>CM038680.1:716533775-716998827 GCA_021605205.1 Aegilops longissima
TTTCTAAAACTTTGGTTATAACTCCAGACTTTGACCACCAAGTTTTGCAGAAAAGAAAAAATAGCAGAAAAGAAAAAAATTATATAAAAAACTACTCAGAAATAAATAGAAGAAAATAAATATAGCAGAAAAGAAAAACTACTCAGAAATAAATATAACAGAAAAGAAAAATTATATTTGCTATTTTTCAATCGTTCACAAAATGACCGTGAAATTGAAAGTCACTACAAAATGAACTCTGAAATGTTGAATATTGGCAAACTATATGAAAAACTACTCACAATTAAATATAACAGAAAAGAAAAAACTATACAAAAAACTACGAAGAAATAAATAGAAGAAACAGAAAAGAAAAAAATATATAAAAAATTGGGGCGCTGCCCTGTGGGCCTGCTACGCCACAGGCGTGCAATTACTGACCCTAAAGGCCCAGCAGACTCACATGGCAGCGCGCAGAAATTAGGCCCACAAGCCTGCTATATAGAGGAGTTCAAAGAGGCAGCCGCGACCGGGCTTATAAACCAGTGCGGCTGCCCTTCGCCCGGCGAGGTGGGACTAAACTTTGCGAACTGGCAGCGCGAGGCCTTTAGTACCGGTTGGTGGCTCCAACCGGTACTAAAGGATCAGTACCGGTTGGAGCCACCAACCGTTACTAAAGGCCTGCTCTTCCCGCCTCTTGGCCTGGCCAAAGTTGGCCTTTAGTACCGGTTGGTGGCTCCAACCGGTACTAAAGGCCCATCCTATATGTATAGCACTTACAAAAATTTCAGTTACATATCCCCACTTCGTCTCCAACCTCTCGCGACATCGTCGCGCGCCGCTCGATCCCGTCGTCGCCGCCCGTCGCCCGTCGTCCGTCGTCGTCGTCGTTGTCCCCGCCGCCGCCGTCGTAAATCGTCTGCTCGCGCCGCCGCTTCCGAACACCGCCGCCGTCCGTCGTAAATGCGTCGCGTCCCGTCGTCTCTCGCACCAGCGCCCGGCGCCCCGCCCGACGCCGCCGCCCCGACTGTCTTGCCGCGCCCTTCAGACACGTGTGTAAGCGGCAAGACGTCGCAAGTGACACACACACACACACACACACACACATATATACACACACACACACACTACACACACACACACACACACACATTTTTTACTTATTTTCTGTTTTCTGTTTTCTGTTTTAGAAAATTTAGTTAGATATTAATTAGCTAGGTATGTGAGATTTGAACTAGTTGAATAATTAATATAACTAGTTTATTTTAGTAAGAAAATTGTCGAACTAGTTTATATATTTAGGTATATGAGATTTGAACTAGTTCAATAATTAATATAACTAGTTTATTTTTAGTAAGAAAATTTAGTAAGTGCTTAGTATAACTAGTTTAATAATTAATATAACTAGTTTATTAATATAACTTTTAATGAGTTTTTTGTTTATTTAGTTTTTATATATTTTGAGTTTATATAAATTATTCTATTTTGAGTAAGTACTACATTATTCTATTTATAGTAAGTGCTTAGTAGTTGAACTAGTTGAAGTAATTTATTTTAGCAAGAAAATTAATGGAACTAGTTTCTTTTTAGTCAAATTGAGAGCACTATATGCAAGGCATATGCATATGATTAGTTGAATAATAATGATCTAATTTAGTCTTTGAATTATGAACGATAGGAAATGTCATCATCGGACGACGAAAGTCTCCCGGGTGCGATGGTGCCACGACGATCGAGGTGAGTGCGACAGGCCTCACCGGACGATGGTCGGCGCTTCAGCATTAAGCTCGAGGAGACTTTCGAAGTTGAAACGGTAATTTTCATCTTTTACAATTCGAGTATAGTTTTTTTTTCATAATTAAGCATGACTTCAACTATTTCAACATGTAATTTTCATCTTTTACAATTCGAGTATAGTTGATCCCATGCCATGCAAGACGCTATGTCTTGGAGAGGATGGATTTTGAAGACCATGAAAATTTTGAAACGAAGAAAATTCACCTAAGGACCCATCATGATGTGGATTTTGAAGTAAAGTTGTATAATGCTGAGAGCGTAACCCATTTTGGTTGCAAAAATTGGGAAACATTTTGCAAATTGTATGGTTTTGATGAGGGTATGCTTGTCACCATGGATCTTGGTGATCCTGAAATCGAGCAAGACAATATGGACATTTGGGTCCTTGTTGATACTCCTCCAGTTCTACCGCTATGTGAGTTTCTCAAACATAGTTAATTATTAATAGAACTTATATTGTTCATTTCAAAATAGTTGACAGCTTATTTCCATTGACAGCTTATTTTGAAGTATTAAAGAATGTGCAGAATATGGTAGATAGAACTTACTACACCGATGGCTCTGAGTTAACTTACAAGGAGAAAACTCATATGGTTGGATTTTGTAATGATATTGAGAATTACAATATCTACAATCGAACTCCTCAACATTATGGTCAATACGTGCCACTAGTGCACGTGTTGAACTCTGTAACTACCATGGAGATACCCTGGTAAGTTTTTTTACTATTACGACATCCGTGCATCTTTTGCGTACTTCTAAAACTAGTACATCATTGCTAATTACGAAGTTATTACTATGTTTTCAACAGCTTATCCCAGAGAGTTGTGTGCCTCATTTGATGTATCGAATGGCGGCAGCGTTCGTGTTTTGAACATATATCCAGGTCATCCTCTGAATCTCAACTGTCCATACCGGATTTCTAAAAGAAGTGGAGACATGACAATCAAAGGATGGAAAATGTATGGACAGTCGTAAGGAGCTTCTTGGAAGCAAAAGGAAGCGAGGCGCAAGAATTGGAGACAGGATGATCTCCATTCTTCATAATGGAGAGTCAGGGTCTATATTATTTTATGCTATTTTACCTTAAGTGTGTTTAGGTCCGATCCTACCTGATACTGATGATCATGTGCTAAGAACAATTATGTAGGGTTGGGTTCGATGACTATGAGGATGATGATCGTATGACTTATTATTAATAACGAGTAGAAGTTGTATGATGATGCTTGATTAATTAGCTAATAGGACTTGTTATTATATATGATGATGTATGATGCGAGCATGCATGAGTTATTATATATATATCTGCGGGTGAAGCGAAAAAGAATTAAAATGGAAAACACAAAATTAAATGAAAAAGAAATCATAAAACCAAAAACCCCCCCAAACATTTTAGTACCGGTTGGTGTTACCAGCCGGTACTAAAGGGCTCCCGGCCCCTGGAGCTGGCTCGTGCCACGTGGTGGCCCTTTAGCACCGGTTCGTGCTGAACCGGTACTAAAGGGGGGCTTTAGTGCCCACACTTTAGTGCCGGTTCCTAAACCGGCACTAAAGGGCCTTACGAACCGGTGCTATTGCCCGGTTCTGCACTAGTGACTTGAAGCTCAAGAAAGAAGAAATTGAACGGTTTGCAGCTATTGAGGAGAAGAAGCTTGAAGATCCCTATAGCATCAGTAGGTGTGTCACAACACTTGAACGTCTACCTGGTCTACAAATGGCTGATATGGTGATGGCTGCTGATATCTTCAAAAGTAAGGAGAATAGAGAGCTTTTTCTATCGTTTTCTACGGATGAACCAAGGTTAGCCTGGCTCAAAAGGCAGATTGGGCATATCTAAACATATTACTTGCAGGCTGCTAGGTAGTATTTTGGCATAGCACTTAAGATGCGTGGAGTCTTTTGTTGGACGCAAACAAAGTGCGTGGCTAGCTAGGTTGTATTTTGGTAGAATTACTTTAAGTAGAAAGCTGAACTAGGGAGTAGAAGTACGTGGCTGGGTAATATTTTGGTAGAACTACTTGCTGCAGAAAATGAAAGAGCAAGCATGTAGTAGTTGCAGAAAATGAACATGGCATCTAGTACTTTGCTTTAATGAATATTACAATTTCGACATGCCATAATCTTGGTTTGCAGTACATTTTTTGCCATACATTTGTTTGCAGTACATGAAGCACAATGCATATATCAAGCTCTTCTTGCAATATAGTCCTCCCACAGTTTATCTGCTATATAATCCCGTAGGTGGTTTCCTGCTTCTCTTGTGTTATTGAATGCTCCAACATCACTACTGTAGTTTTCATCTCCCATGGGCACGTCCACAATTAGATGTGGGTCAATATCTGGAGTGTCATTGTTGAGCCATGATACATCTCCATCATGAAGCCGAATGAAATTATGTAGGACACAACATGCCATTGATATGTCAACTTGTTTGCCGGGAGAATAGTGTGTAGCAACTTTCAGAACTGGAAATCTCTTTTTCACTATGCCAATAATTCTCTCTATATGGTTCCGTAATTGTGCATGGCGAAGGTTGAATAGTTCTCTACGATTCCGCGGCCTTTGACGTACTTGTGCTTGTTCTTGCAAATGGTATCTAGTTACACGGTATGGGGCAAGAAACTGTGGTGTGTTTGCATAGCCCGCATCTACAAGATAATATTTACCATGAGGTACCTGAAATCCATGGTTAAGTGCATCTTGGAGAACCCTTGCATCCGAGGCTGATCCTTCCCAGCCAGGATGCACATGCACAAACCTCAAATCAAAGTCACATGCAACCATAACATTTTGTGTGATTGTTTGCTTTCTGTTTCGATATGGCTCTTGTTCATGTGGTGAGATAGTCATTGGAATATGTGTACCATCAATAGCACCAATGCAATCATGTATTCATATTATATCATGAGATATTATTTTGAATAAAACTTCAAACAACCATATTACATTTACCAATACAAAGTCAAAAATATATGAAAATGTATGCTTACATTGAAGTAGGGATGGAAATGTGATCTCCTCAAGACTGGATGTGGTCGAAGAGAAGGTGGGCGTATATAGATGCTTGCAAGCTTTGTAATTGCCTCTAGTACATCTCCAAAGTGTCGACTGATGGTTTGCCCACTGTGCTGGAACCTATCCTGCAAGGTTTCATTACTAGCATTTTTTGCAACTGCATATAAAAATATCGCGACCTTTTCTTCCATGGAGACTATTGTTGAATCTTCAAGTATTTCATTCTCACGCAGCTTCTCAACTAGAGCATGAAAGATGTAAGCCTCCATTCTGAAATGCCTTTTGCATAGGCTTTCATGCCCATTTAAGATTTCCTGGACATAAGTAGCTCCTGTAAGACTAGATGTATGCATTGGCTTTTTCTCTCTTCACTAGTAGAAAACGGAGCTTTAGCGCCGGTTCGTAAGGGCCTTTAGTGCCGGTTCCATAACCGGCACTAAAGGGTGGGCACTAAAGCCCCCCCCCCCTTTAGTACCGGTTCGGCACGAACCGGCGCTAAAGTGCCACCACGTGGCGTGAGCTCACGCCCTGGTAAGGGGGACCTTTAGTACCGGTTGGTGTTACCAACCGGTACTAAAGGTTTTTTTTATAAAAAAAAATTGAAAATTTTGGAAAAAAAATTTGATTTTTTTTATTTTTGATTTTTCTGAATTTTTTGATGATTTAGTCTCTAATCACCTCTCTTAACTGCTCAAGTGTGGATCACTCATTCCAAATCATCTAACTTCCCGACCGGTCACCCATCCCTCTCACTACTCTAGCCCGAGCACGCTTAACTTTCGGGTTCTATTCTCCTTCAATTCCGAGTCTGCACTTGTTGTTTTCCTGACAATAGTAATTTGTCAATCCTATTAACCCTCAGGAGTTTAGCTTGAGCATGAAGTCACACATTTCACCGTTTGAGTTTTTGAAACTATTATTATAAAAACAGTAATTATTTAGTAACGCTAATATTTCTTGAATAAGTTTGACCATAGTTTGACCATAGTTTGACCAGATTTGACCAAAATTCAAAAAATTGAAATAATTATTTAGCAACACTAATATTCTTGAATAATTATGTAGTAACATTAATACTTCTTAAATAAGTAGTTTGACCAGATTTAACCAAATTTTTTTAAAAAAACTGAAATTTGACCATATCTTTTTTTCCTTTTGGAATTTGAGGATTCTAAAAAATTCCAAACAGGCCATAGGCCGTCTCCATCGGATGCGGATTTTCGTGCTGAATTTTTTGATATATTATATGTTTTTTTCCGACATCGTATGCAAAAGTTATAGCCGTTTTACATTTTTCCTACACTTTTTGCAAAACATGTCCAAATTTAAGTTTTTTAACTTTCCTAACTAGTAATATAACTACATCTCGAAGAATTTTATTTTTTGAATTTTTTATCATTTTCTTTTGTATTTTTCAAAACTGAAATGGCGATATAGGGGGGGTAGGGATTGAAAATTGCCCTTTAGTACCGGTTCGTGGCAAGAACCGGTACTATAGGTCAAACCCCTTTAGTACCGGTTCGTGGCACGAACCGGTACTAAAGGGCTACCTTTAGTACCGGTTTGTGCCACGAACCGGTACTAAAGGTTAGCCCTTTAGTACCGGTTTGTGCCACGAACCGGTACTAAATGTGATCGCGGGGCCCCGGCCTGACGCCAGCCTGCCACCACCCCTTTAGTACCGGTTCGTGCCACGAACCGGTACTAAAGGTTCAACACGAACCGGCATTAATGCAAATTCGTTCGAACCGGCACTAATGGTACCATTAGTACCGGGCCAAAATCAAACCGGCACTAATGTGCTTCACGTTTGACCCTTTTTCTACTAGTGCTTCCTTCTTCCATGGTAGGGAAGACAAATAACATGAATTCATCCTCCATCTGTGACCTCCTATGATAGCTTGGATCCATTGAAATGTGTGTAAATCAGCAAGAAATGCTGAAAATATTTGTATGTTCTATCAGTGAGATGTGGATCAGCAAAGAAAATATGGAGATATTGTCAATGCATATGTACTAACCTGTTGTTTATGTTATCCTGGTTGTTGTTGATGACCATGCTAGAAGCTGCTGGAGGGGTTCCTTCTTTGGTTAGCTAACCATAAACTGAAGATGAGATTTGTGTGTATTCTGAAGATGAGATGTGTGTGTTTTGATCTCCACAACAAGATGATATATAGGGAGAGAAGGCTAGTACAGCCATGTAACGGCTAGTTGCTTGAGTGCAACTAACGGCTAGTTGCTTTAAATTAAAATATTATTTCTTTATGTTTCCTATGTGTGTTCCTATCCTGTGAACCAAAGGGCATTTAATTTCCTATTCCTATGATCTGAGCAGCTATAGGATTGGAAATGCACACACCTCATTTCCTATACTTTTCCTATTCCTATAAAATTCCCATCCTTTGAACTAAAGGAGGCCTTATTTTTATTTATCATATCACTACTAGGGAAAACCTTATACACAGAATCTTACCAGCAGCGCGTCCCAAAAATAGGCGTTGCTGCTATTTAGCAGTAGCGCGCGTGCGGCAACCGCGCTACTGATATAAACATAGCAGTAGCACGCTAGGGAAAAACAACGCTACTACTAATATTGCCATGACGTAGCCACCAGACTAGGAATAGTAGTAGCGCCTGTTATGTATACGCATTGCTGCTATTAAAATTTTACTCGGTGGAATATGCAGGTTTAGTCATGTCTCCTTGGAGTGATCGTCATCCGAGCTACCTCCACTTCCTCTACACCCGAGTCGGTGAGCTAAAAGTCCACCTCCTCCTTCTCCACCTTCCTCTACATCCGAACTAGGGTATTTAGTTATGCTTCTTAATCAAATGAAATGTTCGAATTATAAGATTTATTGAAGTGTTTTTGTCAATATTGAACCATTGAAATGCAATGAGCACCAGTTTATGCTCATGTGCGAAGTGTTCATTCATTTCTGAGTGACCTATGTTTTGCCGGACAGTTGATTCATTTCCGTTCCGGCAAATTTCAGGCTCTCGATATGTCCTATTTTAGCAAAGGTCATGCCGGATTTTTCCGTGAATTTAAGCATGACTTGTGCTAGAATATGTAGGAAATATCAAGTGCCCCGAATTTGCTAGAAAGAGAATTAAACGACATTTCGAATTGACTTTAAGTCTATCGGGGCTCCATACATGACAGTCCAAAAATCGGTGAGGGAGAGTCTCCACCATATATGAGAGAAAAATGCCGATTGTTGTCATGGGGGTCGCTTTTCCTTCTTCTCTTTGTGCTAGACCTTTGTTATGCACTAGGGGAAGAAGGAGTAGCGACCATCATCGATGGTCGAAAAATCGATGAGGGAGTGTCCACCATATATGAGAGAAGAAGAATGCCGACTGGTGTCGTGGGGTCACTTCTCCTTCTTTTCCTTGTGCTAGATATTTCTAATGCACTAGGGAAAGAGGAGTAGCGACCATCACCAACAGTCGCAATATCAGAGAGGGAGTGCCCACCATATATGTGAGATGAGAGTTTAGGAAGCACTACAGGAAACAGGTAATTTGCCGTCTGTGGATCACACACGACAAAGACCTAAATCCAGACGGCAAAGACTTTGCCGTCAGGTAGCAGACGGCAAACTCAGACGGCAAAGATAAGTCGGCAAAGAATACTTTGCCGTCAGCTTTTCATCAGGCAGACGGCAAAGTCTTTGCCGTCAGCCAAACTACAATTTGCCATCTCCCGCAAAACTAGTAGACGGCAAAGAATGCGGTCTTTGCCGTCAGTCAAATCGTTTTCTTTGCCGTCATCCAGAGTAATTACAGACGGCAAAGATTGTTTGGTTTTTTTGGTTCAGTTTTTGGTTTGGTTTTGCACGCCTGCATAGGCTACAAGTAACTACAAGACAACAACAAACGCACAGTATCCATCGACACTTTGTTCAAAGATCAACGATGAGCGAACAAATTTTACAATACAAAATTACTATATTTACACAGAATACATCACTACTTGCTGATCCAAGGCAAAACAGAATACATCATTACTCTATTTAGACAATATATTTCACAATAGCAGCACGAGATCTAACACGTGCAGCCATCTTGAGTTCAAACTATGCCACCGCCTCCCTGCGAGCATCCCATGTCCTTTCTCCTGTGCCCGTGGTGGCCGGAGCAGCAGCAACCAGCAGCCGCGCACCTCTCCCTACTCCTTTCTTTCTCCAAGAATAATGCACACCGACGCCACCATTGATGCCTGAGGAGCTGCCGCCGCTCCTCGAGGCCGGGGCCGGTGCCGGAGGTCGAGGCCGGTGGAGGCCTGCGGGGGTGACGGGGCCGGGACCGTCATAGGCCGGCGGGGGCGACGAGGCACGGAGGTGGAGGGCTCCGTTCCCCTGCCATGGCCAGAGCTCGTAGAGGAGGGGAGGTCCCGCGACACGGTGGAGGAAGAGGATCCCGCAGCCGCCCGACCCTGCTCGGCGTGCCGGCGTCCAGCCAGGTTCGCCCGCGCCCGCCGCTGGCCTTGCCAAGACCGCCGCCAGCCGCGGCCCAGCCGCACTCCGCGCGCGGGCGCCTCTACCCTCGACTGTGCAGCCGTCCGCCCTGCCGCCGTGCGGCAGCCAGCCAGTTCGCCCGCACCCGCCGCTGGCCTCGACGCGTTGCCCCCAGCCCGCGCTCCGCCGCGGCCGCCTCAGGCAACGGAGAGGCGGGGTCGAGCGGCGGCGGTTGATGAGCAGGGGAGGAGGAGTAAGATCCCGAGCCAGCCTCTGCTCAGGCGATGGTGAGGCGGGTCGACCGGCGGCGGCTGACGAGCAGGGGACGAGGAGGAGCTCTGGATCGGGCAGAGTGTGTGCGGTAGAGAAGGGATCGAGGAAGAGATAGGGTCGGGCGTGGGAGAGAGATTGTGGTGGGCCTTGGGATAAGAGAGAGGGAGCGGTGGGATGGGCGGGTGGGGCGTGCGTGGTGAGAGACGGAGGCAGGTGCGGGCGGCCCAGATCGTGCCACCTCATCGATCCGTGGGATCGATCCGTGTGCTGTGCTTTCTCTTTGCCGTCTGCGATTTTTTTTACAGACGGCAAAGAAGTCCCTTTGCCGTCTGTAAAATAAATCGCAGACGGCAAAGTCTTTGTTGTCTGTGTTTTTTTTACAGATGGCAAAGAGGGCTCTTTGCCGTCTGTAAAAAAATATCCCACACGGCAAAGAGTCTTTGCCGTCTGTGTTTTTTTTTACAGACGGCAAAGTATGGGTTTGTCGTAAGTTGTTCTTTGCCGTCAGTCGCTGTCGGCAAAATTTGTCTTTGCCATCTAGCCCTACGAAATGCTGACGGCAAAGAACAGTACTGACGGCAAATCTCATGTTTCCCGTAGTGAAGGAAGACTCGACAAACCTAAAGTCAACCTGTTGCATATTGAGTAATAGTGATCTGTGTGTTGAGTTTCTTGGTAGTTGCCTTCGGTCGATTTTTAATTAATGTTTCAACTATATAGATAGGAAATGTCTGACGACGAAAATGAATTCGGTATGTGCGAATACTACGAAGACGAGTGCGGCATGTGCGACAGGCCTCACCTAGTAGGTGGTAGGCGCTTCGGCATCAAGCTGGATGACACCTTCGAAGTGCATACAGTAAGTCACAACGATAAGTCTTTTTTCAAAATTAAGCATCACTTCTGCTTCTTTTGCCTCAACTTATAATTTAAATTTTTTACTATTCTACTAGCGTATCCCCTGCCATGCAAGAATGCATGTTTTGGATAAGGTCAGTTTCAGTACTATGTAAACTATGAAGGTAAAAAGAGTTAATTTGAGGACCGAGCATGGTTATAGTTTTCTCGCAAAATTATACAATACAGACACCTACACCCATTTTGAATGCAAACAATGGAGAGCACTATGCAAGGCTTATGCATTTGAGCCTGATATGCTTATCACCTTTGATATTCATCCGGAAGATGATATTGAAGATAATATCGACATCTGGGTCGATGTGCAGACGCCTCCAGTTCTACCATTATGTGAGTTTCTCAACCATATTTATGTCTTAGATATTGTTTATTCAAAAATAGTTGACAACTAATTTCTATTGACAGCTTATTTCAATTCAAGGAAACATGTCCGGCGCTTGGTAGACATGACCTACTACTGTCCCGAGACTGAATTAAACTGCGAGGAGATTAGTCATTATGTTTCATGGCTTGACGATCTTCATACTGTCAAGATAAATTATTTTCCTAAACATGGAAATCTTAGTACTCAAAACATGTGACCAATAGTGTTCGTACTGAACTACGGTCACATCTATTTAGGAAAGATGGTAAGATTTTTACTATTTTTCCTCAGTGCATCTTTTGCATATATTATTTTTTAAGCCAAACTACATTACTAACTACGTTACTACGATGTTCTTCGACAGGGACTCCCGATGATAGTTGTGCCTCAGTGGATCGAGGCTAAAGGTCGCATCTCCATGGTTAGCATACGGACAAGACATCCTACATTGCACATGAGTGCATTTAGGATTTCTAGAAGCGATCAAGTCTAAATAGTGAAAGACTGGAACAAAATTGTGAAGGATCACAGAGAAATACTAGGGGGAGCAATCAGAAGTGCAGCTCACAACTAGGATACAGGTTCATCTGCAAGCCCCAATATGATGAATCAGGAGTGCCCCACATGTTCTATGCTATTTTACCTGAGAAAGAGAGAGCAGTAGGAGTGATTAGTTAGCTAGAATGAGTGTTGGTGGTGCTGACTATGATGATTATTATTAGCTAGTATTGGTGGTGATTAGCTATGACTATGATGATTAAATAGTGTTGGTGGTAATAACTATGATGATTATTAGCTAGTGTTGTTGGTGATGATATGATGCAAGAGTTTTTATATTAATATGATGATGATGATGATGATGATGATGATGATGATGATGAGTACGTTATTATATCATTGGGTGAAAGAACCGTGGATTAGTTTTAAGTGAATGGATCCTAAGTGATCAAGTCATGGATTATCGTGATAATCCATGACTTGGTCACTTAGGTTCCATCCATTTGAAACTAATCTTCGGTTCTTTTACCTAGTAATTTAATAACTCATTATAATGTAAAAACAATCTCTAAATTGCTACTGTATGAAAACTCATATAAGGTGTATGAATATGACCTAAAATTTAAAAGAAATAGAATATAGAATAATATTAGTAGCGCGGGCAGAGAGAAGCGCTACTTGTAATTACCAGTAGCGGTTGTTGGAGCACGTGCTACTACTAAGTAGATATAGCAATAGCGTGTGCCAACAAGCGTTACTACTAACGTTTAGCTGTAGCACCGTATCAGTAGCGCGGTTATTCATGCTACTGATAGGACAAAAGCCAGCGCTACTGCTAGGCTTTTCCCTAGTAGTTTGTTTCAGTTCAATTTATATCCATATGATTCTTGTGTTCATATGTTTTTTTGCTTGGAGGATGCCGCACGATGGCCCTATTTTACATCACCTACTGGGGAAGTGGTGCCCTAAAATTCATCACCTGTTGGAGTTTGGACACTTTCAGTGCCCTATAAACCATGTTTATGGTGATGTATATTTTACACACTGTTTTTTGTATGCTATTTTACATCACCTATCGGAGATGCTCTAAGGGGCTCACTTGATTGGTTAGGTCTGATTTACACTTTACAGTCTTAACAATTAGAATCCGAATGAAATTCCTAAAGTTTTGCTCTTAATCACAGATCAAGACAACATTTTGAACAAGAGATATCTAGTCAGCCAACTTAACAAAATCTAGAAAATAGCATTATGAGTATTTAAGTAGATATGTAGCAGGCAATCAAATGAATACATGAACATGATGAATAGGATGAGGCAAAAAAAAACAGCTTAGGTGTGGGGCCCGGGTCGTCAATGGAGAGCGCATGCGGCTCCAAATCAAACAAACAAATATGTTCAGCCCACCGAGAAAGGGAGCATTATCCAAACAGTGGTAGAGGTACAAACAGAGATACTCTCATTCATTCAGTAGCAAAACAAGCTTATTAGATAGTTAGTAGGTCACCATCAATGGCACACGCATCATGCAGGCATGATCAAATATGAATATTTTGTGTAAGGGAAACATCAAAACCTTGTTTTGGCAAGGACTAGAGAGCTCTTGAAAGTTCAGAAGAAACGCAAGGTATTAGCTATACCACCAAGTAGCACTAGCTAGAGCAGGCAACAAGCACCGGCACGACACATATTTCGCTTAACAAAATGAGAAGAGTATCATCAAGATCATTGATGTTTGGTACCCAAGAAATACAAAACTTCGGAATGTTGAAAGCATTTGGAACTTTAAGTATATAAGAGGATCATTTGATTGGCCAGGTCTTATTTACACTTTAGAATCTTAACAATTATAAATCTGAGTGAAACTCCTAAACTTTTGCCCTTAATCACAGAGCAAGACAATGATTTTGTCAAGAGATATCTAGTCAAGCAACTGAAAGAAATCTGGACAGTAGCATTATCAGTATTTAAGCGGACATTTAGTAGGCTATCAAATGAATATATGGAGAAAATGCATAAAAATGAGGCAATCAACAGATTAGGCGCGAGGTCCCGATCATCGATGGATAGAGCCTGCTACTCCAAATCAAACAAACAAATATGTATAGCCCACCAAAGAACGGGAGAACGAGCCAAACAATGCCTATCCCGTAGTAATCTTATTTAGGCGGTGAACTAGATGAGGTACAAACTGATATGTCGTTTATTCAGTAGGAAAAGCTAGTTAGTTACCATCCATCATGCACACACGCATCATGCAGGCAGGACCAAATATCAATGTTTTTATGTTAAAGAGAAAACATTAGAACCTTGTTTTGGCAGGACTAAAGAGCTATTGATTGAATGCTGTGAAGATAAGGAAAGAATTAGCTATACTTCCTACCCGGTAGGACTAGCTAGCATCGAGAGCAAGCATTGACAGGAGGCACATTTCGTTTAACAAGAAAATGGTAAGAGTACCATCAGGATCATTACCCTCCCTCTTGCTTATGTTTATTGTTTCCGTTCTGTGGTTGTCCTAAACAAAACCGCCAAAAAAACCTGAAGAAGCAAAATAGAAAGCTAGTGAGGCGAAAACGCAAAGAAAGGAGATGGTTTGGTCTTAAAAAAGGGCTTCAATTAAGAGCTAGTTTGGCTTGAAGCTAAATGCAGCTTGTGCACATTTGTTGCACATGTAAAATCAGCGATGATGAATGTTCAGAACAAAAGAAAGCCCGGTTTTACACAAGCAAAGATTGAAGGTTGAATGTTTAGTGGCAGTGCATATAATATGATGGTAAGAAAATGATGCCAATTGTGGCATCAAACAGATTAACAGCAAGAATTTCTCATCTTGGGGATGGAGAGCTCTGTATAATTGAACCATTCAAAACTATACAAAGCACAGCAAGCACAATATGAAATAGCAAGCATTTAATTTCCTTGTGTTTGATTGATTGGTAACCAGTATTAACAAGTCAAATTAAACCCAAGTAGCATATGCAGTAAGGACCCCTATCAAAACTAACTATCTATTATTCAGAGCAAGGGCCTGCTTCTTTTGCTTCAACTTATAATTTAAATTTTTTACTATTCTACTAGCGTATCCCCTGCCCTGCAAAAATATATGTTTTGGATAAGGTTGGTTTCAGTACTATGGAAACTTTAGAGGTAAAAAGAGTTAACTTGAGGACCGAGCATGGTTATAGTTTTCTCGCAAAATTATACAATACAGACACCTACACCCATTTTGAATGCAAACAATGGAGAGCACTATGCAAGGCTTATGCATTTGAGCCTGATATGCTTATCACCATTGATATTCGTCCGAAAGATGATATTGAAGATAATATCGACATCTGGGTCGATGTGCAGACGCCTCCAGTTCTACCATTATCTAAGTTTCTCAACCATATTTATGTCTTGGATATTGTTTATTCAAAAATAGTTGACAACTAATTTCTATTGACAGCTTATTTCCATTCGAGAAAACATGTTCGGCGCTTGGTAGACATGACCTACTACTGTCCCGGGACTGAACTAAACTACGGGGAGATAAGTCATTATGTTTCATGGCTTGACGATCTTCATACTGTCAAGACAAATTATTTTCCTAAACTTGGAAATCTTAGTACTCAAAACATGCGACCAATAGTGTTCGTACTGAACTACGGTCACATCTATTTAGGAAAGATGGTAAGATTTTTACCATTTATCCTCAGTGCATCTTTTGCATATATTATTAGCCAAACTTCATTACTTACTATGTTACTACGATGTTATTCAACAGGGACTCCCGATGATAGTTGTGCTTCAGTGGATCGAGGCTAAAGGTCGCATGTCCATGGTTATTATACGGCCAAGACATCCTACATTTCACATGAGTGCATTCTTGATTTCTAGAAGCGATCAAGTCTTAATAGTCAAAGACTGGAACAAAATTGTGAAGGATCGCAGAGAAGTACTAGGGGGAGCAATCAGAAGCGCAACCCACAATTAGGAGACAGGTTCATCTGCAAGCTCCAATATGATGAATCAGGAGCGCTCCACATGTTCTATGCTATTTTACCTGAGAGAGAGCAGTAGGAGTGAATAGCTAGCTAGAATGAGTGTTGGTGGTGATGACTATGATGATTATTATTAGCTAGTATTAGTGGTGATTAGCTATGACTATGATGATTAAATAGTGTTGGTGGTAATATGATGCAAGAGTTTTTATATTAATATGATGATGATGATGATGATGATGATGATGATGATGATGATGATGATGAGTGCGTTATTATATCATTGGGTGAAAGAACCGCAGATTAGTTTTAAGTGGATGGATCCTAAGTGATCAAGTCATGGGTTATCGTGATAATCCATGACTTGGTCACTTAGAATCCATCCATTTGAAACTAATCCGTGGTTCTTTTACCTAGTGATTTAATAACTCATTATAATGTAAAAACAATCTCTAAATTGCTAGTATATGAAAACTTGTATAAAGGTGTATGAATATGATCTAAAATTTAAAAGAAATAGAATACGGAATAATAGTAGCAGCGCGGGCAGAGAGAAGCGCTACTAGTAATTACCAGTAGCGGTTGTTGGAGAACACGCTACTACTAAGTAGATATAGCAGTAGCGCGTGCCAACAAGCGTTACTGCTAACCTTTAGCTGTAGCGCCGTATCAGAGCGCGGTTATTCGCGCTACTGATAGGCCAAAAACCAGCGCTACTACTAGGATTTTCCCTAGTAGTGTGTTTTAGTTCAATTTATATCCATATAAGTCTTGTGTTCATATGTTTTTTTCTTGGAGGATGTCGCACGATGGCCCTATTTTACATCACCTACTGGGGAAGTGGTTCCCTAAAATACATCACCTGTTGGAGTTTGGACACTTTCAGTGCCCTATAAACCATGTTTATGGTGATGTATATTTTACACACTGTTTTTTGTATGCTATTTTACATCACCTATCGGAGATGCTCCAAGGGGCGCACTTGATTGGTTAGGTCTGATTTACACTTTACAGTCTTAACAATTAGAATCCGAATGAAATTCCTACAATTTTCCTCTTAATCACAGATCAAGACAACATTTTGAACAAGAGATATCTAGTCAGTCAACTTAACAAAATCTAGACAGTAGCATTATGAGTATTTAAGTAGATATGTAGCAGGCAATCAAATGAATACATGGAGAAGATGAATAGGATGAGGCAAAAAAACAGCTTAGGCGTGGGGCCCTGGTCGTCAATGGAGAGCGCATGCGGCTCCAAATCAAACAAACAAATATGTTCAGCCCACCGAGAAAGGGGGCATTATCCAAACAGTGGTAGAGGTACAAACAGAGATGCACTCATTCATTCAGTAGCAAAACAAGCTTATTAGATAGTTAGTAGGTCACCATCAATGGCACACACATCATGCAGGCAGGACCAAATATGTATATTTTGTGTAAGGGAAACATCAAAACCTTGTTTTGGCAAGGACTAGAGAGCTCTTGAAAGTTCAGAAGAAACGCAAGGTATTAGCTATACCACCAAGTAGCACTAGCTAGAGCAGGCAACAAGCACTGGCACGTTACATATTTCGCTTAACAAAATGAGAAGAGTATTATCAAGATCATTGATGTTTGGTACCTAGGAAATACAAAACTTCGGAATGTTGAAAGCATTCGGAATTTTAAGTATATAATGGGATCGTTTAATTGGCCAGGTCTTATTTACACTTTAGAATCTTAACAATTATAAATCTGAGTGAAACTCCTACACTTTTGCCCTTAATCACAGATCAAGACAATGATTTTATCAAGAGATATCTAGTCAAGCAACTGAAAGAAATTTGGACAATAGCATTATGAGTATTTAAGCGGACATTTAGTACGCAATCAAATGAATATATGGAGAAGATGCATAAAAATGAGGCAATCAACAGATTAGACGTGAGGTCCCGATCGTCGATGGATAGAGCCTGCCGCTCCAAATCAAACAAACAAATATGTATAGCCCACCAAAGAACGGGAGAACGAGCCAAACAATGCCTATACCATAGCAATTTTATTTAGGCGGTGAACTAGATGAGGTACAAACTGATATGTCGTTTATTCAGTAGGAAAAGCTAGTTAGTGACCATCCATCTGCACACACGCATCAAGCAGGCAGGACCAAATTTCAATGTTTTTATGTTAAAGAGAAAACATCAGAACCTTGTTTTGGCATGACTAAAGAGCTATTGATTGAATGCTGTGAAGATACGGAAAGAATTAGCTATACTTCCTACCCGGTAGGACTAGCTAGCATCGAGAGCAAGCATCAACAGGAGGCACATTTCGTTTAACAAGAAAATGGTAAGAGTACCATCAGGATCATTACCCTCCCTCTTGCTTATGTTTATTGTTTCTGCTCTATGGTTGTCCTAAACAAAACCGCCATAAAAACCTGAAGAAGCAAAATAGAAAGCTAGTGAGGCGAAAACGCAACAAAAGGAGATGGTTTGGTCTTAAAAAAGGGCTTCAATTAAGATCTAGTTTGGCTTGAAGCTAAATGCAGCTTGTGCACATTGGTAGCACATGTAAAATCAACGATGATGAATGTTAAGAACAAAAGAAAGCCCGGTTTTACACAAGCAAAGATTGAAGGTTGAATGTTTAGTGGCAGTGCATATAATATGATGGTAAGAAAATTATTCCAATTGTGGCATCAAATAGATTGACAGCAAGAATTTCTCATCTTGGGTATGGAGAGCTCTGTATAATTGGACCATTCGAAACTATACAAAGCACAACAAGCACAATACGAAATAGCAAGCATTTAATTTCCTTGTGTTTGATTGATTGGCAGCCAGTATTAACAAGTCAAATTAAACCCCAGCAGCATATGCAGTAAGGAACCCTATCAAAACTAACTATCTATTATTCAGAGCAAGGGCATGCTTCTTTTGCTTCAACTTATAATTTAAATATTTTACTATTCTACTAGCGTATCCCCTGCCATGCAAGAATATATGTTTTGGATAAGGTTGGTTTCAGTACTATGGAAATTATGGAGGTAAAAAGAGTTAACTTGAGGACCGAGCATAGTTATAGTTTTCTCGCAAAATTATACAATACAGACACCTACACCCATTTTCAATGCAAACAATGGAGAGCACTATGCAAGGCTTATGCATTTGAGCCTGATATGCTTATCACCTTTGATATTCATCCGGAAGATGATATTGAAGATAATATCGACATCTGGGTCGATGTGCAGATGCCTCCATTTCTACCATTATGTAAGTTTCTCAACCATATTTATGTCTTGGATATTGTTTATTCAAAAATACTTGACAACTAATTTCTGTTGACAGGTTATTTCCATTCAAGCAAACATGTCTGGCGCTTGGTAGACATGACCTACTACTGTCCCGGGACTGAACTAAATTGCGAGGAGATGAGTCATTATGTTTCATGGCTTGACGATCTTCATACTGTCAAGACAAATTATTTTCCTAAACATGGAAACCTTAGTACTAAAAACATGCGACCAATAGTGTTCGCACTGAACTACGGTCACATCTATTTAGGAAAGATGGTAAGATTTTTACTATTTGTCCTCAGTGCATCTTTTGCATATATTATTTTTTAAGCCAAACTTCATTACTAACTATGTTACTACGATGTTCTTCGACAGGGACTCCCGATGATAGTTGTGCCTCAGTGGAGCGAGGCTAAAGGTCGCATGTCCATGGTTAGCATACAACCAAGACATCCTACATTGCACACGAGTGCATTCAGGATTTCTAGAAGCGAGCAAATCTTAATAGTCAAAGACTGGAACAAAATGGTGAAGGATCGCAGAGAAGTACTAGGGGGAGCAATCAGAAGCGCTGCCCACAATTAGGAGACAGGTTCATCTGCAAGCTCCAATATGATGAATCAGGAGCGCTCCACATGTTTTATGCTATTTTACCTGAGAGAGAGCAGTAGGAGTGATTAGCTAGCTAGAATGAGTGTTGGTGGTGATGACTATGATGATTATTATTAGCTAGTATTGGTGGTGATTAGCTATGACTATGATGATTAAATAGTCTTGTTGGTAATAACTATGATGATTATTAGCTAGTGTTGTTGGTGATGATATGATGCAAGAGTTTTGATATTGACATGATGATGATGATGATGATGATGATGATGATGATGATGATGATGATGATGATGAGTGCGTTATTATATCATTGGGTGAAAGAACCACAGATTAGTTTTAAGTGGATGGATCCTAAGTGATCAAGTCATGGATTATCGTGATAATCCATGACTTTGTCACTTAGGATCCATCCATTTGAAACTAATCTGCGGTTCTTTCACCTAGTGATTTCATAACTCATTATAATTTAAAAACAATCTCTAAATTGCTACTGTATGAAAACTTGTATAAAGGTGTATGAATATGACCTAAAATTTAAAAGAAATAGAATACGGAATAATAGTAGTAGCACGGGTAGAGAGAAGCGCTACTAGTAATTACCAATAGCGGTTATTGGAGCACGCGCTACTACTAAGTAGATATAGCAGTAGCACGTGCCAACAAGCGTTACTGCTAACCTTTAGCTGTAGTGCCATATCAGTAGCGCGGTTACCCGCGCTACTGATAGGCGCTACTGATAGGCCAAAAACCAGCGCTACCGCTAGGCTTTTCCCTAGTAGTGTGTTTCAATTCAATTTATATCCATATGAGTCTTGTGTTCATATGTTTTTTTCTTGGAGGATGCTGCACGATGGCCCTATTTTACATCACCTACTGGGGAAGTGGTGCCCTAAAATACATCACCTGTTGGAGTTTGGACACTTTCAGTGCCCTATAAACCATGTTTATGGTGATGTATATTTTACACACTGTTTTTTGTATGCTACTTTACATCACCTATCAGAGATGCTCTAAGGGGCGCACTTGATTGGTTAGGTCTGATTTACACTTTACAGTCTTAACAATTAGAATCCGAATGAAATTCCTACAGTTTTGCTCTTAATCACAGATCAAGACAACGTTTTTAACAAGAGATATCTAGTCAGTCAACTTAACAAAATCTAGACAATAGCATTATGAGTATTTAAGTAGATATGTAGCAGGCAATCAAATGAATGCATGGAGAAGATGAATAGGATGAGGCAAAAAATATCTTAGGCATGGGGCCCTGGTCGTCAATGGAGAGCGCCGGTCGCTCCAAATCAAACAAACAAATATGTTCAGCCCACCGAGAAAGGGGGCATTATCCACACAGTGGTAGAGGTACAAACAGAGATACACTCATTCATTCAGTAGCAAAACAAACTTATTAGATAGTTAGTAGGACACCATCAATGGCACACGCATCATGAAGGCAGGACCAAATATGAATATTTTGTGTAAGGGAAACATCAAAACCTTGTTTTGGCAAGGACTAGAGAGCTCTTGAAAGTTCAGAAGAAACGCAAGGTATTAGCTATACCACCAAGTAGCACTAGCTAGTGCAGGCAACAAGCACTGGCACGGCACATATTTCGCTTAACAAAATGAGAAGAGTATTATGAAGATCATTGATGTTTGGTACCCAGGAAATACAAAAATTCGGAACGTTGAAAGCATTCGGAATTTTAAGTATATAAGGGGATCGTTTGATTAGCCAGGTCTTATTTACACTTTAGAATCTTAACAATTATAAATCTGAGTGAAACTCCTACACTTTTGCCCTTAGTGACAGATCAAGACGATGATTTTATCAAGAGATATCTAGTCAAGCAACTGAAAGAAATCTGGACAGTAGCATTATGAGTATTTAAGCGGACATTTAGTACGCAATCAAATGAATATATGGAGAAGATGCATAAAAATGAGGCAATCAACAGATTAGACGTGAGGTCCCGATCGTCGATGGATAGAGCCTGCCGCTCCAAATCAAACAAACAAATATATATAGCCCACCAAAGTACGGGAGAACGAGCCAAACAATGCCTATCCCGTAGCAATTTTATTTAAGGCGGTGAACTAGATGAGGTACAAACTGTTATGTCGTTTATTCAGTAGGAAAAGCTAGTTAGTGACCATCCATCATGCACACACGCATCATGCAGGCAGGACCAAATATCAATATTTTTATGTTAAAGAGGAAACATTAGAACCTTGTTTTGGCAGGACTAAAGAGCTATTTATTGAATGCTGTGAAGATACAGAAAGAATTAGCTATACTTACTACCCGGTAGGACTAGCTAGCATCGAGAGCAAGCATTGACAGGAGGCACATTTCGTTTAACAAGAAAATGGTAAGAGTACCATCAGGATCATTACCCTCCCTCTTGCTTATGTTTATTGTTTCTGCTCCGTGGTTGTCCTAAACAAAACCGCCATAAAAACCT
The DNA here is from genome assembly GCA_021605205.1 of Aegilops longissima. NCBI lineage: Eukaryota > Viridiplantae > Streptophyta > Magnoliopsida > Poales > Poaceae > Aegilops > Aegilops longissima. The sequence goes on from CM038680.1 coordinate 716,555,425, forward strand.
GAAGAAGCAGAATAGAAAGCTAGTGAGGCGAAAACGCAACGAAAGGAGATGGTTTGGTCTTTAAAAAGGGCTTCAACTAAGAGCTAGTTTGGCTTGAAGCTAAATGCAGCTTGTGCACATTGTTGGACATGTAAAGTCAACGATGATGAATGTTCAGAACAAAAGAAAGCCCAATTTTACACAAGCAAAGATTAAAGGATGAATGTTTAGTGGCAGTGCATATAATATGATGGTAAGAAAATGACGCCAATTGTGGGATCAAACAGATTGACAGCAAGAATTTCTCATCTTGGGCATGGAGAGCTCTGTATAATTGAACCATTCAAAACTATACACAACACAACAAGCACAATACGAAATAGCAAGAATTTAATTTCCTTGTGTTTGATTGATTGGCAGCCAGTATTAACAAGTCAAATTAAATCCGAGCAGCATAGGCAGTAAGGCCCCCTATCAAAACTAACTAACTATTGTTCAGAGCATGTGAGATTTCTCGACAATAATAAGCTAAACAATATTCCTGTGGTGTGGAAGGAACTTGGAGGCACTATGTTTCTGGTCGAAACAATTCATACACATTGGAACAAGAAATGCATCGTGATGAATGCGGACTAGTATCGAGAGAACGAGTACCTAGTGCTAGGTGCCCGCGAGGCCGCGACTACGGTGGTCACATGGGTGTCATCGTCCACGAGTAGCAGCTGCCTCGTGAGGCCAAAATCAGACACCAATCATCTTCCCAGTGGGATGTTGATGGCCTGTTGGAGAGTGAATTGCAAAAAACATCGACATTGAAGGTCTGGGTTACAGAAACCACTCTTCTACAGTTTTGTGCCGAAAACCACTAATTCCGAGTCTATTTTTTTGCAAAATACACCAGTCACCGGCTTAGGCCGTTTTGAGCACGATTATGACAAGTGGGTCCCATCAGAAGGGGTGACGTGGAAAAAAATAGTCAATTACATCCCGCTACCATTTTATTTTGCAAAGGGACCCCTAAAAAAAGCAATCGGGTCCTCCAGTCCGATGGTGGACGTCGGCGGCCAATCCCCCCATGCGCGCGGTCGCCGCAACTGATGTGCTCCGGCAGTGGGGTGGAGGGGTGATCCGGCTTGGTCGGGGACGGACAAGACGGCATGTAACCAGCAGCACTGTCGGTTAGGACAGTAGGGCAACGGAGCTTCGGGGGCGGCGGCTTGAGCATCGGGCGGCCATGGATGAGCTCAATGGCGTGCTGCAGGAGAACGACGACGGCGGCAAACATCAGATAGAGATGGGAGAGATAGGGGAGGGCACCGATGGCTGCGGAGCTCATCGTCGAGGGCCGATGGGCTGCACGGCAGTGAGGTGCAGGGGGAGGCGCGGTGGGGCTGCTGCTCATGGCCCGGAGGCCTCGGCCAGCACACCGGCGAGCTCGAGCGCCCCGGCGGCCTCGGTCCGCACTCTGGCGAGCTCGAGCTCCCCGAGGACGGCGGAGCTCATCATCGGTCTCTTTTTTATTTGAAAAGATGACCTTATCCTCTCAGGCTCTTTCTCAAATCGGTCCCTGTTGTTCTGTCTATTTGCGAACCATTATGTTGTGCCACGTCATCCTGTCTGGCGGGACCAACCCGTCATAATCATGCTCGAAACGGTCTAAGCCGGTGACTAGTGGTTTTTGCAAAAATGTTAGACTCTAAATTAGTGGTTTTGGCACAAAACCGTAGAAATGTGGTTTCTGCAACCCTAGCCTTTAATGTCGATGTTCTTTGCAATTCACTCCCTGTTGGAGGATCCACGGTGAGCAATGCGCAACTCTAGCAAGGTCCTGCCGATTTATAACACGATTACACAAGTCAGCAACTGAATCCTCGGGCCGTAATTTAAAAAGAAACACCACGAGGTTCAGTTTCAGGCTGCCCAACACCAACAGAGGAAACAGAGTGGTGTGAGGGCTGCCGCATCAAATCAAACATCAAAATGGTTGGCATGCATTTCGTCCGTGTTTCTCTCTCACTCTCGATCATCAAAAGAAAAGAAAAAAGTACTCCACGAACGAAATGTTGAACAAAAGGGCTGCATCTTTCTTTTCACCACGCGACTGAACTACTCTACACGTTAGACGGGTAGAGCAAACAGGGCAACGACATCAGCATGGCCAGTGTTTCTCGATCAGGTCCTTGCTGGTGCCGACGGCGTGGCAGCGGCCGTCCGCTCCAGGATTCCGGCGTGGGAGAGCAGCGCCCACAGCTGCGTCATGAACTCGCCGCCGGCACCGAGCATCTCGGCGTGGATGTCCACGTTGTCTGACGGGGCGAGGAACAGTATGAACTCGGCCCAGAACTCCGCCAGCACCTTCCACCGCCGCACTTCGTCCGGCACGGACGCCCTGAGCTGCCCGCCGAGCACCGCCGCCTTCTCTATGATACTGCTGCTGCCGGCTCTCTCGTACAGGCTGCCGCCCTCCAGGTAATTGTCCTCCTTGCTCTGTATCTTATCTAGCCGGTCGAGGATATCGGCCTTGGTCCGACAGCCGTCGAGGTGGACCCGAGCCTGCCGCACCGCCGTGTCGAAGATCTGCTCGGCGTTGTAGCTCGGGTCCGGCAGCATCTCCGGCACGAAGGCCACCAGGTAGGCACAGTAGTTGGACAACTTCCTCGCCACGAGCCTGTGGTCGTCGACACCGTCACCGCCAGCGTCGACCGTATCACCACCACGGCGGCTAATCCACTTGAAGCGGGTGGTGACGACGTGCCACACCAGGATCTGGTCGGTGACCTTGGGTAACCTGCACGCCCAAGTCAGCTGCTGCGACAGGCCGTGCCTCTGCACGGTGGCGACGCCATTGGTGAGCTCGCCGCGGCTGGCCTTGAGCGAGGCGAGCACGGCACGCTTCACCTGCTGAGGCAGAGCCTTTCTGTTGCCTTTCTTCTGGCCCTGCCGCCGTGGTTCCACCAGGTAGAGCGTAATCCACGAGCGCACGTTCCACGGCCGGTGGTCGTACCAGTGCAGGAGCACGTACTGGCCGATCTTCTGCTCCCAGTAGGTCGTCTCCGGCGGAGTGATGCTCTGTTTCCAACACCAGAGGTGGCCGTGCCGCTGCTTGGTCCAGGGCCGCTCGTCGCGCACGCAGCGGTACACTGTCATGACGTACCGCCAGTTGTTGGAGAAGGCGGCCAGCGCCTGGCAGACCTCGAGGCCCGCCGTGATCACCACGAGCACCACCGTGACGGAGCGGTCGAGGTTCTTCACGCCGAGGTGAGGACGGCTGTAGCCGGGGCCGAGCGTGCCGACGAAGGCCGTCCACATGGTTAGGCTGAGCATGACGACGGCGATGAAGATGTAGGTCCTGACACCCACCGGGAGGATGTTCCTGGTGTACAAGAAGTCGTACAGGAAGGCGAGCTCCGCCTCGACGACCCGGAAGGCGGCGTCGGGGCCGGTGACAGCGTGGTGGATGAGGCCTGTCAGGACGAGGTCCAGCGACTTGGGCGAGCCGGCTTCCGCCGGGGTGTACCCGTAGAACCGCCGCTTCAGCAGCTTGAACAGCGAGAAGGCCAGGCAGAAGTCCTTGGCCATGTCCCTCTCGGCGTCGCTGTATGCCTGGCGATCGATCCACCGGTAAACTTGATCGATTGTGACGACCCCCTTCACCTTGGCGGGTGCGGGGGCGGAGCTCGTCGTCGCCGTCAGTATCGAGCTCGTCGTCCTCGTCGGGGCCGAGCTCGTCGTCGTCGTCATGAGTATCTCGTCCTGGGAAGAACGGGGTTGGTGGCTCAGCTGCCGCTGGATGGCCTCCTCGCCGTGGAAGAGGTACTTGTACCCATTCATGGTGGCGGGATCGTGCGGCAGCTGGTCGGCAGCGAGGAAGTCCTCGACGTCCATGTACTCGGCGATGACCTTGACGGACGGGTCGGGGAGGCTGGACCGGACCATCTCGACGATCTTGGCGGCCGTCTTGAGCACGCTGAGGCTCCAGAAGGCCCAGATGGCCGCCCGGTAGCTGGTGTTGGCGCCGATGGCCTTGAGGATGAGCCAGAGCACGAGCGCCGTCTGGAGGGCGTGCTGCAGCAGCAGCTTCTTGCGCTGGTCGACGTCGCGGCGGCTGTGCACGGGCGCCGCGTACGCGCTGGCCTGGATGAGCAGCAGCGCGGACGCCCAGAGCACGAAGGTCTGGCCGTGGAAGGGGCCTTCCTGGATGATGCCGACGGCGTAGGTGACCACGACGTAGGAGAGCGAGTAGGCGATCCACATGACGCCGCGGAGCACCCGGTCGCTGCTCCGCCGCTGAGTCGAGCCGTACAGCACCAGCGACGACAGCACCAGCGCGCTCGCCAGCACCACCACCTCCAGCCGCAGCAGCCGCTCTTCCACCGTGCCGTAGGTCTCCGTGATGCCGCCGCACCTCGCCGCATTGCCGGCCTCCATGAATCAACCTGCATGCGTGCACTAGCTACCTCAGGTACGCAAACTAATTAACTCGAGTCCTTTTTTATCATCATCAATCGTGGAATGGAACTTGGGAAAGATAGATGGTGTGGTGATTTGATACAAACACGAGAAGTATCTATGAGAAGTCAGATTGATGGAGAGAACAAGCATAAATAAAGCAAACTTAATTCTTTGTGCATGATGGAAGGCAAGAATCTTCGAGTCTCTTACAGGAGTACTCCTCCTAGCAATTACTTTAAACAGATTGTTCTAGCCATGTCACAAATCCAAATTTCAAATACACATTAAGAAGAAAAAAAGACAAATCCAGCATGAATAGTGTAAAAAATGACCAAAGAAAAAAATGAAACCATTAACATGTGGGTTTGTCTTTTTATTTACTTATTATTTTTGCCTATGTGCATTTTTTTATTTGGATTTGACTTTTTAAAGCTTTGTAGACACATGACTTGTGAACCTAAAAACCAAATTTTTTGAAACATTTTTTAAATGGAAGAGCATGTGAGGGGTGGTATAACTGGATTTCTCCGTTGGGCCTCAAGTATTTTTCCTAGTTGTCCACACATCAGCAGAGTGAAACGGGTGGAGAAGTCAGCAAAATTAATACACCATCAAGGTTACTCTCGTAAATTTATTGATGTTCCCTCATATTGATATTGTTAAGAACATTCCACTGACTATAGAACTTCATTGCTGATATTTCATATCAATGACTATATGCTATCTCCATGCCTACTAGGTAGAACATTGTTATCTTGGTCACAATGCTTTTTAACAATTGATGATAATGAACAACTAGGAAAACAATTGCTGATATAGAATACCCCATTGTCACTACGAGTATCCACATGCAAGACATACATCAAGTGATGTCAAATCCAATATTCAATCCAACATAACGAAACCTCAAAGAGCAAGACTCAGTTTTTCTTCTTCCTCTTTTTGTGTTTTGGCTGTGTGCATCCATAATGTTTTTATACATTGAGTTGTTGCAGAGGCTGGGCGTAATTGGTATCGCTGTGATATTAATATATTCCCATTGTCAAAGATATATTGGTGATATTGAATTCATGCACCAGTCAGTTGCTTCAAAAGTTCATAGGCGTGAGATCAATGTAAGCCACAGAATCTTTTGTTAATACTGCGTTGAAAGGGTCTTGAACTTGGAGCTCTATAGGCAATGTGGAGTTCTCAGGGCTAAGATTGGAGTTATAGATCCTAGGAAAATACCCTCTAGTGCTCCTCTAAATGAAAGTGGTTTTATCTTCAACATATACTTTCAGCTGGAAGACATAGTGGAGGAGGGTGGTCCTATGGAGGGTGGTATTCTGGTAAGCTATCCTAGTGGTCCTGACTCATCTCATAACATTACAGAGAAAAGACTGAGAGAGCAAAGTAACTAAGAGGATGTGGGATGTAGCAAGTCTCCCAAGCATGATACTGGGGCTAGAAAGTCGGATAAAGGAAACACTAATGTGTCAGCAGATGCTGTGATTCTGAGTCAATATGAACTTGATACATTTTGACTAGTTTGAATTTTATGTATCATATTTCAATATTATTGTATTTCGACTATTTCACTCATCTCAAAATATATTACACTCATTCAATTGAAATACTATATTTCACTTGTTTTAAAAAAGTGATTTCACTCATTACAAAAGATAGATTTCACTCATTTCACTAGTTTCAGAAAACATATTACACTCATTCAATTCAAATACTATATTTCACTTGTTCTAAAAAAGTGATTTCACTCGTTACAAAAGAAAATTTCACTAGTTTCAGAAAACATATTACACTCATTCAATTGAAATACTAAACTTCACTTCTTTCAAAAAGAAAGTGCTTTCGCTCGTTACAAAAGATAGATTTCACTCATTTCACTAGTTTCAGAAAACATATTACACTCATTCAATTGAAATACTATATTTCACTTGTTTCAAAAAGTGATTTCACTTGTTACAAAAGATAGATTTCACTCATTTCACTAGTTTCAGAAAATATATTACACTCATTCAATTGAAATACTATATTTCACTTGTTTGTAAAAAGTGATTTCACTCGTTACAAAATATGTGTTTCAATTCTTTGAAATAATTTATATCTATGAACTTAGTGAAACTTATTTTTTGAACTAAGTGAAATCTATGAAACGAGATATTTTTTGAAGACTATGAAACATGTTATTTTGAAATCTAATTATAAAATATTCAAGATTGGTCTTGTTCCGAAGATCGTGTTGCAAGGAATTTGAATCTATAAAAAAATTCTATAATAAAATTTTAATGTGAAATATGATGACCATCTTAAATTGTAAGCAAAAATAAAAAGATGAATTTGTTTGGGAGCGGGGAGAGAAGAAAAAGGTTGCATGCATGCTGGGCTGACAAAGCTGACATACTAGTACAAATAGTGGGTCATCCTCCTGACATACTACAGTGATATACTTTTTCAAGAGTACGCAAATTGCGTACCATAGCTTTATAGAAGAAGAGAATTGCATTACAAGACGACTACCACTCGCTGCTAACAACGAGCGTAGCACGAACTCCACACCCGGGTTAGTCCAAAGACAGCCACCAACAACAACACAACTACAAATCAAAGGAGCCTGTCCAAAATAGGAAAACCTCGCCGCGTCTCAACCGTGAGTCACCTCCGAAGAACAGCATCTCCACCAAGCATCCCTTGTCGACGCACCATCCCCCCTTAATGCCTAAAGGAGGTGGCAAGAGGATGGCAGGACTCGATCCGCCTCGAGGAAGGCACCATCTTGGATTCACTAGCAACGGTCATACATTGCGCCTCAGAAGATCGATCATGCACAACGACGAGCACCGGAGGAGCGCATCAAAGACCTACAAACCGTATCTCCAAACACGTTGCTCTCAATAGAGGAACGATGTCCAAGACACCACCATCGTGCCGATCCTGCACCAAATCTAGGCTTTCGCCCGGAGAAACCTACCCACACCAAGCGAGCGAAGGAAATGGCGACACGCCTCGACGACGCCTCCAAGGAGGGGAACGACACCCACAGGTGCCATCACCGCCGGCCCGGCAAAAACCAGGCAGGATTTTCATCCATATCGCCGCCCATCTCCCCACTCCAAGGTATGGGGCAACACCGTCCATGAAGCCTCACACCGCCGTCGCCGTAGCACCTTGACAGAGAAGCAACTGCATCGCCATGGTCCGCCAACACCTCGCACCAGCGGAAAGAACGCGTCCCAAACTCCCACAATCTAGACAAGGTACAGCAGCATCCTCCCTCCACCTCGGGCATGGACCAAGACCCCCGCGACGCGTCACCCACTCCAAGGGACTTCCACGCGAGGGATCCAGCCGCTCTGCCCAGATCGAGCCAGAGAGCCCAGATCTGAGTCGCCCAACTCCCCGAACTCTAGCGCCGGCTCCACCGGGACACCACCGCCCACCCACGAACGCGGAGGTGGCCGGACGCCCGCTGCCCGCCAGGATCTCCTTCCTGGCTGGGTCTCCATAGCGCCGCCGCCTCCCTGGTCGCGAGCACGCGCCGCCGCCACCGGCTCACATCGGCACCGCACCCTGCTCCGCCTCCCTGCTGCTATAACTCGCCCGGAACCGCCGCTCCTCCGCGCTCTCAGCCGTGCGCCGGCAGCACGAGATCTCGCGCCGCCGGCCGCCACCACCACCACCGCAGCCCCTTAGGCGACCCGTCTCCGCGCGAAGAGGGCACGCCGGGGAGCGCCGCCAGCACCCGCCGCCTTCGACGGCCGGGCTCTAGGGGTAGGGTTCCTCCGGGGCCTGTGGGCTCTACAGTGATATACTAGAGGTGGTTTATAGAAATACAGTGCTATACAAAAGGTGGGCCATGACGACGCACGAATCGCAAACCAAGCGAACGGCGGATCGTTTGCCGGTACGTCCCTAAACCGGTACTCCCTCTGTTTTTATTTACTCTGCATATTAGAGTTGACTGAAGTCAAACTTCGTAAAGTTTGACCAAGTTTATAGAAAATAATATAGATATTTATCATAATAAATCTATACGATGTGAAAGTACATTCAATAATAAATCTAATGTTGTTGATTTGTTATTGTATATCTTAATATTTTTGTTTATAAACTTGGTCAAAGTTTGTAAAGCTTGACTTTGACCAAAGCTAATATGCGAACTAAATAAAAACGGAGAGAGTAAAAGAGACTTTGCGGCAGCTCCAGGCGAGAGAGCAGAGAGTGAGCCCGCAGTTTCAGTTCCAGAAGATGAGCATATGACAAATGTTTCCCAGCTACGACTCCGATCAGGTCGACGGTGCCGACGACGTGGCAACGGCCGGACGCTCCAGGATGCCGGCGTTGTTGAGCAGCGCCCACAGCTGCGTCATGAACTCGCCGCCGGCACCGAGCATCTCGGCGTGGATGTCCACGTTGTCGGACGGCGCGAGGAACAGTATGAACTCGGCCCAGAACTCGGCCAGCACCTTCCATCGCCGTCCTTCGTCGGGCACGGACGCCATGAGCTGCCCGCCAAGCACCGCGGCCTTCTCTATGATGCTGCTGCTGCCGGCTCTGCCGTATAGGCCGCCGTCCTCCAGGTAACTCTCTTCCTTGCTCTGTATCTCATCTAATTTGGCAAGTATGTCCGGCATGGTCCGGCAGCCAATGAGATGTTTTCGCGCCTGCTTAACCGCCATGTCGAACATCTTCTCGGCGTTGTAGCTCGGGTCCGGCAGCATCTCCGGCACGAAGGCCACCAAGTAGGCGCAGTAGTTGGACAACTTCCTCGCCACGAGCCTGTGGTTCTCCACTCCGTCGTCAATAGCATCACCACCACTAATCCAGTCGAAGCGGGTGGTGGCCACGTGCCAGACCAGGATCTGGTCGGTGACCTTGGGTAACATGCACGCCCATGTCAGTTGTTGCGACAGGCCATGCCTCTGCACGGTGGCGACGCCATTGGTGAGCTCGCCGCGGCTGGCCTTGAGCGAGACGAGCACGGCTTGCCTGACCTGCCGAGGCAGGGCCTGTCTTCGGTCTCTCTTTTGGCCCCGCCTCAGTGGTTTCACGATCTCGAGTGTTAGCCACGACAGCACATTCCACGGCCGGTGGTCGTACCATTGAAGGAGCACATACTGGCCGGTCATCTGCTCCCACTTCCAGTACATTGTCTCCGGCGGCGTAATGCTCTCCTTCCACCAGAGTTGGCGCCGTGGACGTTTCGACCAGGGCCGATTGTCGCGTACGCAACGGTACACAGTCTCAATGTACCTCCAGTTGTCGTACAAACGGGCCACCGCCTGACACAGCTCGAGGGCAGCGATGATGACGACGATCACCACCGTGACGGCGCGGTCGAGGTTTCTTACGCAGATGACCATTCGGCTGTAGCCGGGGCCGAGCGTGCCGAAGAACGTCGCCCACATGCTCAGGCCTAGCACAAGGACGGCAGTAAGTATGTGGGTCCTGGCTTCCGTCAGAACGATGTTCCTGGTGTAAAAGAAGTCGTAGAGGAAGGTGAGCTCTGCCTCGACGACGCAGAAGGCGTCGGGGACGGTGACGACCCGACGGGTGTGGTCAGTGACGGCCTGATGGATGAGGCCGGTCAAGACGAGGTCCAGCGACTTGCGCGAGCGGGCCTCCGCCGGATTGTACCCGTAGAACCGCCGCTTCAGCATCTTGAACAGCGAGAACGCCAGGCAGAATTCCTTGGCCATGTCACTCTCGACTTCGCTGTATCCCTGTGCATCGATCCACCGGTAAACTTGATCGATCGCGACGACCTCCTTGGCGGAGGCGGAGCTCATCATCGTTAGTATCTCGTCGTGGCTGCCGCTCATCAGCTGGATGGTTTCCTCACCGTGGAAGAGATACTTGTAGCCCGTCATGTTCCTTGGATCGGTCGGCATCTGGTCGCCGGCGAGGACCTCCTCGACGCCCATGTACTCGGCAACCACCTCGGCGGATGGACGGAGGGGACGCGCCTTGAACACCTCGACGATCTTGACGGCCGTCTTGAGCACGTTGAGGCTCCAGAACGCCCAGGTGGCCGCCCGGTAGCTGGCGTTGTGGCCCAAGCTGTTGACGACAAGCCAGAGCACGAGGCCGGTCTGAAGGACGTGGTGGAGCAGCCGCGCCTTGAGCTGGTCCATGTCACGGCTGGGCGCCGCGTACGCGCTCGCCTGGAGCAGGAGCAGCGCGGTCACCCATAGGCTGAATGTGTCGCTATGGAAGAAGCTCCTCTCCTGGACGAGGCCGACGGCATAGGCGACCATCCCGTACGACAGCGAGTACGCCCCCCATATGACGCTGCGGAGCAGCCTGTCGCTGTCCGGGCTGCGGGTGATGCCGTTCAGCACCATCGCGGCGAGGACGAGCCCGCTGACGAGGACCGCCGCCTCCAGCTGCAGCAAGCTGCGCTGCATCGTGGCAACACTCGTGCACTCGGTGACGCTGCCCCACCCCCGGCTCGCATTCTTCGTCTCCATCGCTTGCGCTTCACCGGATCTGGCTTGCAACAGGGGCGGCAAATTGAAGTGTCTGTCGTACAAGGCCCATCCCTAACTGTTCCGATGCGTCAATGAAGAGGACGAAATGGTATGGATGGAGTGGGTACAACGCATGCATGGTACAAAAGGAACAAAAGTAGACCCCTGACAAAGAAAAGACTCTCGGGAATAAAGGTACCTCGTGATCTTTTCTCGATCCAGGATTGCACTTGATGCAGAGAATAGGTATCCTATGCCATATTGGAGGATCAAAAGGATTGGGCTGCAAGACAGGCACCGCGTGATCTGTTGTTATATGTTGATGATTTTGAATTAATACACCAGTGAGATGCTCCAAAAGTCCGTAGGCCTGAGGTCAATGTAAGCTGAAGAAAAATAATATTGCATTGGTCTTGGACTCAAGATCTCTTGGCTCTGATACCATATTCAATTCATGTACTAGCCAATTGCTTCAAAAGTTTGAACCGATGAAAAAAGACGGGTAATATATTTCACAGATAGTGACATGGAAGGTTGGCCCACCAATATTGATCCTACTCGGATCCAACACACACCCTTGTGAAAATCCCCAAAACAAGCCGTCACACCGCTCTTTATGAAAGGCCAGCACGCTTGATAAAATTCCATTGGAAAACCATCAATACCTGCTGCCTTATTCTTTTCTATATTATCAATAACATATTTGATTTCCTCTTCCTCCAAAGGTCTACAAAGATCTCTCAATTCATGTTCAGACAACCTCTCTCCTTCACTCCATACAACACTTCCCAGTCTCCATTTTACCCCTCACTAGGACCAAACAACTGTTTGTACTAGTAGTCAGTTACATTTTGAGTAGATTGTAGACCAGCAATTCCTTGGATCACATTATCTCCCCTTAAATAAAAAAATACCATCATCAATCCTATGAAAGTACCTAGTGTTGTGGTCTTCTTTCTTATCCGTACATTTTGCCATGACCCACAAACCAAAATATTAAGAAATTGACATGTCCATTTTACTTTGTTTCCTAAATTTGCCATCAACCTTACAACATCCAGAATATATAAATTAGACCATGGTATCACTACATGGCTAATGTACATAAATTCTAATTAGCCATGTTACTACTGGTAGCATGGCAATTATATTATTTAAACCATGGCAATTCTATTACTTAGACCATGGTATGTTTTTTAGGTAGCATGGCAATTTTTTAATTAGACTATGACCAATTTATTAATTAGCCCATGGTAGTTTTATGGTATGTAGCATGGCAAATTAATTTTACACACAATGGTAATTTTGCTTCCCACTACACGACAAATACATAATTTTAGTTCATTTCACATTGAAAATATAACTTTTTGTGTCCTAAATCATGACATTCTCTTAAGAAATGATGTCTGCTCATATCGCAAAATTAAAAAAAAAAATTGCTCCCGCAAAGTGGTGTCAATTATTTATAAAATTGCAATGGCCCGTGGAAAATTTATATAAAAAGATCTAAATCATGGCAAAACTTTTTGTGTGTAATATGCAATTGTAACATGGCAAACTTTTAGAATTTGTTTTCTTGTCACATGGCATTTTGTATTGGTCCATGGGAAAAATAAAGAAAAAATGTTATCACAAACATTGCCAATTTTGCCCATTGACATGGCATGAAACATCTCACGAAAAAATTCATAGATATTTTTTAGTCAAATACCATGGCACTCGCAATTTTTTAAAAACGTTTGTAGAGTAAGTTTTTTGGGGGGTGGGGGGGCAATATTTAGAGTAAAATCAGGGCAACTTATTGACGTTTCCATAAACCTTGATTTAGTGATAATTCAAATTAGCTCCTGCTTTTAAGATGGAATTTTTTGGATTTTTTGCAAAATGATGATCGGGCTAGATTGCAATTATTCTTTATTGAATCATGGCAAATCTGTTTTCAGCCCATGTAGGAAGAACTTGCAAAAGTTTTTTTAGCAACTGGGGATAGTTCCTAGTTTTAGTAATTCGCGCACGGCCGCCCCGACGCTCAGCCAACAAGTCGTTTGAACCTGATTTGGAAAGTGCACTTATAGCATTAATTTAAGGGTTTGGGCAATTTGTGTCCCCCAAAAAAAATAGAGTGGGTGAGATTAGGCTACTCACAGTGTGGAGTATCATATACTAGTATAGTGTATGATACTATCATCATAGTGCATAGTATCATCGAGTACCATAGATCATCTTATTTATTTTCATGCATGACACATAGTAGCATATGAGTATTTATTATAATACGGCACTACAAGAAATATGTCAACTTGTGACCACCACTATTGGTCACTGAAAGGTCATGGTTTTTCATTTGCGACCTTTTTTTGACCAAAAACAGAAGGTCGAAAGCTGGGGGTCGTTAACTGACTATAGCGACCTTCTCTGTGAGAAGGTCGTAAACGTTTACGACAAAAATAGCCTACTATGGCGTTTTGGTCACTAGCAACCTTCCCACGCCACGTAGGCATCCAGCGTGGCAAGCTGATGTGGCACAAGATTCAGCCCGGTCCAATTCAGTGTTTATATGGGCCGAGCCCATTAATTCGGCCTTTTTAATATTTATTTTTCCTATTAATTTTTTCTACCTACATGGGCTGGCCCAGCTATAATTCGGCCTTTTTATTTTTGGGTTGTGGCCCGTTTTTTCTTTTTTCAAATGGGTCCCAATTGTCAGGTTCTGATATGTGGGTCCCAAATTTCTAATTCTGGTTTGTGGGTCCTTGCTGTCATGGTCATGTTCCTCAGATTTCAATATGCCAATAATTAAACAACCAATATTTAAATCACAATAGACAGAAAACAAGTGTAATACTTCAAATAACAAGAAGCAACAATCTGTTACATCAAATCACATACAACATTTCATTCAAAACAGAGAGAAGATACATGAAATTCTGGAGTTCACAATGCCCAAATAACCTAGCTATTATTACATAACTTGCTATACAAAAATGTCTTGGCGCTTCTTTGAACATCTTGTTTCGTCTTGAATTTAGGCAAAATATCTGCCAACAAGAAAACAGAACAGCGAGGATATAGTGAATAACAACAGCAGCAAGTGATGAGGTGCTATTTAGTAAGATTAAGTCCGGAAAGAAACATGCATGAAAATTAAGAATAGCTAGAGCAATTTTGCATGAAAATTAAGAAGTGATATTCAGTATGAATGCCATGAAGTTTTCGTGCACGTCATGCCAAGTCAGCCAACATGTAGCATGCATGTGAGCCATAAAACATGATCACAGTTCAGCACCTACAACAGCCTGACACAATAGATAAAGCCATGAAGTGATAATAATAGTGTGTGATGAGAAACTGACCGCTCTTTTTAATTACTATGAGCAATAAAACATCTTGTTTCAGATACTCAACGGATTCATTCATATACTTATTATATGCTGACATGGATTGTAGAGGTTAACAACAAAACTGGAACTGGAACTTGTCATAAGCTAACAAAAAAACACATTCCAAAACTATCTGTATAAAACATTTATGCATGGATACATTCAAGAACTAGAAAAGTTCAAATAGGTTTATAAATGCACAAATAACTTGAGGAAAAGTAGCCAACTGCAGGTCTGAATCTGTATTGGTGATCAGCAGGTTTATAAATGCACAAATAGGTTTATAAGATATGAGCTGCTTACTTTACTTACTATGATCGTATGATGTGTTCTGAATCTGTATTGGTGATCAGCAGGTACAAGTCATCAACTGAACTAATCGCTGCCCAAGCAAATTAAGCGTGAATCCCGTGAGGCAAAACCAAGAGTAAAAACAAGACTAGGCCAGCTGCAGGTCTTGCGCTAGTGGCATTGCAGTCTTCATGGCCCTGGCTGCCACAAGGACATTAAATGTGAATGAGCTTGGTAAAATGGTAAGCAAGTGTTAAAGGACACTGGGCGCTAGCACCTAGACTCGATTTGATCATATTATACTTATCATTAACTCATTCACACTGAGATATCACAACTTCTCCACCCACAGAAAAAGAGAAAGAATATTCTGCTGTAAAAAGACTCTCAAAAAGATTTAATCATTCCGTTAAAAATAGAGTAGCAAGAGCAACGCTGGACATCATTACAGAATATGAGTTGCAGGATACAACTTGTGGAAACGAGCAAATAACAACAGCATCAAGAAAATTAGAGTTCTTGATTCTTGAAGCACCGACAAATAGGAAACCCGGATAATAGACGCATATATGAATTGTGGGATACATCTTCCTATAGTTGTGGAAACTTGAGTCAATAACAGTAGCATAAAGTTGACATTGACAACAAGATAGCAAAATGAGAATGACATCTTCCTAGTAGTTGTGGAAACATAAAAACAACATGAAACTGACATTGGCAGCAAGATAGCAAAATAGGAATGACAGTCCATGCATGGTACATGAATGATTCACAGCAACTACATCGACCTGTTCATTCATTTAACAAAGGGAACATGCAGAGTATTGTTTAATCAGCGATGGCATGGCAGGATCTCGGACCAGCACACATGCACGTATGCGTAGCAGCCTGATTGATCTGCATCAAATGGTGTACTGCTACTACATGCGTGTTTAAGACATGAAAAATCCAAATCTATCTCACAGAAAAACAACCGACTTGTTACAGCGCGCTCAAGTTTGAGAGTGCTAACAACGCTAGACACGGGGCGTTGTTATCCACACCCTGCAGCCGAAAAGTACTATCACTTTACACGGCAATAAGGTTGTCACAGGTTGCTTCTTGCCCTCCACAAATTTCTTCAAATAGTTAGGATTCCCACTAAAGATTAAAAATCCTTGCTGGTGCCTACTTAGACAAAATGAAATAAGGAAACGCGCCATGATTTTATATTTACATGCATGCTTGTGAAAATGATGATCTTCTTCAGTTCCAGTTTAGAGATCGCAGGGGGACAAGGACGACAATGGAGAAAGAATAGGGAAGGTGCAAATGGAGGGAAGCAACGGTGGAGGGATGAGAGACCTAGAAGACCGGAGGCTGGAGGGGGTCGAAGCAGATGGCGCAGTCGAGAACTTCCGGGTCGATGATGCCGCTGATGCCCGCCGCCGGCGCCGCCATGTCGCTCATCTGCTCCGGCCACTGATGGGGATCCATTCAACTTGTGCATCGGCAAGGGCGGCATGGAGGGGCATCCAAACTCGTCAGATCGAGCAGCTTCTCCCTGGCCCCAAACTGCACACGCAACACATGTACGCATCAGATGCGGCGAATAAGAAAGCCAGAAGAAGAGGAGATGAGGAGGGAACCATACCCTTGTCGAGGTCCCCGGGAGGGGTCAGCCACGGGAGCACGAGCGCCCTGATGGCACCGAGCCCGAGATGATCTTGGTCCCGAGCGCCTTGGCAGCGGCCTTGTCCTGGGCGGCCTCCTCGACCTCAACGCCATCGACCTCCATCACGGCTTCGTCATCCTCGTCTCGATCGGCGTCGCTCCTGGGCCTGCAAGCATAACCACTTGGCGTCGGCGTCGGGTCATTCTACTTGAACGCGGCAGCGCAACGAGAAAGAGAAGGAAAACGCGCGGCATCCTCGATCTCCTCGATGGGAACCCATGGGCCGATGAGGACATGGCCGAGCCGACGAGGGCACGCGGCGGGGCGAGGGGTTCTGGCTCTGTGGACGCGGTAGGTGGAGGGAGAGTGAGGCCGGCGGCGAGGTGAAGGGGGACAAGGGCGATTGGATCTGGGGAGAAGGGGAGGCGGCGATGGAGTGGGAGGGGGAGGAGGGCGATTGGATCTGGGGGAGAAGGGGCGACGGCGATAGAGTGGGAGGGGATCTGAGTTAGGGTTTGGGTGGTTGGGCTGCGGGTAGGGTTTTCTTTTTCTTTTTGTCTTTTTTTTCTTTAGATAAATGGGATGGATGGATGGATGGATGGATGGATGGTTGCCATGTCATTGATCCATGGCACAAACGTTTCAACCAATGAGAACAAAGCTTATGTAATTATGTTTTTTCTATTTGTTTCTTTTGTATTTTTGGCACAAGGTGCATCTTCGAATGGCATAGTTTGTTCAAATTATCGCATATTGTGCACAAGGGTGCATCATGGAATGGCAAACAATGTTGGCTAAGAAAGTTTTCATTTTCATTGGACAAAAAATCCATTTTTCATTTTTTCGAGTGCCCAAAACGAGTTTTTTTGTAAAGGACCTACCATATCTTTGTTGCAAAATTGTACCAAATCATTTTTACAAAATACTAGGCCATGTTTAATGCACAATTGACCAAATGGTTGGGTGTAAAAAAATTTGATCCACCTCTGGTGAAAAAGACAAATTCCCGTCGATTTAGTTGAAAGCGGGTCAAATTTCAACTGAAGCTACCTCATAGTTTGCTATTTATTTTTTCAAAAAATCATTTCTAGGTACATAAGTAACTATTTAATCAGAGAAACACCAAAAAAATTCCAAGATTCAACCACTAGATAGGAATGGTCAAGCCCGCCGTTTTGACCGCATTTCGAAACGGGCATAAAAAATTCAAAAAAAATTCAAAAAATTGGAAAACCTTCGCATTGTGTCATTATATGTGACCAAGTTTCCAGGAAAAATAATAAACTTGTAATACGGTAATTATTTTAAAAAAGTGTTCTCAGAAATGAGCTATCATGCGTGAAGATTCATGGCTTTCAAGCGAAATGATCAATCTTATGGCCACATTCATGGCATAGTTTGTTCAAATGATCTCATATTGTGCATAAGGGTACATCTTGGAATTCCAAACAATGTTGCCTAAGGAAGTTTTCATTTTCTCTGCACGGAAAATTCATTTTTCATTTTCCGAGTGCCCAAAAGGAGGTCTTTTTGTGAAGGAACTACCGAATAATTGTTGCAAAAATGGACCAAATCAATTTTATAAAATACTAGGCCATATATAATGCATAATTGACAAAATGGTTGGGTGAAAAAAGTTTTGATCCACCTCTGGTGAAAAAGACAAATTGCCGTCGATTCACTTGGAAGCGGGTCAAATTTGAACTGCAGCTGCCTCATAGTTTGCTCTTTATTTTTTCCAAAAATCATTTCTAGGTGAATAAGTATCTATTTAATCATAAATACATGGTTTGATGGCGAGACATCGAGGTTTGGACGGTGGCCGAGGGCCCCAACTCTAGAGCGCGTAAGCTCACATGCCCGCCGCGTGGTCACCGCGTGACCTTGGCGTTGCCATGTGTTCTGGGTGGCCTAGGCATGTCTAGTGGGTTGGGCACTCCCCAGGTAGGTGCTAGGGAGAAAATCACAACATAAGATTCTCACGAGGAGACCAATCGATGCTCAAACATGAATTAGTAGCCAAGTGTTTGATTAGCGGTACGGGAAATGTACATGGCTAATGGGCGTGAGTTTTGGCTGAGGATGATCAGTTACTAAGAAGACCGTCTTCACAAATTTTCACCTCAAAAGGAGGAGCCTAGGTGGTACTTGCTTTGCAAACTACCACACTGGACATAAATATGAATGTTGAAGCTCGGCTCAAAATAATGAATGGATTGAGCTGGCATTTGGTGGAGTATGGTTATTTGGGCATAGAAAAGCACTGTAGAAAATGGATACTATTTGGACATGCCAAAGTGGTACTCCCTTCACAAACTGTTGTTCTGAACAGAATAGGAAAATGAATATTTTTGAATTATTTTTGAACTAGGAAAGGAAGGTTTTTACATATTTGACGAAGATATGACCAAAAGAATTTATGAGATTTTTTTGGGAATTTTGGGAATGACAGAAATATAGGTTGCTTCACAACCTATGACAAAAACTGCCACATGGACATGACACATAGGCAAAACTGATGAGGTGGCGCCTAGTCATAGCAACCCACCACAATTTACATGGCTATGACCATCTATATTGGCCGTTAACAACTAGAAATAAGGCAGCGGACTAGCGCTGTTTGCTTTATGACCTTTTCGTGTAAGGAAATTACGACCTTTCTGACCAAAATGGCCGCAATGGTTTAGGGTTTGGAGCCCCTCGAACAGCTTTTGACCAATTGGTCTAAAATGGTCATAGATCTATGACCAATTCTTCCAGGGTCACTGTCAGAAGGTCACTAGTTGACATATTTCTTGTAGTGCGGTATCTGAAGGAAAAATGTCCTAGAGGCAATAATAAAGTTGTTAATTATATTTCCTTATATCATGATAAATGTTTATTATTCATGCTAGAATTGTATTAACTGGAAACTTGATACATGTGTGGATACATAGACAAAACAAAGTGTCCCTAGTATGCCTCTACCTGACTAGCTCGTTAATCAAAGATGGTTAAGTTTCCTGGCCATAGACATGTGTTGTCATTTAATGAACGGGATCACATCATTAGGAGAATGATGTGATGGACAAGACCCATCCATTATCTTAGCATAATGATCGTTAAGTTCTATTGCTATTGCTTTCTTCATGACTTATACATATTCCTCTGACTATGAGATTATGCAACTCCCGAATACCGGAGGAACACCTTGTGTGCTATCAAACGTCACAACATAACTGGGTGATTATAAAGATGCTCTACAGGTGTCTCCTAAGGTTTTTGTTGGGTTGGCATAGGTCGAGATTAGGATTTGTCACTCGGAGTATCGGAGAGGTATCTCTGGGCCCTCTCGGTAATGCACATCACTATAAGCATTGCAAGCAATGTGACTAATGAGTTAGTTGCGGGATGATCCATTACAGAACGAGTAAAGAGGCTTGCCGGTAACGAGATTGAACTAGGTATGATGATACCAACGATCGAATCTCGGGCAAGTAACATACCGATGACAAAGGGAATAACGTATGTTGTCATTGCGGTTTGACCGACAAAGATCTTCGTAGAATATGTAGGAACCAATATGAGCATCCAGGTTCCGCTATTGGTTATTGACCGAAGATGTGTCTTGGTCATGTCTACATAGTTCTCGAACCCGTAGGGTCCGCACGCTTAACGTTCGATGACGATTTGTATTATGAGTTATGTGTTTTGGTGATCGAAGATTGTTCGGAGTCCCGGATTAGATCACGGACATGACGAGGAATCTCGAAAGGTAAAGATTGATATATCGGACGAAGGTATTCGGACACCGAAATGGTTTCGCGATGTTTTGGATATTTATCGGAGAACCGAGGGGTTACCAGAACCCCCCGAGGAAGTAATGGGCCTTCATGGGCCATAGGGGAGAGGGGAGGCAGCCCACAAGGGGTGGCCGCGCCCCCCTCCCATAGGGAGTTCAAATTGGACTAGGGGAGGGGGCGCGCCCCCCTTTCCTTCTCCTCTTCCCTCTCCCTTACCTCTTTCCCCCTCCATGAGCAGGAAAAAAGGGGGCGAATCCTACTAGGAGTGGAGTCCTAGTATGACTCCCCCCCCCCCTTGGCGCGCCCCTGGTGGTCGGCCTCCTCCTCTCCCTCCTTTATAAACGTGGGCAGGGCACCCCTTGGAGACACACCAATTGTTCCAAGCCATGTGCGGTGTCTCCCTCCACGGTTTACTCCTTCGGTCATATTCACATAGTGCTTAGGCGAAGCCCTGCACGGATCACATCACTATCACCATCACCATGCCGTCGTGCTGACGGAACTCTCCCTCGACCCTCTGCTGGATCAAGAGTTCAAGGGACGTCATCGAGCTGAACATGTGCTGAACTCGGAGGTGCCGTACGTTCGGTACTTGATCGGTTGGATCACGAAGACGTTCGACTACATCAACCGCATTAACCTAACGCTTCCGCTTTCGATCTACGAGGGTACGTGACACACTCTACCCCTCTCGTTGCTATGCATCTCCTAGATAGATCTTGCGTGATCGTAGGAAATTTTTTGAAATTGCATGCTACGTTCCCCAACAGTGGCATCCGAGTCAGGTCTATGCGTACATGATATGCACAAGTAGAACACAAAGAGTTGTGGGCGATAATGGTCATACTGCTTACCACCAATGTCTTATTTTGATTCAGCGATATTGTTGGATGAAGCGGCCCGGACCAACCTTACATGACCACGTTCATGAGACCGGTTCCACCGACAGACATGCAACTTTTTTTGCATAAAGGTGGCTGACTTGCTTTGCTTTGGATGGATCGCTCGTTCCAGCGTAGGAGCATGAAAGAGTGAGCCACTTCAGTTTCTGAGCATCTCCAATGGAAGGTTCGAATTTGGAGATGTAAAATTTACATCTCGAAAAAGTGTCTTTTACATCCGAAAAAGGGCCAACTCCAACAGATGATGTAGAACAGTGATGTAAATGGGAAACTCCAATAGGTGATGCAAATGGAGATGTAAATTGGCGACCAGCCGGTTGGCTGTTGTACAGTATGAAGATCGTTGGAGGAGGAATCGTGGACGTTAGAGGAGTCACACGAGCTCATCTACAATATGAAGATCACTGTCAAACTATATCATCACGGCCGCCGAAAAGACTCAAGGTTTCCATGGTTTTTACCTTTGGGGAATTTTGTCAAAAACTTGTGGGCGAGGTGGAAGGATTCGGCTGGCGGTGGAATGGCAGCCGTTCGGTGGCAGCTCGCCCAATCGACGGCGGCAGTGGCACAGGAGACTACTGCGGCCCTGCAAAAGGTGGTCGGAGCTCGGCGGGGCAATTTCGAGCGACCGGAGTCGTGGCGGTGGCGGGCGGCCATCGGGCGCGTGGCTAGCCGCACCTTCCCTAGCTTTGGCGGTGCTTGGAGGCTAGGAACAAGGGCATCTCTCCCACGACCGCGCCGTCGAAGCCATGGGGGCAGTGAGCTCCGGTGATATTAGGATTCAAACTGGCGGCTGATTTCGATTTGGCGCCGCTGGGGCCAGCCGCCACTTTTCCGACATGCGGACAACGAGGGACAGGCGGGTGGAGTCACTGCGGAGTCGGAAGGGGGCTCGCGGGCGGCAGCGGCGTCGATTTTAGCCGGAATTGGTCGGAGGCGAGGGGGTGGGGGAAGTGAAATGAAATGAACGACGGTTGCCACTTGGTGCGCGACCGGCCGTTTTACATCTCCTGCACCCGGAGATGTAAATTTGCATCTCAAGGTGTTGTATTTTACATCTACATCATCGGTTGGAGAGGAGTTTTTGGGCCTCGAATATGTAAAAATTAGGTGTTTTTGCATCTGCATCTTCTATTGGAGATGCTTTTAAAACATCTCCAACAGGCGCGCTATCTTAGCCGCGTGATGGAAAAAACTGCTTTTTTGCACGCCCGGAGCCGAAACGGGCGCAGTAAATGCGCGCGTGGAATAATGGGTTCAGCGCACGGAGGAACACGGCATCGCGCGTTGCTTATTGCGTGCACCCGTTCCCGCGCGCTGGACAGCGATGGCTCGCGTGCGACTTTTCAGCGACCACCAAATCTGAGACCTCCAGGCACTGGCGCCGCCGCCCGCACCTTTCCCATTTGCTCCGGCGACCCGTCGGCGCATCCCCCGTCTATCCCCACACGCCGCCACTCCTCGAGCGCACCATTCCTCCGACGAACAGCGCCCGGCGGCCCATTGCAGCTCGGCGCCCACAAGGTGTTTGACAAAACGCTTACAAGATATGTATTGCTTCAACTTTATATTTTGTAGATGAATTTGATGCATGTTGTTTGTAGTTTTATAAACTAGTTTAAATTAAATATTGTAGATGAGTTCGTTCTACGATTCTTTCGACGAAGAATTTGATATTCAAGAGGAGGAGGACCACGCAATTCTACGTGCCGAAACACATGATGATTTTCAAAAGGAT
The DNA here is from genome assembly GCA_021605205.1 of Aegilops longissima. Taxonomy (NCBI): domain Eukaryota; kingdom Viridiplantae; phylum Streptophyta; class Magnoliopsida; order Poales; family Poaceae; genus Aegilops; species Aegilops longissima. The sequence goes on from CM038680.1 coordinate 716,578,073, forward strand.
CTAATTGAGGAGTGGTGGGCAAGAAATGGCCGACAAAACTAGTTTGATGTTGTATTGTTGAACTATTTGTTGTATCAGAAGATAAACTACTCCCTCCGTCCCCAAAAACATGTCGCAGGGGGTTTCAAATTTGAACTATCGCACTTTTTACAAAAACACCCTTCCGCAACTTTGAATTCTCTAAAATCAACCCGCACGCATGCTCTAGGCGCGGGAAGATCCTGCCGCCGCCGTGCTCGTGTCAGTGGATCTCCTGCCGTTGGCCAAAACGGCTGCTGCCGGTCGGTCGCTGCTTCTCCCTTGCTGCAGGTTGCTGCTTCCGCACAGGAGCTCCCCCCACTCCAATAACGAGCTCGTCTCCTCCCAGGCCGGCAGCGGCGTCAGCAAAGGAGCTCAGCGCCGTCGCACCTCCTTAGTCCTCCCCGAGCATACCAGGAGCTCCGCCTCGCCCATACATACGTCATCCTTGAGCCACGCTTGCTGGGAAGCCGTGGATCGACGGAATCGATCCCGTCTCCTCCCACTCCGGCTGCCGATTCCGCACACGAGCTCAACGCCATCGCTCCTCCTATGGCTTCCCCGAGCTGCTCAACAGCTTCAGGGTGATCTTCGGGTCCTCCAGGTCTCTTTTGCGCTGTCGATTGGTTGCTGGTTCTCCTGGCCATGATGGTCTGCCGCTCGCCGCCATTGGAGCTCGTCAGTAGCTCCTCAGGTGACCAAAAACCGGCGCCGCCGCCACCCAAGCTCGGGTGCGTGCACGCTTGCCCATGCTCCATGCTTGCCGGTGGAGCTCGTGCTCGTCTTCTTCGCCATCGTTCTTTGCTGCTGGTCATCTCTCAAGAAGAAGGTACAGTGTAATCTATGATCTGTAGATTGATCTGTAGCAATTGTTGTTGTTCCTTGTTGTAATCTCTTAGTGATGTTGTTGTTGCAAGCATAAGGAGTAGACATCCAGTGTAATCTCTTCGTGCTGCTGTTGCTTCCTGTAATAATGATCATTAATACAGTACTCATTCATAGATGACATTAAGATGGTATTCAGATTGAAGCAAAACATAATGGAAAACAGTCCACTCTCAAAAAATGACCTGTAATTTTGTCATTTACTCCCAATCAAAATTACAAAGAAAAGAGAGGGCACCCATATGTCCAAATCATGAATCACAACTCTAAAGTTGAATGATGTGAAGTGAATGAACTAAAGAGGGACTAAGCATGTTGTGTGTTGTATGTCAGGTTTCAGGCTTCAGTTAATCTGTACTCCAGTAATTGAAACAAAATTGCAGTATATAATCTGGTCAAATTGTACTTGCAAGATAGATTGAACTGTTTGACACTTGTCATGTCATAGTATTTGCCAGTTTAGTTAACTGAAAACAGTAGTGTAAACCTGGGCACACCATTCTTGTTTGCAGTAAGATGAATGTATTACAGCTACCTTGGGCAATTTACTGCATAAGCAAGTTTTAGGCTCTCAGACATCAGCTACACATGGTCCCTCTTGCCTCCTCTTTTCCTGTTTAAAGAATTGTTCTACAGACGGAGAGAGGTACTGCAAATAAACAAGTTAATCTGAGGAAGGTTTCCTTGAGTAACATAGCTAGTTAATTACTCCTACAAGATGTTTGATCAGTTCTGCGTTATCTTTCAGGCAATAAACAGTTATCCTCAGAAACAACTGCACAGAGTATAATTCACAAGTTGACATCACACTTTACAAAGCACATCTCAGTTTACAGGAGTACATCTCATATTCACTAAAATTCAGTAGACAGAGAATAAGTGGTTCAGAGAATACACACATTCAGTAAATTCAGTAAAGATGAAGTAGAGAAGAGAGGTTCATACCCAGGTTGTAAGAGTATATAAGGGGTATTTTCACCAACTTACAGAGAGTATTTGAAAATCAAACTTGGCTGAAAATTCAGTCATTCTAAAATTCTAAAATGCATTAACAACATTTAAATTCAGTTAACAGTTTTTTTCAGAAACACACACAACACAGGATGTAAAGATGACCCGACTATTCGACTGTTTTTCAGAAACAAAATTCAGAGTGGTTCAAAAAGATCCATTCCACTGACAAAATTCAGTTAACTGTTTCAAGCTGAGACTAGTTCACTGAAACCTGTGCACACCATTTAAAATGATTTGTCAATTAAACATTTAAATAAAAAACTACAGTACATCATGACTCAATAGCTAGACTAGTTCACTGAAAGAAAAAGAAAATGCACAAGATCAGGACTCAAGCTGAGACTAGTTTCTGATTTACTCATGATTGAAAATGTCAAATTGCTTTGCTTTACAACCAATGAGGAGGCCCACATCAAGGAGTACTTTACTCTTTGTTAATTACCGTTACTTTACTCTTTCTTAGTCACAAACAAACATGTAGAATGGTCTCGATTTGTTTACATGATGAGAGTAGCAGATAATTAAGCCGAACAAATAATTCAGGCAAGCTTAGCTTCTAGCTAGCTGCACCACAAGTGCTAGTGCAGCAGCAACTACAGTCACGAAGTTTCTATAGTAAGCCCGCCGTAGCATCGTCAAAGAAAAGAAATAAAGTGTCTATAGTCCCCTATTATGGAAAGCTACACTACAAACCAAATGAAAAAGAATTAGCAGCATTCACTTGAACCTGGTTTGATTTGCTTAATTACCTGACAGCATGCCGATAAAAGAACTCTTAACACCGAGACGTGATGTCACCGCCTTAATTTAACCCAACTAGAGGAGACCTCTGCATCAGCACTACTCCCTTCGTTCCCAAATAATTGTCTTTCTAGCCATCTCAAATGGACTACAACATACGGATGTATGTAGACATGTTTTAGAGTGTAGATTCGTTCATTTTGCTTCGTATGTAGTCACTTGTTGAAATCTCTAAAAAGACAATTATTTAGGAACGGAGGGAGTACAATGTAAGCTACCATGCCAGCATGACCTATGTCCCTAGATCTAAAGAAAAGGGTGTGAAGCCGGATACAAGTTGTAGAAGAACTAGTTTCTATCTCATCTTGTTTTACATCTCTCTCTCTCCCAATCATGGCCAGATCGAAAGCATCAAACTTTAGCGGCAATCAGTAAACAAACGCCGATGAATTATTGACGCGTCACGTTGGCTCTAGATGTGCGAATGGGTCACTTAATCGTCTGAATCTCGGGATCAAACTAGAAATGCCCACATCAAGGAGCAAATTGACAGTTTTGACAGTGAACTTTAGTTTGAATCTTAGCATCAAGTAGTTTCAGTACTCACCTCTGAATCTGAAATCTTGAACAGGAGTGGACGGCCTTGAGGTGCTGGACGATGGTGCCGTGGCTGAACAGGAGTGCACGTCGTCGTCTACCTGCTGGCGACAGCGATACGGGGTGGAAGGCGGTGTCGGCTTGCTGGCGAAGGAGCTGTGGCGTGGCGGGGCCGCCGGCCGAAGATGACGCGGGAGCGGCGGGGTGGGGCTGTGGGGGGGAGGGATGAGGTCGACGGAGGCTAGCCGGCGAGGAGGTGATCCACGACGCGCAGGTGAACCAGGCGGCAGCAAAAATCGAACCTTTCCGCTTGCTCTGTTTTGGCTGGGGAACGAGGCGGCGGCGTGGGGGGGGGCGACGGCTCGTGGTGCGGCGGAGAGGTGGGTGTGGGGAGCAAGGTGGCGTGGGGCGTGGGGCGGAGGTCGGAGGCAGCGCCGCGCGGAGTGGGGAGCGACGAAGAGAGCGAGGAAGGAGACAGGGTGGACTGCGGGTTTGGTCGGGAAAGTTCGAAGGACTAAATTGCGAAAAAAGCCCTTGCGACATGTTTTTCGGGACGGAGGGAGTATTTGTTTGAGTTGTAATAAATTGAACTATTTATTGTTGATTTATTTTTTGTGTGTTTGATCTTTTTGTTCTATTTTGAGTGTGAAATGTTGTTTGTGCTAAGCGTGCGCGCTGTAAATTTAGTGCGCCTACTAGAGCTGCTCGTGCGCGTCATATTTTACGGCGTCTGCTGGAGCAAGCGCCCGGCTGCTCGATAAAAAGGCTATTTCGGCGCTGTAAAAAAAAATTAACGCGCCGCGCGGGTTGCACGCCTGTCGGAGATGCCCTTAGTCCATGTGTTTAGTTTGATCGTTTGCTCGGAGCTGTTTTTTAGCACGAACATAGGCGTTCGATCGGTTCGATCTGGGAGCTCCCCATATCTCCATACCGGGTCCAAAAATAGGACTTTGGGGGATGTGCTAGCCTATGTGAGACTCCAAGATTCTTGCCTTCCATCACGCACACAGAATTAAGTTTGCTTTTTTGCTTTTGATTGATGTAAAAAAAAAAGAAGGTTTGCTTTTGCTTTATCGTTGTTGTCCTCATCAATCTTGACTTCTCATCGATCCTCCTGTCGTTTGGATCAAATCATCCATCTGGCTGCCATTAGCTAGCCTTCCGTTCCATGATATTTTGATGATAAAAAAAGACTCGAGCGCGTGAATCGCCGAGTAGATCGAGCTCGTAGAATCTGGGAGATGAAGGACAGCAATGGGGCGAGGGGCAGCGGCATCACGGAGACCTACGGCACGGTGGAAGAGCGGCTGCTGCGGCTGGAGGTGGTGGTGCTGGCGAGCGCGCTGGTGCTGGCGTCGCTGGTGCTGTACGGCTCCACCCAGCGGCGGAGCAGCGACCGGGTGCTCCGGGGCGTCATGTGGATCGCCTACTCGCTCTCCTACGTCGTGGTCACCTACGCCGTCGGCATCATCCAGGACGGGCCCTTCCATGGCCAGGCCTTCGTGCTCTGGGCGTCCGCGCTGCTGCTCATCCAGGCCAGCGCGTACGCGGCGCCTGTGCACAGCCGCCGCGACGTCGACCAGCGCAAGAAGCTGCTGCTGCAGCACGCTCTCCAGACGGCGCTCGTGCTCTGGCTCATCCTCAACGCCATTGGCGCCAACACCAGCTACCGGGCGGCCATCTGGGCCTTCTGGAGCCTCAGCGTGCTCAAGACGGTCGCCAAGATCGTCGAGATGGTCCGCTCCAGCCTCCCCGACCCGTCGGTGAAGGTCGTCGCCGAGTACATGGACGTCGAGCAGTTCCTCGCCGCCGACCAGCTGCCGGCCGACCCCAAGACCATGAAGGGGTACAAGTACCTCTTCCACGGCGAGGAGGCCATCCAGCGGCAGCTGAGCCACCAACCCCGTTCTTCCCAGGACGAGATACTCATGACGACGACGACCAGCTCGGCGCTGACCAGGACGACGAGCTCGATACTGACGGCGACGACGAGCTCCGCCCCCGCCCCCGCCAAGGTGAAGGGGGTCGTCACCATCGATCAAGTTTACCGGTGGATCGATCGCCAGAGATACAGCGACGCCGAGAGGGACATGGCCAAGGACTTCTGCCTGGCCTTCTCGCTGTTCAAGCTGCTCAAGCGGCGATTCTACGGGTACACCCCGGCGGAAGCCGGCTCGCCCAAGTCGCTGGACCTCGTCCTGACCGGCCTCATCCACCACGCCGTCACTGGCCCCGACGCCGCCTTCCGGGTCGTCGAGGCGGAGCTCGCCTTCCTGTACGACTTCTTGTACACCAGGAACATCCTCCCGGTGGGTGTCAGGACCTACATCTTCATCGCCGTCGTCATGCTCAGCCTGACCATGTGGACGGCCTTCGTCGGCACGCTCGGCCCCGGCTACAGCCGTCCTCACCTCGGCGTGAAGAACCTCGACCGCTCCGTCACGGTGGTGCTCGTGGTGATCACGGCGGGCCTCGAGGTCTGCCAGGCGCTGGCCGCCTCGTGGTGATCATGACTGTGTACCGCTGCGTGCGCGACGACCGGCCCTGGACCACGCAGCGGCACGGCCACCTCTGGTGCTGGAAACAGAGCATCACGCCGCCGGACACCACGTACTGGGAGCAGAAGATCGGCCAGTACGTGCTCCTGCACTGGTACGACCACCGGCCGTGGAACGTGCGCTCGTGGATAACCCTCTACCTGGTGGAACCACGGCGGCAGGGCCAGAAGAGAGGCCGGAGAAAGAATCTGCCTACGCAGGTCAGGCGAGCCGTGCTCGACTCGCTCAAGGCCGGCGGCGGCAAGCTCACCAATGGCGTCGCCACCGTGCAGAGGCACGGCCTATCGCAGCAGCTGACATGGGCGTGCGTGTTTCCCAAGCTCACCGACCAGATCCTGGTGTGGCACGTGGTCACCACTCGCTTCGACTGGATTAGCGGCGGTAACGGTACCGACGACGGTGTCGGCAACCACAGGCTCGTGGCGAGGAAGTTGTCCAACTACTGCGCCTACCTGGTGGCCTTCGTGCCGGAGATGCTGCCGGACCCGAGCTACAACGCCGAGCAGATCTTCGACACGACGGTGCAGCAGGCGCGGGACCAGCTCGCCGGCTGCCGGACAACGCGGGACATACTTGCCCGACTAGATGAGATACAGAGCAAGGAGGAGAGTTACCTGGAGGGCGGCAGCCTGTACGAGAGAGCCGGCATCAGCAGCATCGTCGAGAAGGCCGCGCTGCTCGGCGGGCAGATCAGGGTGTCCGTGCCGGACGAAGGGCGGCAGTGGAAGGTGCTGGCGGAGTTCTGGGCGGAATTCATACTGTTCCTCGCGCCGTCGGACAACGTGGACATCCACGCCGAGATGCTCGGCGCCGGCGGCGAGTTCATGACGCAGTTGTGGGCGCTGCTCTCCCACGCTGGCATCCTGGAGCGGTCGGGCGGTGCCACGCCGTCACCAAGGACCTGATCGAGAACACACTGGGCATGCTCATGTGGTTGCCTTGTTTCTCTAGCCGTGTAGGCGTGTAGACAAGTCACGTGCTGAAAACAAAGATGCAGCGCGCTTTTTTTTTAAGATTTTCTTTAACGAGCAAGGCAAGAGTTCTGTCGATTTCGTTGAAAGAGAGAGGAAAATACATACAAGGCCAAAAACCAACAAACAACCGAAAAAAAGGAAACAACCATCGAAGCCAACCCTATCAGCCCATCACCACTTAACGTGACCTTAACTCGGAATGTCCGTAAGCAAGACCTTCAAAGACGCCTTCAAAAAGGTAACGACGCTTAAAAAACGCCGTCGTCATCTGCATCATTCCCTGTCAATCAAAACGCCTTCGCCCAAACTCACACACACGACCGCCCCACCAAAACCCGGGATAGGCCCCGCCAAGCCAACAACCACTAACGCCACTACCCCTCCGTCCGGCCATGGCACAATGAGAATAAGTACTCTTTGACAATGCTTCCCTGGTGGAGGAGCAGGAGGACAACCACATGCGCCAACATCACCGGGAACGACCCCTGCCGGAGAACAAGGCTTTTGCCTAGAGCCTTATGCCTCGCCACCTCTTACCCTGAGTAGGAGCCAGTCCACTGCGAACCTCTCCAGAACGAGCCACGACTCGTCTCACATGCATCAATGGTGAACTAGACCAAACAGAATAATAAGGACATCATGGCCACCGCCTCACCATGGTGGACCGCCTGAGTTGACGCCAACACCACCACCAACAGTCCACGGCGGTTGTGATGAGCCACAATGCCACAACCACCATTGCAGCAACTAGCGAGGCCAACATGATCACTACCCATGGCACCACCAAAGCCCGGAGCCACCTGTCAGAACAGCCCTGCCACTACCACCTGCACCATGCAAAGCCGCCGGTTGGACCACTCATCACCACAAATAGGAGCCGGATCCAGCTACACCAGGTTAGATTCGGCACCCGCGACCCGCGTGTCAGCTGCACCCAACCCAAATGCCAACACCAAGCATCCCTGGCATGACCGAGTACATACACCACGCGCATCAGATGCAACACACTTTTGTTTTTCTGTCATTTTTTCTAGGTTATTTCAAGTTATAGTGTGTCTCAAGTCGGACTGATTTAAATCTAACTCTAATCATTTTAATGTTTACAAAATTAAATTAACAAAGGTTAATAAGAAGGAAACATGTCTTCCCCGATGCCCATGGAGGAATGATCGTCCGGTCCGGGGGTCCCTCGCAAGTGGAAGCTGGTGTTCGCGTCGGGAGGCAGACACGTGCGATTGTGCGAAGGGGCCTCCCTCCAATAATGCTTGACCTATGGTTGACCAATGTAAGATTTATGTGTTGACGAGGTAACGAGCTGATCTGGCTGCAAGCCCACGTCCACGAGAAAAGGGAAACGAAAAGATATAATGCCGCTGTTTACACAACGAAAAACCAGAAGCTCGGTTTTTTCAGATTGACCAGATCTCCGCCTCTTGATTTTAATCGTCTAAGTTGTTGAACGAGATTTCTGTGGTAAAAAATAGGCGCACCAAGTGTTCGTTGCCAATCACAGTATAGAGTGTTGTGTCGAAGGACACGGCGTTGGGTGTTGTGCCTAAAGGATGACAGGGAGCCGAAGCACACGGCGCTGGGTGTTGTGCCTGAAGGATGACAGGGAGGAGACCAGGTTCAATTTTTGCATCATTCTTCCACCTTAAATATAGCTTAGAACTAAGGGAAACATTAGATGTTGATCAGTAATAAATAATGGAAGCTATTGCAGTTAGTGAAAACAACTGGATCATAAGCCTCTGACATGCATTGAACATCAAACAAATAAGACTTTAAAGAGAGAACAAAGAAAAAAAAGTACTTCAGTACTATAAGGGCTTTAGAAACACCAAGAAAAATCACGAAACCACATGAGTGAAAGAAAGGTAATGTCCCAATGCGGCAGCGGGGTTTGAGCTTTGTCAATGATATTTGGTCACACCGCATAAAAACATGTCTTTTTTAGCGATACGATTGAAGGTTTTTTAGGCAATATACTACAATGAAGTAACACTCATGGGTGATTATTTTATCACATTTTTCATTGCTACAAAATATTCATAAATTTCTTTAAAAAGGTCATCTGAAAGAAAACAAATCATGGTGAAGTTGGCATTTTTGACCACCGCCAACCCGGTCAACCTCGGGGTTTAACTTGTTGCATCATAAACCCGCATCAAGCGCCCAACTTGCCATTCCCCACCGCTTGAACCGACACGTGTCGTGGTCTTACACTAACCACCACGCAGATATAGCGCAACTCTAGGGGTCGTATAGTGGGAGTGAAGAGTTTCGGTCCCACTACGCGGAACTGCTAGCGTCTTGTTGGTCATATTTGTTGACATATTAGCTAGGATAGATGTTCTCTTCCGGCATGAAAAACAATAATCATAAACCTCGACAACGAGTATGACATAATTTTGATTTAGAGTGCCACTACCCTCTCTGAAGTGAAACTTTGATATTTTAAAGAAGGTCAAACAAATAGCATCTTAAAAGAAAACATAACTTTTTTTGAGGGATATAAAAGAAAGCATAACTAAAATAGAAGTTGGGTACAATAAAGGTGACTAACAAAACATACTAGAAGAATGCCCGTGCGTTGCAACGGGGCCACATTAACTTTAAGAGTTCAATATTACGACATTGGCGACCTTTTTTACCATCAAATCCTCTCACACACACTCTCCCTCCCTCTTCCTCACTCTCTCTCCCCCTCTCCCTCTCTCTAACACACACATATCCATCTTATTGGGTACGGGACCATAATCCATCTATTTCACACACACACGCTAGTGCATAACAATATGGATTATGTGTATTATATTTGCCACCAGAACTGAGGGAATTAATTTCATGTAAATCGGCCAGCCACAGCTCCAAGAATACACGGAGGAGGTGGCCCGGGTCAGCGTCGGCGCCGTCCGGCGCGGGCCATGGGCCCGCTTTCAAGTGCACGTGCAATGCACGTCTTCACAAATATTATAACAAGATGTGAGAAATCACATACTAACACGATGTTGCAATCAATTTGTAATTAAAGAAGTCAAAAGTCTTTTTTCTTAAACCAGAATTCCTTATGCTGGAGTTTAAACAAACCCCACAATAACATGATCAAATTTTTTTTGCTCTACTTATCACCTAATTAAGCAAATGCATGACTTATGAAGCGGATAAGAAATCATGTTAACTTGGAACTAAAATTCCAACAAAAGAGTGAGGAACATACCTTTTTATCATTGCTCTGAAATCTGAACCTCCCCCTATTTGTTAGTGAAATGTGAGTATGCTTGGAAGATAATAATTTCTTATGCAACATATGCTTTTACATCTGAAAGAGCTACAAAATATGTTGACCTACCTATGTGCACTACATTCAGCGTAGCTCGATGTGCACTGCCTCGCTTGATTAGTTGCCGAAATGCACGCATCTCGCCAACAAGCTGGGGAAGCAAATGCAAATGTTACACCGAGTCAAAATCAACCATCCCACAATCGTAACAATAGAAAAGATAATAACCAAAATTTAACAGAAGAACTACTGCTTGGCTCCCAGATCCATCTCGATAGCCTCAACATCACGTCATTACCAAACATGTAGTGGATGCCTAGTGGGACAAGGATTAAGAAATAACATGAGGTGAAAATACGATGGCTGTCAATTCCATAAGACGATCCAAGTAATTTGACAAAACAGATCGGGAGCATCTTGTATAATCTCAAAAAAGCAACTAAAAATATGAGAAATGAATTGATGAAAATCAGCCCCTGCTCTCATTCATGCTCGCTTTTGCAATGGGAGGCAAGGAATGGGGATACCGGGAGAAGAAAGGATCACATGGACGGCAAGCCTCCACCACCGGCAAGTGGGGTTGCTTCACATCCAATCTCCACGGCCGCCGCCTCCATGGGGACGAACTCCCATGTTCACAACCAGGCTCCCAATCGGCGCTGCCTCGCCGACCTTGACGACGAAGTAGTCCTCCTTCGATCCCATTCGCAACGGAGGCAACACCCATCCCAGCCGGACGGGTCCGCGGTGAGATCCCTCATGGATTGTGGTCGTGCCTCCCCAAACCTCACCATGGGACACATGAGAGGCGTCGTTGCCATGGTCGCTTGGATGGGGAAAGGAGGCGACATAGCAAGAACGGCGCCTTCGCGATTGGTGGCGACGGCGGCGGCGAGCGAGGGGAGGACGGCAGCGCGAGAGAGTAGGAGGGTGGTGGCGGCAGTCCATCGGCCGCCGTGACGTGAGAGGAGGATGGGGATGGGGCCGCGATCTGGACGTATGGAGCGGTCGAGAGGAGGGAAGCAGACGGCTGGGTTTTTCCATCATGCGGGGTTTGGGGGAGGTCAAACGAGAGGGTTTTTTTTCGTGCGGGAGGCAGAGCAACGAGGGCGGATGTAGGGAGACGGGACGCGGTCGGTTGGCAGGAAAAGGAAAGCTACGCATTTTTTAGGCAGTAGAGATGATTGATGATAAGAAAGGGAAAATCACATCAATATAAGGAAATATCCCATCAATACTTGATTGATTGCGATTTATTTTTCATATGGTTACTAATCTGATCATCAATACTTGATTGATTGTGATTTATTTTTATATGGTAACTAATCTGATGGGTTTATGTGGGTGGTGAAGCGAAAAGGCAGGTGGGAGGGAGACGAAATAAAACCAACGAAAGTGGTGAGGCGAAATAAAACCAACGGATGTAGGGAGACGGGACGCGGTCGGTTGGCAGGAAAAGGAAAGCTACGCATTTTTTAGGCAGTAGAGATGATTGATGATAAGAAAGGGAAAATCACATCAATATAAGGAAATATCCCATCAATACTTGATTGATTGCGATTTGTTTTTTATATGGTAACTAATCTGATCATCAATACTTGATTGATTGTGATTTATTTTTATATGGTAACTAATCTGATGGGTTTATGTGGGTGGTGAAGCGAAAAGGCAGGTGGGAGGGAGACGAAATAAAACCAACAAAAATGGTGAGCCGAAATAAAACCAACGGATGTAGGGAGACGGGACGCGGTCGGTTGGCAGGAAAAGGAAAGCTATGCATTTTTTAGGCAGTAGAGATGATTGATGATAAGAAAGGGAAAATCACATCAATATAAGTAAATATCCCATCAATACTTGATTGATTGCGATTTATTTTTTATATGGTAACTAATCTGATCATCAATACTTGATTGATTGTGATTTATTTTTATATGGTAACTAATCTGATGGGTTTATGTGGGTGGTGAAGCGAAAAGGTAGGTGGGAGGGAGATGAAATAAAACCAGCGAAATAAAACCAACGAAACTGATGAGGCGAAATAAAACCAACGGATGTAGGGAGACGGGACGCGGTCGGTTGGCAGGAAAAGGAAAGCTACGCATTTTTTAGGCAGTAGAGATGATTGATGATAAGAAAAGGAAAATCACATCAATATAAGGAAATATCCCATCAATACTTGATTGATTGTGATTTATTTTTTATATGGTAACTAATCTGATCATCAATACTTGATTGATTGTGATTTATTTTTATATGGTAACTAATCTGATGGGTTTATGTGGGTGGTGAAGCGAAAAGGCAGGTGGGAGGGAGACGAAATAAAACCAGCGAAATAAAACTAACGAAAGTGGTGAGGCGAAATAAAACCAGCGAAAAATAACCGGCGGACTATTCACCAACTGCTATACTAGGAGTAGAGATAGGAAAACTAATCATTGCAAGAGAGTAGAAAAAAAGATGGTGATCTAGTGTCGTGCTTTAGAAAATATTTATTAAAGGTCAAGCAAATAACATCTTAAAAGAAAGGGAAACGTTTCACGAAGGGGCACCGGTCGAAGCTTCGGTCGGTCGCGTCCACGCGCGAACGTACCGAGCGACTCACCTAGCGACACATAGGATAGGGGGCCCGCCCACGTGCGTCTCCTCCCTCCTGTTTCTCTTCTTCCCGTCGCTCATCTCTCTCTCTCCCCGCTGCCATGGTCAACCTTCGCCGGCCGGAGGCCTCCCAGGGCGCCGCCGCCATGGGAATCAGCCGATCCGGCTGCCCTCGGCCAGATCTGCTCGGATCCGCGCCACCGAAGCTCTGCCTGCCCTCGTCGGACCCGACCACGTCTGAGCTACAACCCACCACGCGCGGAGCTGCAACCGTTGAACCTTTTCCCTCCCGGAACGACACCGCGGCGACGATGGCCATGGGCAGGCGTGGGAGCTCGGCGGAGCAGCAGCAAGTACCTGTGAAAATGGTTGTAGCAAATTCCAACGCCGTTTGTAGCAAAACCAACTATGGTTGCAGCAAAACGACGCCATCGTTATCGCGGGATTCACACTAAGACAATTAGTTTGAAGCTTTTTTCAATGCCGGTTATAGCTTTTGTAACCGCCGGTTGTAGCTTTTCGTTTTGTCGTCCGTGGCTTAGTCGTCCATGGCTTACGGCTCCACGGTTGAAGCTTTTTTCATCGTCGGATGAAGCTTTTTCATCACCGGTTGTAGCTTTTCTTTGGTCGTTCATAGTTTTCCGTCGTACAAGTTGAAACTTTTTTCATAGCCGGTTGAAGCTTTTTTCGTCAGCGATTGTAGCTTTTTCCATTGTCGGTTGCAGCACTGGGCATCTCCCCTGGCGCTCGATTTTTTTGTTGCAAGCTGGATATGAGCGCGCGGCGAGCACATCGATGAGCACGCCGGTGAGCTCCAGTCGTCGCCACCGGAGCTGCAACGGTGGCCATGGAAGCTACAACCGCAGGGGTGGGCTGTTGCATGGGCGCGAAGCCGGTGACGAGGACGGCCGCCGAGGACTGGGACATGCGACCAGGGCGGCCGGGAAAGACGGCCGGCGAGGACGACGACCAGGGACGAGGAGGGAAGGCGAGGGAGGGGCGGCGACGAGGGGGAACGCGTGCGGCCGGCGAGACAGGGTTCGCGAGAGGAAGACGATGCCCGTTACGCGCTCGCGAGAGGAAGACGATGCCCATTACGTGCTCGCGAGAGGAAGACGACGACCTGGTTGGATAACGATCCAACGACTCGGACGGGCCGATCTGACGGCTAGGGTGCGACCGGCCGAAACGTTCGGCAGGCGCACCGGCGCCTAGCATCGCCCTAAAAGAAAACATAACTAAGACAACATTTGGGGACATAAAGGTGACTAGTGAAACATATAGGAAACTAATCATTGCAAGAGAAGTAAAAAAAAGGATATTGCCTCAGAAAAACAAACGATTATTTTCGAGAGCTTTGAGTCGAAATGACTCCGAAGAAAAGGCGAGGTGGGCTAAGAAGGCTAGGAAAGAAAGTCACAGGAGGCTGAAGCCCATCTCAGTGAGCTCACTGGGCTTGAGCCCGTCCGTGGCCTCTGCAGAGCCTTATCCGCCACGTCACGGCCTACCCGGTCAACGCCGCGGCTTGACTTCCCCCCGCACCGCCAGCGCCCAGCTCGCCATCCCCGCCGTCCGAACCGCCACGCGTCGCGATCCGACGGCCCCCCACCGCCGTGCGTGACGTAGCTCCAGCAGGCGAGAGAGCAGAGTGGGGAGTGAGCGAGCAGTTCCATCATCAGTTTGGTTGCCAGCGCCAGCCGCGGATTACGCATCTCACGCGGCGCCGCCACACACCACACCACACCGCGATGGCCGATCTCCACCTCCTCCACCCGCCGGAGCCCGACACCAACGGCGGCGCGGCCGCCGCCCCCGCCCCCGCCTCCGCCGCCGCGCTGCTGCTCCCCGCCGACCCTGCGGCCGAGGCGGCGGCCGCGGACCCCCGCGCCCCCTACTCCAAGCGCCGCCGCCGCCCCAGCGTCCGCCTCGGCGACATTGGCGCGCAGGCCACGGCCTCCGACGCGCAGCTCCCGCGCCGCCACCGCAAGCCGTCCTCCCACCCGCGCCCGCCGCGCCGCTCCCACCGGACGACGCCCTCGACCCCGGCGCCCGCGCCCGCGGGCCCAAGCCCGGCCAGCGCCGCCCGCGCACGGCCTGGATCCCAGCGCCCCACGGCGGCGCCGACGGCTACGAGGACGAGGAGGGCCACAACCACTACTACGACGACGCCGACCAGTCCGACTCCGCCGCCGCCGCCGCCCGGGCCGCTAGGGTTTCGGGCAGCCGCGAGGCCAGCGTCGACGAGTCCGACGGCGTCGCCGACTGGGGCCTCCCCAACGGCGGCGCGGCCTGCTACGGCGGCGCCGGCGGCGTCAGGGCCTGGCTCGACGGGCTCGGCCTCTCCCGGTACGCCCCCGTCTTCGAGATCCACGAGGTGGACGACGAGGTGCTCCCGCTGCTCACCCTGGAGGACCTCAAGGACATGGGCATCGGCGCCGTCGGCTCCAGGAGGAAGATGTTCGCCGCCATCCAGAAGCTCCGCAGCAGCGACACCGTGTCCTGAGTTGGGTGAGACCTCCAGTTCCTAGCTAGCTAGCTTTTGTGCTCTCTCCATTTTTGTTTCCTCTCCCATAGAAAGCTAGTAGTGATGAGGGCATTAGCTTATGGTGCTTTCACCAATCCTAGTGTGTATATAGGCTTGATGATCGATCACCTTATCTCTGTCGTAATGATATGCTGTGGAGCACTAGTGCTTTGGGAGGAATTGTTTCAAGAAGGAACTTGAAATAATGGATGGAATAAGGTGAATGCAGTCCCGATATGTCGTTGTTATGTGCTCATAATGAATGTCATCAACTATGCTACTTTTATCCATTACTCGTTTGATTTCCTTTTGTTATAATACTCCTGATTCGGCTTTCCCTGCCATAATTGAAGATTTTAGATGGATCTCCATCGCAGATTTTGTTTCGGAAAGCTGTTGGAAATAATTACAAACTGAGATTAAATGTGTTTATAGTTACATAATATTAAGACATATTGTGCCTTTCTAACTAGATACTTCAGGGTCTTGCTGCTGCTTCCTGCCCAAGGCCTTGTTTTCTTTCTTTTCTTTTGACACTTTTATCCAACACTATTTAAGCGCTGGTACCATGGTATTGCAATTGCATTTCTGTATTGACGGAAATTGACAGTAGTGATCCTACTATAGTCTGAGGAGAAAGCACACATCTTGTGGTGGGCTTACTGGCTTACTGCTAATATGCTTTCAGCAGTTACCCTCTATCCAATATGGGGTCAGATTGTCATGTTTTTCAGTTATTCATCACTACCCTTTTCCTTGCCATGCGGGTGTGCCCTGTTGCACCAAAATTGTAGAAGAGTTCTGCTTTGTTAACTTAGTTTTCCCTAAAAAGATGTTATGGTTTGATGGAACTTGAAGTTGGACTGGTCAATAGCTAAATTCAGAGTATTTAGAGTAAGAATGAAACATTCCTATAATAGGGGCAAAGCTATCCGTGTATTACTTAAATTTACTGGTCGGTCAGTACGAAATGAAACTCATTCAAAATGGGACTATGCCACAATCTAGTAACTTGGTCATGTTTCATAGCATGTCCATATTAGTATAGCAGATTATCAGGGCTATTACTGCAATGTACATTGTTAAGTTTGCTTTTCTAGTGTACGGTAATAGTAAATTACCTTATTGATCTTCTCCTGGATTGTTTTCGCCTTTTCGGGTGAAATCTGATTTCTTCTTAATATAGCAAGAGGAATGGTTGTACCCGTACATCCGTAGCAAGGGCCTATTGTTACAGCCTCGAAGCTGCCTATTAGATACAAATATAAACTTCTGCTTGTAGGGGCAAGATACCGTAGAGCTTTGATTTGAATAGGAAATGGGCAACTCATCCTTGGCCAGCAAAGAGGAAACCTTTCACCATGTGTGATTCCTCCTGCAGTCCTCTGGAATGACACATGAGAATCAATGTTCTTATGGCGGTAAAGCGTCCCAAGGCAAGCAGCCACCGTGTTGACGCCTAAGTGACGACTGACGACTAAGCACCTAAGGTGCGCAAAGTTCTAACACGCTGCCAGGGCGCCTTGCCACCTAAGCATCCAAGGCAGGACACCTTAAAAACTATGGTGAGAATATGTTCAGTGGTGCAAATAAGTAGATATGGCAGAAGCAAAACTATAACCACAAAGAAGTAGATCTTGCTGCTTTCTGCCTGAAGCCTAGTTTTCTTTATTTTCTTTTGGCAATTCGATCCAATACTATCCAAGAACTGTGCTACCAAGATATGGCAATTGCATTTCTGTGTTGAAGAAAATTGACAATAGTGATGCTATTATACTATGTCCAGTTTACGGTATGGTGCGATACTGTCAACCTTTAAAGTTATTCCTCAGTCACACAACCCTTTTCCTTGTCATATGGGTGTTCTCTGTTGCACCAAAAATGTGGAAGAGTTCTGCTTTGTTAAGTTAGAGTTTTTCCTTAAAAAGTTCTTTTGGTTTGGTGGAACTTAAATTTGGCCTAATTAGATTTTAGAGGGAACTATGCCACTATCTAGTAACTTCATTGTATTTCATGCATGTCCTTATTAGTCATAGCAGGTAATCTGCAATGTACATTATTTAGGTTGCTTTCCTTGTGTATGGTAATAGTTGATTATTTAATTCAGTTATACTAAACACCGTTTGGGCGAAACCAGGTTTCCTGCTAATGTAGCAAGCTCTGTTTTCGAGTCGCTCGACTAGTCGCGACTAGTCTATGAGTCGCACTGGCAGGGTCGACTCAGCCTGGCGACTCGACTCATGGGATGAGTCGAGCGACTAGTCTCGACTAGTCGTGTTTTCTGGGTCGAAAGACTCGATTTTTTTGGGCCCCACCTGTCATATGTTTTTTTACTGTATCGAACCATCCCCCTGGTTGCTGCTGCTGGTCTGCTCCTCCCCTGGTTGCTGCTGCTGCTGCTGGTCTGCTCCTCCCCTCCTCCCCTGGTTGCTGTTGGTGGTCTTCTCCTCCCCTCCCCTGATTGCTGCTGCTGCTGGTCTGCTCCTCCTCTCTTCCCCTTGTTGCTGCTGCTGCTGCTGGTGGTGGTCTGGTCCTCCCCTGGTTGTGCATGAACAAGGGTGGTTGTGCATGATGAAGAGTTGAGGGCTGAATTGGAACCACTCAAGAACAAGGCTGGTTTTATTGTACCTACTTTCTACTGCTTAACTCACGTCAACTCGTTGCATGTCGACTCATCGACCATGAGTTCTAGACTAGTCACGACTAGTCTAGAGTCGCTCCCCCCCGAGCGACTCATCGACTCAAAAACCTTGGTAGCAAGAGGAATGGTTGTATTGTATCCGTACATTCATAGCCGTGGGGCTAGTGTAACAGCCTCAAAGCTGCCTATTATATTAGGATACATATGGATACTTGTCCTTATAAGGGCAAGGTATTGTTACAACTTTGAATAGGAAAGGCCGAAAGGGGCAACTCGTCCTTGGCCAGCAAAGAGAAACACCTTTCACCATGCGGGATTTCATGGCAGTCCTCTGGGTTGACATGTTTGAATATGTATAGTGCTGCATAGAAGTAGGTATGGCAGAAGCAAAACTATAACCACAAAATCTCATAAGAAGCAATACCATTCATGGTTCTCTTTATGGCACATCAGCTCGTCTTTTCCTTTGAATCTTTCCTGATTATGGTAGGTATATATATTCTCCAAATCATTTGGGGACCAGTTTCTTTATTTTGACCTTACCCATCTTGTCCAAAACACGTGAAAGATGATTTCCTCTGAAACATGCTCACCTCTTGAGTTCCCTTAAGGTCATAGTTCGATGCATGCATAGAATATGTCCTTCCAAAATGCTATAGGAGGCTAGGACATGACCCCTATGAGGAATTATTCCATATCAAGTGGGAACTACTATTATTATTCACTGAAATCAGTTCCAACAAAAAAGTCAACGCCAAGTGCACAGAATGATTTATAATTTTGTGAAATCACGTCCTCCCAATTCAGCCAATTTACATCAGTTATCCCTTACTGCATGGTTGTCCCTGTTGGTACTAACGAAACCTGTACTGAACTTCTGCAGCATGAAGCCATCTGCGAATTGTAGTTTTTGTCCATCATGAGGTTCATTTAGTGCAAGTGATCGACAGCTGATCATTATATAATGAGTTGAACGCCACACAAATATGGTAGCCATATGGTAGTCTTTTGCTGATTCGATGATATTACAGTTTGACATTTATGTGTCCCTGTGTTCTTGTCAGTTCCAGCCATCTCAGAACTTCCTTGTAACATCAAATTCATTTGTTTCCTTACATGTCCTGTCTACTGACCTATCATTTCACATTTTGCTCCTCTTCAACTTTGGTTGTCACACTATCATTTCCATGATGAGCACATAGTATGTAGGGAGTTCAGAGTTTCTTATTAACTCTGACAGCTTTGAATGGTTTTAACATGTTAATTCCTCAAATATATAGTCTTTCAGTATGCTGATTTAATTAATCCTCCGCAGTCCTGCTACAGTGGGAGCTAATTTAGAACCTGAAACCAAGCAGCTGCTGTGCATAAAGAGTGTAAAGTTGAGGTTTCGTTTATAAAAATGATCTTTAGCATGATATGTTAGATAATGGCAAACATTTTCCTCAACTGGTCATTGTATTTGTACACCAGGACCCACCACAGAGTCCAGTAGTCCACTGCCTGTTACCAAAATACATGTTCCTTCCTAGTAGGAATGTGTGTTCTATCGACACTTATTTACAGTAGCTCTGTTCTGCCTCCAATACTGGTAAATTTCTGCAACATAGTTGAATTGATTTCTGATACTATATGCGCGGGCTATAAAAGGTAGATTCACTTATGCATTGCTTGTTATCTGCTTGTATTTGCTCTCTGGACTGCCGCACACCTCTCGTACCTGTAAATTAAAATGTAAAAGCTTGCAGGGCTGCAAGCTCACTGATCCTCAGAAATAGAGAAAAGGAAAGAGAAGGGAGAAGATGATCCAGTCAACTGGCTAAAGGCATAAAAGGAATGCTAGGGATAAATGCCGGGGAGGGAGGCTGAGGGGGTTGCCACTGATTACTGTGGCAGGGTGGCAGCAAATGTGCCATGTCCATGCCGCCGGGGCTCGATAGCGCCGCGCCAGGCGCGGAGGTAACCACACTGGAATGTTTTGTTTGCATGTATGTATGTTTGTAAAGATGTTGTGTTTGCAAGCATGTATGTCTTGTATGTAAGGTAAGGGGCTTACCTGATGATGATCGCCGGTCCTTGGGTGAATTCTGTTCAGCAGATTAGGATGAATGAGATGAACGTGGGTCTGGCATGGGGTGTGGTAACTGGTAAGGGGTACTTGGGTAGCCAGGGTGACTTGCCCATGGAACTGCCGCACGCCGTTCTCTGTGGCAGAGAGCTCGGCTGCCAGGGGAGTTTCACAGGCAAATCATCCTTGGCTATCGAAGATGGCCTCTTACCCCCATGCAAGACCTCCCTCGCCTGTGTCCTCTGTGCTGGTGCACTAGCTAACTGATGATGCCTTGATGCCTTGCCTGGCCATGTATTTATAAGAAGGCGGGGGTCAGGTTGGGGGCTATGGCTTTTGGCGGCGAGGCAGCGTGTTTTGACACAGCTAAAGGTAGCTAGAGTGAAGAATCTTAGCTAGAGTGAAGAATCTTGGCCTTTGACATGCGGAAGGTGTCGATCGACCAGGCCAAATAACCAACGGGGCCACTCTATCACCTCACTTGGCTGCTGGATGTGAAGGTCTCTGTGTATCTTGCTGCCTTTATTTCCTTTTCCGAGGGCATCCTGGGATTTGGATTTGGATTTGGATTTGGACTTGAGAAGGGGTTGCTCAGGTTGGTTGGTTGACCGGTGCGGGCAGACAGACAGGTCCACTCGGGTCGGCTTCCATCCACTTGCATTCATTCCCAGGCATGGATGAGGCTGATCATACCGCGGTGATGAGGATGTTGGTATGCATCATGCATGGAAATTCCCTTCGCACGCGATAACAAAGGACGCTTTATTGTACTGCTGTGTGGAGAGGATGGGTTCAAAGTCGATCGAGACTGAGTAGGACTAGGACACTGGAGGAGTCGAGAAGGAGGTGGTCCAATTATTCATGATGTCCTATCGTCTCCTGGTTCCACCCATGCCCCGAGCTCGACACATCAGGCAGGCTACTAGTCCAACACGGGATCGCATCGTTTACTCTCCATGGCGAGGATTCGGCCTTGTGATGGCGATGATGGGCTGAGGACATGTGCGGATTAGAATTGCATTGCATGCCTCTGGTTAGAGGTAGTTTGTTAGGACGAGATGCACACTCTGCATACTCGAGACTTCGAGAGAATAAAGGACGAGATGCTAGGTCCGGACATGATACAAGAAGAATTTCATAATAATTACTGCAAACTACTTGCTCCGTCCCATAATGTAAGATGTTTTTTTCACACTAAACGTCTTACGTTATGGGATGGAGGGAGTAGGAGAGTAACGAGAATCTTAGTCGATTCGAACGGTAATGTACCTGGTGAAAGAAGTAGTTAGGGGAGCTCGTGGAGAAGAGGAGTGGCCAGCGTCCATAATTTAGCAACATCAAAGTGATCGACATTGACAACAGTGCTCTCATCCAATCCTTCCAGTTTGGTTTGGTTTCTGATGGAAGCTGAGTGATCCCTCCCTTCTCCATGGTCTTGCACGCAAGGTGAGCTCCGTGCGTGCTTGTGTGGCAACAGAACACTAGTCATGGTCTCCCTCGACGATCGGCAGGCTTGATTGTTCACGCGCAACAAAGATACTCAGTGGTCGTAGAACTTGATGACGGAGAGGCGTTTTTTTTTGAGAGGACGGAGAGGCGTTTGCGTGGCAGTTCGTGCCACTAGGTATGTATTCGGCCCCAGTCGGCGTATGTTGTTGGTGCATTCGTAAGTACAATACTGTATCTTCATACTTTTACCACAATCACTTGAGGGACATGAGAAATTCTCCAGTTGAAACGTTTGCACCAAGACTTATCAATCATGGCTCAACGTATGAGTACACCATGACCTTATCTGGATGCCATGTCTTAAATTCTTCTCTCAAATAGTACATTTTCTCAAGGAGCGTATTTTCCAAGATATTGATGCATATCTTGTTGGAGTTCAATCCAAATCCGCCAAATACCCTCACACAGAACATTTCTTCATATGTAACTCTATGAGGCCGTTAGTCCATAGGAATTGTCATTCATTACCGAAACCCAAAAACATATTATTATCTCGGTGGAATTTTTTTCTTTTTTGAAGTGGCAGTTATCATACATTCATTAAGAAGAAAAGAGTTGCCCACTTAATTAAGAAAAGCCGAGCGAAAACCAGATTGCCTAGTTAATTATGGAGAACCAGGCGAAAACTATCACAACCGCTGAGAGGCACACATAAAAAACCCCACACACACCACTCCAAAGAGGGCCACAGCAAGACAGTACGTAGGCGTCATCGTCATCACTCCTTCCCTAGAGGCGTCATCGCCATCCCTACAATATCTGAGAAAACGACTCTGACTTTGCTGTAGGCGATCGTTGACACAACCCACAATGTAACGGACACGTGAAGCTGCATGGAGATATGCGCCAAAACTCAGCCATCTGCGGCCAGACAACGCAGCTCTGACTCTGACGGAGAACTCTGAAGGACAAAACCAGGCACGGCTGGCGCCACGGAAGATTGCTGAACGGGCCACCTGCAGCCGGTCTTCGTATACCACAAGGCCCCACTGCCGCAGCTTCGACTCCACAACAGCAAACAAACCAAGACAATCCAGCGGACACGTCGGAGAAGAGCCGACTATTGCAACCATTGCCACAAAAGTCTGGACACCGCAACCATCACCAACCACCAGTCCCGCTTGCCGATGCCGAGCTCCGAGACGAAGCCCCCAAGAGGGAAAACGACACCAAAGAGTCACCATCATCCGATCACAAGATCATGGGTTTCCCCCTGGAGAGGCTGCAATGGCCGGATCCGTGCGGGAGGGGTGCAACAGCACAACACCGAAGCCTCCAGGAAGTTCAACGACGGCCACAGCCACCACCATCGATAGTCACGGCACAAGGCCGAGACAGGGTCTTCACCCAAGCTACCACACCACCTCGGCCCCACATCATCCCGCACCGGCGCCGGCAAGACCACCAACAACCGCCTCCGCAGCCCTTCTACAGTGGGAGCTAATTTATAACCTGAAACCAAGCAGCTGTTGTCCATAAACAGTGTAAAGTTGAGGCTTCATTTATAAAAATAATCTTTAGCATGATATGTTAGGTAGTAAGTGGCAACATTTTCCACAACTGTTCATTGAATTTGTACACCAGGACCCACCACAAAGTCCAGTAGTCCATTACCTGTTACCAAAATTTTCCTTCCTAGTAGGAATGTGTGTTCTATTAACACTTATTTACAGTAGCTCTGTTCTGCCTTCAGTACTGGTTAATTTCTGTAACATAGTTGAATTGATTTGTGATACTATATATGCGGGCTATAAAATGTAGATTCACTTATGCATTACTACCTTCGTCCCAAAATATAAGACATTTTTACAGTTCAAATTTGAACTGCGAAAACTTCTTATATTTTGGGACGGAGGTAGTACTTGTTATCTGCTTTTATTTGCTATCTGGAGTGCCCCATGCCTCTTGTATCTGTAAATGTAAAAGTTTGCAGGACTGCAAGCTCACTGATTCTCAGAAATACAGAGAAGGGAAGAAGGAGAAGATTATCCACTCAACTGGCTAAAGGCATAAAAGGAATGCTAGTGATGAATGCCTGGGAGTGGGAGGGAGGCTGCCATGTCCATGCTGCTGGGGCTTGATAGGGCCACCACAATGGCAGGCCGGGCGGGCGCGGAGGGCTTGCTGCCAAGGTAACCTCTGGAATGTTTTGTTTGCATGTATGTTTGCAACCATGTTCTGTTTGCAAGCATGTATATATGTTTTGTATGTAAGGTAAGGGGCTAGCTTACCTGGTGATGATCGCTGGTCCTTGGGTGAATTCTGTTCAACACTAGGTAGGATGAATGAAATGAGCATGGGTCTGGCATGGGGTATGTTAAGAGGTGCTCGGGTAGCCAGGGTGACTTGCCCATGGAACCGCCGGACACCACTCTCTGTGGCAGAGAGCTCGGCTGCCAAGGGAGTTTCACAGGCAAATCATCCTTGGCTATCGAAGATGGCCTCTTACCCCCATGCTGCAAGACCTCCCTCGCCTGTGTCCTGTTTGCTGGTGCACTAGCTAAGTGATGATGCCTGCATGTCCTGCCTGGGCATGCGTATTTATAAGAAGGCGGGAGCCATGGGGGTGAGGGTAGGGGCTATGACTTTTGGCGGCGAGGCATCGTGTTTGACACAGCTAAAGCTAGCTAGAGTGAAGAAAGAATCTTTCGCCTTTGACAAGCGAAAGGTGTGGATCGACCAGGCCAAATTACCAATGGTGTCACTCTCTCACTTCACTTGGCTGCTGGATGTGAAGAAGATCTATGTGTATCTGTTCTTGCTGCCTTTCCTTTCCTTTCCGGAGAGCATCCAGGGATTTGGATTTGGATTTCCCCTTCTTTCCTTTTTATCTTCAGAAGGAGTTGTTTAGGTTGGTTGGTTGACCGGTGCGTGCAGATAGGCAGGTCCAATCCACTTGCATCCATTCCCCAGCGGCATGGATGAGGGTGAGGGTGAAGGTGATCACTGATCACATCACATCCATGTCGGCCGGGCGTATGGAAATGGAATGGAATATATGTGCATGTGGTGAAGAACATTGCACCTGCAACATAAGGTGGTGATAAGGATGAGAGGTTTGTATTTGTGTGCATCATGTCTCTTGTACTACTGCTGCCTGGAAAAAGGATGGAGGACAGAAGAGGCGAGTATGATTTGGACTCTCGAGGTCGAGGTGGTTCAATTATTCATGCTGTCCTAGTTGTCTCCTGTTGGTTCCATGCACGTCCCAACTTCGGCACTTTGCAGGTCGAGTAATGCTACACGTATAAAAGGATACAGGCTTTTACATAAAGGTGGGTTTTGATTGGAGATTAAGGGGGAGAATAATGCTAAACATACAAAGATTTACATGCTTTTACACGCTGACTAGGATCTTTTCAAACTAACTAACCTCTTCCCCACTGATTTTCATGGGGGTGGGCCCCTTCTCCCCCTTAATCTCCAATCAAAATCCATCTTTATGTAAAAGCCTGTATCCTTTTGTACGTGTAGCATTACTCCTTTGCAGGTAGGCTGCTAATAGTCCAACATGGGAAGGATTCAGCCCCGTGATGGCGATGAGCTGAGGACATGCACCAACCACATCTCGAGGGACGCGAGAGAGATACACTAATTTCATATGAGGCTCGTTGCTGCAGTTGATTGCTGCAAAATTGGAGAGTTTTGACGAGCTTAGTACTACAACACTGGAGTACTGATCTGATTTGGAGACGCAGTTTCTTTTTTTTGCGAGTAATTTGGAGACGCAGTTAGAGCTAGTCGAGGCACCGGAGTGGCCAGAGTTCTTCTTTTATCGAAGAAAGAGTGGCCAGCGTTAATAAATCAGCAACATCAAAAAGTGCGGTGCTCTCATCTACCTTTTTTTTAACAGGAAGAGTCACATGTCCTGTATTTTTTTTTGAAAAACTTCCCCACATTATATTCTGAGAACTGTGGGGTTAAACCCCACAGAACACAAAGGATAATAATGTGTTTTAAAAGGGATGGGTTAAGATCGCACGAAGCAACCGCTGCAATCTCTGCCCTGCTCCTGATCCTTCGTTGTCGTAACGCTGATGCGATCTGGAGGAAAATTGGGCTAGCTCGTTCACGGACTATTGCAGACTTTGTGCATTCCACGGAGACAGTGAACAAAGTGGGTAAATTATGGTGCATCCTTTTTGCAGCCTGCGCAGTCACCCTCTGGCACGCCAGAAATGCTTGAGTATTTGAAAACATATGCTGCGGTACAACATCCATTCATACTTTTGCTGCTGACCTGCTACGACGACTGTGGGGTCATCTAGCTAAGCGAGACAAAGACAGATGGAAGATGTGGTCATGGCTTACCTTCTTTTCCTGCTGATCTACTACTTATATGATTTCAGCAGTTATTCTCTATTCAATATGGGGTCAGATTGTTGTGTTTTTAAGGTACTCATCATATCCCTTTTCCTTTTCCTTTTACTAAAAATGTAGAAGAGTTCTGCTTTGTTAACTAAGAGTTTCCCTAAAAGGTGTCCTGAGTTGGGCGAGATGTCCTAGCTAGCTAGCTTTTGTGCTGTCCCACCTCTCCCATAGAAAGCTAGTTGTGATGAGGGCATCAACTTATGGTGCTTTCAGCAATTCTAATGTGTGTATATAGGTTTGATGATTACCTTATCTCTGCCGCATGATATGCTGTGGAGCAGTACTGGTTTGGGAGGAATTATTTCAACAAGAAACTTTAAAATTGAAATAATGGATGGAATACGGTAAATGCAGTCCCAATATGTCGTTGTTTGTGCTCATAATGAATGTCATCAACTATTGTCCTTATATTTATTACTAGTTTGATTTTCTTTTGTTATACTATACTTCCGATACGGCTTTCAGTTCCATAATAAGGTAAATGGAACTCCATAACAGATTTTAGTTCTGAAAGCTGTTGGAAATAATTACAAAATGGCTGCAAGACCTCCCTCGCCTGTGTCCTGTTTGCTGGTGCACTAGCTAAGTGATGATGCCTGCATGTCCTGCCTGGGCATGCGTATTTATAAGAAGGCGGGAGCCATGGGGGTGAGGGTAGGGGCTATGACTTTTGGCGGCGAGGCATCGTGTTTGACACAGCTAAAGCTAGCTAGAGTGAAGAAAGAATCTTTCGCCTTTGACAAGCGAAAGGTGTGGATCGACCAGGCCAAATTACCAATGGTGTCACTCTCTCACTTCACTTGGCTGCTGGATGTGAAGAAGATCTATGTGTATCTGTTCTTGCTGCCTTTCCTTTCCTTTCCGGAGAGCATCCAGGGATTTGGTTTGGATTTCCCTTCTTTCCTTTTATCTTCAGAAGGAGTTGTTTAGGTTGGTTGGTTGACCGGTGCGTGCAGATAGGCAGGTCAATCCACTTGCATCCATTCCCCAGCGGCATGGATGAGGGTGAGGTGAAGGTGATCACTGATCACATCACATCCATGTCGGCCGGGCGTATGGAAATGGAATGGAATATATGTGCATGTGGTGAAGAACATTGCACCTGCAACATAAGGTGGTGATAAGGATGAGAGGTTTGTATTTGTGTGCATCATGTCTCTTGTACTACTGCTGCCTGGAAAAAGGATGGAGGACAGAAGAGGCGAGTATGATTTGGACTCTCGAGGTCGAGGTGGTTCAATTATTCATGCTGTCCTAGTTGTCTCCTGTTGGTTCCATGCACGTCCCAACTTCGGCACTTTGCAGGTCGAGTAATGCTACACGTATAAAAGGATACAGGCTTTTACATAAAGGTGGGTTTTGATTGGAGATTAAGGGGGAGAATAATGCTAAACATACAAAGATTTACATGCTTTTACACGCTGACTAGGATCTTTTCAAACTAACTAACCTCTTCCCCACTGATTTTCATGGGGTGGGCCCTTCTCCCCTTAATCTCCAATCAAAATCCATCTTTATGTAAAGCCTGTATCCTTTTGTACGTGTAGCATTACTCCTTTGCAGGTAGGCTGCTAATAGTCCAACATGGGAAGGATTCAGCCCCGTGATGGCGATGAGCTGAGGACATGCACCAACCACATCTCGAGGGACGCGAGAGATACACTAATTTCATATGAGGCTCGTTGCTGCAGTTGATTGCTGCAAAATTGGAGAGTTTTGACGAGCTTAGTACTACAACACTGGAGTACTGATCTGATTTGGAGACGCAGTTTCTTTTTTTTGCGAGTAATTTGGAGACGCAGTTAGAGCTAGTCGAGGCACCGGAGTGGCCAGAGTTCTTCTTTTATCGAAGAAAGAGTGGCCAGCGTTAATAAATCAGCAACATCAAAAAGTGCGGTGCTCTCATCTACCTTTTTTTTAACAGGAAGAGTCACATGTCCTGTATTTTTTTTTGAAAAACTTCCCCACATTATATTCTGAGAACTGTGGGGTTAAACCCCACAGAACACAAAGGATAATAATGTGTTTTAAAAGGGATGGGTTAAGATCGCACGAAGCAACCGCTGCAATCTCTGCCCTGCTCCTGATCCTTCGTTGTCGTAACGCTGATGCGATCTGGAGGAAAATTGGGCTAGCTCGTTCACGGACTATTGCAGACTTTGTGCATTCCACGGAGACAGTGAACAAAGTGGGTAAATTATGGTGCATCCTTTTTGCAGCCTGCGCAGTCACCCTCTGGCACGCCAGAAATGCTTGAGTATTTGAAAACATATGCTGCGGTACAACATCCATTCATACTTTTGCTGCTGACCTGCTACGACGACTGTGGGGTCATCTAGCTAAGCGAGACAAAGACAGATGGAAGATGTGGTCATGGCTTACCTTCTTTTCCTGCTGATCTACTACTTATATGATTTCAGCAGTTATTCTCTATTCAATATGGGGTCAGATTGTTGTGTTTTTAAGGTACTCATCATATCCCTTTTCCTTTTCCTTTTACTAAAAATGTAGAAGAGTTCTGCTTTGTTAACTAAGAGTTTCCCTAAAAAGGTGTCCTGAGTTGGGCGAGATGTCCTAGCTAGCTAGCTTTTGTGCTGTCCCACCTCTCCCATAGAAAGCTAGTTGTGATGAGGGCATCAACTTATGGTGCTTTCAGCAATTCTAATGTGTGTATATAGGTTTGATGATTACCTTATCTCTGCCGCATGATATGCTGTGGAGCAGTACTGGTTTGGGAGGAATTATTTCAACAAGAAACTTTAAAATTGAAATAATGGATGGAATACGGTAAATGCAGTCCCAATATGTCGTTGTTTGTGCTCATAATGAATGTCATCAACTATTGTCCTTATATTTATTACTAGTTTGATTTTCTTTTGTTATACTATACTTCCGATACGGCTTTCAGTTCCATAATAAGGTAAATGGAACTCCATAACAGATTTTAGTTCTGAAAGCTGTTGGAAATAATTACAAAATGAGATTAAATCTGTTAATATATAAGATCAAGACATATTGTGCCTTTGTAACTAGGTTCTTCAGGATCTTGCTGCTTTCTGCCTGAGGCCTAGTTTTCTTTATTTTCTTTGTTGCCCTAGTGTGACGCCGAGTACTTTCCGGCGACGATGATGACCGGCGACCGCCGAAGCAACGCTGACTGTCTTGGTTTCTGCCCCAAGCTGGCTTGATCCGTCCCGATCGATCGAAGCTAGCACAGCTAGCTACGTAACCCGGCGAGTTGCACTCGTACACGAACTCCTACGCCGAAACGCACGTATACAGCAGCCGGCTGATTGATCCGGCCGGCCTGGACTACACACACGAGGAGTCGAGCCTTGTGTTTTATTGATCAACCCAACTCACTGTCTGGTGTTTACAAGTGGATATGTAACTATATATATGCCAGCTAATTAAAGCTAACTTCTGGCCTGCTGAAGTCCATGCGCGCAGCGCGCAGCTGAGGTCGGTCTTGGTGGCCCAGTTCGAGCTGGTGATTTACCAGGGAGATCAGAGGTCTTGTCAAGTGTAGTTTTGCTAAATTTGGGCACTGCAACGCCGGAAGGCAGGAATGCCAAGGTAATGCTGGTGGCCGTGAAGGAGGAAAGGTCTTGGTGGCCCAGTTCGAGCTGGTGATTTACCAGGGAGATCAGAGGTCTTGTCAAGTGTAGTTTTGCTAAATTTGGGCACTGCTGGCGCGGAAGGCAGGAATGCCAAGGTAATGCTGGTGGCCGTGAAGGAGGAAAGGTCTTGGTGGCCCAGTTCGAGCTGGTGATTTACCAGGGAGATCAGAGGTCTTGTCAAGTGTAGTTTTGCTAAATTTGGGCACTGCAACGCCGGAAGGCAGGAATGCCAAGGTAATGCTGGTGGCCGTGAAGGAGGAAAGGTCTTGGTGGCCCAGTTCGAGCTGGTGATTTACCAGGGAGATCAGAGGTCTTGTCAAGTGTAGTTTTGCTAAATTTGGGCACTGCGCGGAAGGCAGGAATGCCAAGGTAATGCTGGTGGCCGTGAAGGAGGAAAGGTCTTGGTGGCCCAGTTCGAGCTGGTGATTTACCAGGGAGATCAGAGGTCTTGTCAAGTGTAGTTTTGCTAAATTTGGGCACTGCAACGCCGGAAGGCAGGAATGCCAAGGTAATGCTGGTGGCCGTGAAGGAGGAAAGGTCTTGGTGGCCCAGTTCGAGCTGGTGATTTACCAGGGAGATCAGAGGTCTTGTCAAGTGTAGTTTTGCTAAATTTGGGCACTGCAACGCCGGAAGGCAGGAATGCCAAGGTAATGCTGGTGGCGTGAAGGAGGAAAGGTCTTGGTGGCCCAGTTCGAGCTGGTGATTTACCAGGGAGATCAGAGGTCTTGTCAAGTGTAGTTTTGCTAAATTTGGGCACTGCAACGCCGGAAGGCAGGAATGCCAAGGTAATGCTGGTGGCCGTGAAGGAGGAAAGGACACTATCACCTACAACCGAACGTCTACGACCGGTGTTACCCCCATATTCGGAGAATTCTCTTCGGATGCTTGACTCGGTAAAGGAGAAAAGGAGTGGGCGACGGTGTCTAGCAAGCGCCGACTCGGCGGAATTTGAGGACGCAAATACGAATGAGTGTTGGCGTCAAGCTATGAAGGAGGAGTTGAGGTTGACGCACGACAACATGCATGGGAGCTTGTGGATCTTCCTAACAATGAAAAAACCATGGATATCAAGTGGGAATTTAAGATCAAGAAAGATGCCGAAGGGTCCGTAAAGCACAAAGCGAGGCTAGTGGCCAAAGGGTACGTGCAAGAGGAAGGTGTGGACTTCGAAGAAGTGTTCGTTCCCGTTGCAAGGATGAAATCGGTGGGATTACTCATAGATCTTGCGGCTCAGGAATCATGGAGGATACATCGCATGGATGTAAAATCCGTGTTTTTGAACGGAGAGTCAGAAGGAGAGGCTTATGCGAACCAGCCACCGGGGTTCATCAAAGAGGGAGAAGATCACAAGGTACTGAAGCTACACAAAGTCTTGTACGGGCTACGGCAAGGCTCTCAAGCGTTGAACATCAAACTGGATCATACGATGATTTCTCTTGGATTTGAGAAAGCCCCACTAGAACATGCAATGTACAAGAGAGGTGAATGAAAGGATCGTCTAGTAGTTGGCATCTACGTCAATGACCTATTGATAACTGGAGCAGATGAAGAGGTGATTGCAAAATTCAAACTACAAATGAAGGAGCTATTTAAGATGGTTGATCTAGGTCTTTTGAGTTACTACCTCGGGATTGAGGTACAACAAAAGTCAGAGGGGATCACACTATGCCAGGAGGCATACACAAGGAAGGTATTTGAAAGCTATGGCACGATATATTGCAATCCAATTAATGCTTTAATGGAACCTCGTCTTGAGTTGAGCAAGAAGGAGATGGTGAAACTACTCGGCTACAGTGGTAGTGACAAGCAAGGAGTTGTTTATGACCATAAGAGTACCTTGGACGTGGCATATTTCTTTGGTGGGAAGCAATAAAAGAAAAGTAACATGCACGATACGTGCCTGAGGCAATACGCCGAGTGTCACGTTTTGTGTGTTTGGCAAATACTATGCAAGAACTATGCTACCAAGATAATGGCAATTGCATTTTTGTCTAGAAGAAATTCGATAATAGTGATGCTATTACACTATATCCAGTTTACAGTAGGGTGCGAAACTGTCAATCTTTTAAGTTATTCCTCAGTTTCACAACCCTTTCCGTTACCATATGGGTGTGCTCTATTGTGCCAAAAATGTGGAAGAGTTCTGCTTTGTTAAGTTAGAAATTTTCCTAAAAAATAATGATTTGGTGGAACTATGCAACTATCTAGTAACTTTCATCATGCGGGATTTTACGGCAGTCCTTTGGGTTGACGTGTGAGAATATGTATGGTGTTGCAAAGAAGTAGATATGGCAGTAGCAAAACTATAACCACAAAATCTCATGAGAATCAACGCCATTCATAGTTTCTTTATGGCACATCGGTACATCTTTTCCTTTGAATCTTTTCCTGATTATGGTAGGTATATATTCTCCAAATCATTCGCGGACCAATTTCTTTATTTTGACCTTACCCGTCTTGTTGTCTAAAAACATGTGAAAAATAATTTCCTCTGAAATATGCTCACCTCTTGAGTTCCCTTAAGGCCATAGTGTGATGCATTCATATAAGGCTATAGAAGGCCAGCACGTGACCCCTATGAGGAATTATTCCATATCAAATGGGAACTACTATTATTCACTGAAATCAGTTCCAACGAAAAAGTCAACGACAAGTGCATAGAATGATTTATTATTTTGTGAAATCAAGTCCTCTTAATTCATCCAATTTACATCAGTTATCTCTTCCTGCATGGTTCTGAGCTCCTGGTGGTACCAACTACCAACCAAATCTATACTGAACATCTAGAGCATAAAGCCATCCGTGAATTGTAGTTTTTGTCCATCATGAGGTTCATCTAGTGCAAGTGATCGATAGTTGATCATTATGATGTGAAGTGTAATGAGTTGAATGCCACACATCTCGAGTATTATGGGCTCAAACTGTAATATTATCGAATCAGCAAAAGACATATATGTCTCCCTGTTTTCTTGCCAATTCAATCCATCTCAAAACTTCCTTATAACTTCAAATCATTTGTTTCCTTACATGTCCTGACTACTGACCTATCATTTCACATTTTGCTCCTCTCCAACTTTTTTTTTACGAGAAAATTTCCGATCTATTCATGTTCAATCATGACAGTACAACGAATACCAGAAATAATAGAAATTACATCCAGATCCTTAGACCACCTAATAACGACTACCAGCACTGAAGCGAGCCGAAGGCGCGCCGCCGTCATTGCCCCTCCATCGCCGGAGTCGGGCACAACTTGTTGTAGTAGACAGTCGGGAAGTCGTCGTGCTAAGGCCCTGTAGGACCAGTGCACCAGAACAGCAACCGCCGCAGATGAAGAATAGCGTAGATCAGAAAGATCCAATCCAAAGACACATGAACGTAGACGAACAACAACGAGATCCGAGCAAATCCACCAAAGATAGATCCGCCGGAGACACACCTCCACACACCCACCAACGATGCTAGACGCATCGCCGGAATGGGGGCTAGGCGGGGAGACCTTTACTCCATCTTCAGGGAGCCGCCGCCGTCTCGTCTTCCTGAGCAGGATACAAACCCTAACAAAACTGAAAGAAACGACAAAAAACGGAGCCCTCCCGCCGGCCCTTGCCGGGATCCACCGCGTCTCCATGGCCCTAGGGCCACCGGAGAGGAGGCGGACCTGCGGCGGCGGCGACAGGAGACAGAAACCCTAGCTTTTTTGTGGAAGAGGAGGAGGCGGCGGCTGGCACCACGTACTGTTCCTCTCCAACTTTGGTTGTTACATTATCATTTCCATGATGAGCAGAGAGTATGTAGGGCGCTCAGAGTTTCTTATTAACTCTGACAGCTTTGAATGGTTTTAACACGTTAAATCCTCTAATATAGTCTTTCAGTATGCTGATTTAACTAATCCTCCGCAGTCCTGCTACAGTGGAGCTAATTTAGAACCAAAACCGAGAAGCTGTTGTCCATTAACAGTGTAAAGTTGATGCTTCATTTATACAATGATCTTTAGCATGATATGTTAGATACTCCCTCTGCAAACTAATAATTATAAGACTTTTTAGATCACTAGTGATATAAAAATTCTTATATTAGTTCACACAGGGAGTAATTGGCAACATTTTCCTCAATTGGTCATTGAATTTGTACACCAGGACCCACCAAAAGTCCAGTAGTTCACTGCCTGTTACCAAACATTTTCCTTTCTACTAGTAGGAATATGTGTTCTATTAACACTTACTTACAGTAGCTCTGTTCTGCCTCCAATACTGGTTTATTTCTGCAACATAGTTGAACTGATTTGTGATACTATATGTGTGGGCTATAAAAGGTAGATTCACTTATGCATTACTTGTTTTCTGCTTGTATTTGCTATCCGGACTGCCCCACACTGGTAGATCTGTTGGATTCAGTTAGGCTAGATTAGATCGGTAGTTTATCTTCGGGAGGGAGATGTACCTTCTCCTTGGCTTGAGGAGCCCGAGCCGGTGGCCATGGTGGAGGGGCGACAGCATGGTCGTGTGTGTGCGTGGGCAGCGGCGGCGGCGGTGCTTCCCATCGGCCTACGCTAACCCTAGATCGGTAGGGGTGTCGGTGGGGGGCTGCGGCACACGGTGAACCTCGCATCGTGTGCGTCTGGCCCCCCACCTCTTTATGTAGCGCGGCGATAGGGGCCCACCAACCAGAGATCGGTTGGGTGCCCCCGATCAGGGCACGAGTCAAGGGCCCGTTGAACCGTTGGACTCGATCGGGAGGAGATCAACCTAACATTCTCCCCCTTGATCTCAACTGTCCTTTTAACTTTATACTTCATACTTTACTCATTTCATCACAGATCAATACATAGAACATGTTTCATCGTCACAGCTCAATTGCCGATAGAATCAGACAGCTACAACATACCTCTCCATTTTGAAACAAATTATGTTCCTTTTGGGCCTGTCATGATCCAGGAATCATAGGATTTCCCTTAAACCCATGCTGGCTAAGTGTTCCTTGAACACATTGGGTGGTAATCCTTTCGTAAGCGAATCCTCAAGCATATCCTTTGTCCTTATATGCTCGAGACTTATAATGTGATCCTGTATTTAATCTTTCACAACATAATACTTTATCTCTATTGTTTGGGCAGCATTACTCGACTTGTTATTGTGAGCATAGAATACTGCGGCTTGGTTGTCACAATAAATCATTAGTGGTTTGTCAATGCAATCTACCACTTTGAAGTTAGGTATAAATTTCTTTAACCATATCGCCTGCCCCTGATGGAAATATATATGCCCTAGAGGCAATAATAAAATGGTTATTATTATATTTCCTAAATCATGATAACGGTTTGTTATTCATGCTAGAATTGTATTGATCGGAAACTTAAATACATGTGTGGATACATAAACAAATACTATGTCCCTAGTGAGCCTCTACTAGACTAGCTCGTTGATCAAAGATTGTTAAGGTTTCCTAACCATAGACATGAGTTGTCATTCGATAACGGGATCATATCATTAGGATAATGATGTGATGGACAAGACCCATCCGTTTGCTTAGTATATTGATCGTTCAGTTTATTGCTATTGCTTTCTTAATGTCAAATACATATTCCTTCAACTATGAGATTATGAAACTCCCGGATACTGGAGGAATACCTTGTGTGATATGAAACGTCGCAACGTAACTGGGTGATCATAAAGATGCTCTACAGGTACCTCCTAAGGTGTTTGTTGAGTTGGCATAGATCGAGATTAGGATTCGCCACTCCGAGTATCGGAGAAGTATCTCTGGGCCCTCTTGGTAATACACATCATAAGAAGCTTTGCAAGCAAAGTGACTAATGATTAGTTCCAGGATGATGTATTACGGAACGATAAAGAGACTTGCCTATAATGAGATTGAACTAGGTATAAAGATACGGACGATCGAATCTCGGGCAAGTAACATACCGATGGACAAAGTGAATTGCGTATGTTGTCATAACGGTTCGACCGATAAAAATCTTAATAGAATATGTAGGAAGCAATATGGGCATCCAGGTTCCGCTACTGGTTATTAACCGGAGAGGTGTCCCGGTCATGTCTACATAGTTCTCGAACCCGTAGGGTCTGCTCGCTTAACGTTCGATGATGATATAGTGTTATATGAGTTATGTGATTTTGTGACTGTCGTGGATTTGTCACGGCAGATGTCCTAGTATGAGGACTTAGTCGTGAGGCCAACGCATCTATGTGCTAGCTTGAGAGGGGTTGATCGGGATGAGAGACGCGAGGCGGATCAACACACAAGACAAGGATTTATACAGCTTTGGGCCCCGGGAAACATCATCCGGTAATAGACCTACATGCTGTTTGTGGCTAGGTCTCATTATGCTCATGAGGGAGACGCCGCATAAACCGGCTCTCTCTAGTTGTGTCTAGCCTTATCGATTATTTTCTTGCCCCCTCTCTTGGGGTGCCCCGCCCCTCCTTATATAAGTTGAAGGGGCGGGTTACATGTAGAGTCAAACTCGGATTAGGACTTAACCTATTTTGACATCTTACATAGGCTTCTCACCATGGGCCTCTTAACGTCTTGGGCTTCTTAACGTCTTGGGCTTCTTAACGTAAGCCGGCTTACAATCTGGCTTACAATATGACTTACATCTGGCTTAACTGTCTGGCTTAACTGTCCGGCTTACATGACTGTGTCTGCCGGCTTACATGCTTAACTGTGTCCGCCGGCTTACAATGCTTGACTGTGTCTGCCGGCTTACATGCTTAACTGTGTCCGCTGGCTTACAATGCTTGACTATGTCTGCCGGCTTACAATCTACCGGGTTACCGATGAAACTCCAAGTCCCAGCCGGGTCATATCTCCGGCCGGGTCATACCGCAGGGTATATCCCCGACATTAGCCCTAGTTTAATTTGGATTCATCCATGTTAAACTGATCCTGTAAAACAAACACAAGAACAATTTTGACAGATCATGCTCCAGGTTAAGAACTCTTGTAAGCCGGCACCTGATCATCCTTAACTCCTTGGTATTTCCTTCTTCTAGAAAATCCGGGTCAATAGACCAGCTTCATAATAAAAAAACATTGGTCATGAAATACTCATCTGATTTTCAGCCAGCTTGAAGATGTAGAACTTCATTATATTCATATCACTTGTAGCCCCCAAGTGACGGGTCATTATGAAATAATAAGCAGGGACTTTGTAAACATGATCGTGTAGACTTGAGCAGGAACGTGTAGCCCCCAAGGGACGGCTTAGTAAGATAATACTGAGTTGGGACTTTGTATATAATTCATTGATAATAACATCATATGATGTAATCTCCACCATGGGGTTTGAACCCACGTCCATAAGGTTAAGAGCTTTGTACTCTACCAACTGAGTAGTGGATCTCTCAATATAATGCGCTGAAGCTTGTGTACCTTGAATTTTTGTCAGGAGCAATTGGTAGCCCCCAAGGGCCGGCTCATTACAATGGGATGGAGTCGGTCTTCAATAAGTTGATCAAAGAATGACTTTACATTAGCCCCCAAGTGCCATGGTGCATGCTGGCAGTGACATGGGACTTGCATATTTGATATCATCTCAATCTGAATAATATAGCCCCCAAGTGCTGGGTCGTAAGCGTGCAACAACTCGGGTCTATTTCTTCCATTGCAGAATAAATCATATCCATTGATAAAGAAATAATAGCCATTGCGCTGAAGCGACTTTGAAAACCTCAATCATAATGCTAGTTATTGATAACCATAATAAAAGTCCAGCCATGTCGGTAGATCATCCTACACTGGCGACTTATAGTCCAAACCCAGGTTAAATAGAAACCACATATATATATGCCTCAGATATGAACAAAAAAGTCTCAAGACAAACCCAAAAGACTGTTTTCAAAAACTTAAGTCAAACAGAGAGAAAAAAGCGAGGCTTCTGATTCGAATATGACCAGTAAGACGGACCAAAAAGGGTTACGCTAGGATTCGAATACGATCAGGAAGCCCCCTAGTGGTTTTGGCATTGCGCCGATCAAGAGGGTACCAACAGCTATGTTCTCTTTGGTTCGAATACGACCTATGTTTGAACACGAAGCCCCCAAATGACCTTGAGATTTTTTAACGACTTTGATTCAAACACTACAAGAAATATGGTCAACTAGTGACCTTCTCTTAGTGACCCTAGCTGAATTGGTCATAAATCTATGGCCATTTCGCTTGGAAGGGCACCCTGAATTGCCTTACACGAAATGGTCATAAAGCAGACAAGAGTGGTCCATGACCTTATTTCTACCTGATTACGACCAATATAAATGGTCATGAGGTTGTGAACGTGGATGCATTAGTACTTATTGCTATGACTAGGCGCCACCTCATCAGTTTTGCCTATGTGTCATGTCCATGTGGCAGTTTTTGCCCTAGGTTGTGAGGCAACCTATATTTTTGTCA
This sequence comes from Aegilops longissima, assembly GCA_021605205.1. NCBI lineage: Eukaryota > Viridiplantae > Streptophyta > Magnoliopsida > Poales > Poaceae > Aegilops > Aegilops longissima. The sequence goes on from CM038680.1 coordinate 716,615,883, forward strand.
TTCCCAAAATTCCCAAAAAAATCTCATAAATTCTTTGGGTCATATCTTCATCAAATATGTAAAAAACCTTCCTTGCCTAGTTCATAAATAATTCAAAAATATTCATTTTCCTATTCTGTTCAGAAAAACACTTTGTGAAGGAAGTACCACTTTGGCATGTCCAAATGATATCCATTTTCTACAGTGCTTTCCTATGCCCAAATAACCATCCTCCACCAAATGCCAGCTCAATCCATTCATTATTTTGAGCTCAGCTTCAACATTCGTATTTATGTCCAGTGTGGTACTTTGCAAAGCAAGTACCACCTAGGCTCCTCCTTTTGAGCTGAAAATTTGTGAAGACGGTCTTCTTAGTAACTGATCATCCTCAGCCAAAACTCACGCCCATTAGCCATGTGCATTTCCCGTACCGCTAATCAAACACTTGGCTGCTTATTCATGTTTTAGCATCGATCGGTCTCCTCATGAGAATCTAATGTTGTGATTTTCTTCCTAGAACCTACCTGGGGAGTGCCCAACCCACTAGACAAGCCTAGGCCGCCCAAAACACATGGCAACGCCATAGTCACGCAGTGACCATGCGGCGGGCATGCGGGTTTACGCGCTCTAGAGTTGGGGCCATCGGCGACCGTCCAAACCTCAATGTATCACCACCAAACCATGTATTTATGATTAAATAGGTACTTATGTAACTAGAAATGATTTTTGGAAAAAGTAAATAGCAAACTATGAGGCAGCTGCAGTTCAAATTTGACCCGCTTCCTACTGAATCGATGGAATTTTGTCTTTTTCACCAGAGGTAGATCAAAACTTTTGACACCCAAACATTTTGTCAATTGTGCATTAAATATGTCCTAGTATTTTAGAAAATTTATTTGGTCGAATTTTGCAACAAATATATGGTATGTCCTTCACAAAAAAAACTCATTTCAGGCACTCAGAAAATGGAAAATGAATTTTCCGTGCAAATAAAATGAAAACTCCCTTAGGCAACATTGTTGGAATTCCAAGATGCACCCTTGTGCACAATATGAAATCATTTGAACAAACTATGCCATGAATGTGGCCATAAGATTGATCATTTGGCTTGAAAGCCCTGAATCTTCACGCATGATAGCTCATTTCTGAGAACACTTTTTAAAAATAATTACCGTATTACAAGTTTATTATTTTGCCTGGAAACTTGGTCACATATAATGACACAATGCGAAGGTTTTGCAATTTTTTGTTTTTTTTTTGAAATTTTTATGCCCGTTTCAAAATGCGGTCAAAACGGCGGGCTTGACCGTTCCTAGCTCGTGGTTGAATCTTGGAATTTTTTTATGTTTCTCTGATTAAATAGATACTTATGTACCTAGAAATGATTTTTGGAAAAAATAAAGAGCAAACTATGAGGCAGCTGCAGTTCAAATTTGACCTGCTTCCTACTGAATCGGTGGGAATTTGTCTTTTTCACCAGAGGTGGATCAAAACTTTTGACACCCAACCATTTAGTCAATTTTGCATTAAATATGACCTAGAATTTTAGAAAAATGATTTGGTAGAATTTTTCAACAAATTTATGGTAGGTCCTTCACAAAAAACCTCATTTTGGGCACTCGGAAAATGGATGATTTTTTCGTCCAAAGAAAATGAAAACTTCCTTAGGCAACATTGTTTGCCATTCCAATGTGCACCCTTGTGCACAATATGAGGTCGTTTTAACAAACTATGCCATGAATGTGGCCATATGATTGATCATTTGGCTTGAAAGCCATTGATCTCCACACATGATAGCTCGTTTGAGAGAACACTTTTTTAAAATAATTGTCGTATTACAAGTTTATTATTTTTTCTGGAAACTTTGTCACATATGATGACACAATGCGAAGGTTCTCCATTTTTTTGATTTTTTTGAATTTTTATGCCCGTTTCAAAATGCGGTCAAAACGGCGAGCTTGACCGTTCCTAGCTAGTGGTTGATTCTTGGAATTTTTTTGGTGTTTCTCTGATTAAATAGATATTTTTGTACCTAAAAACGATTTTTGGGAAAAATAAAGAGCAAACTATGAGGCAGCTGCAGTTCAAATTTGATCCATTTTCAGCCGAATTAGCAGAAATTTGTCTTTTTCACGAGAGGTGGATCAAAAACTTTTGATACCCAACTATTTGGTCAACTGTGCGTTAAATATGGTCTACTATTTTAGAAAATTGATGTGGTCCAATTTTGCAACAAATATTTGGTAGGTCCTTCACAAAAAAACTCTTTTCGGGCACTCGAAAAATGGAAAATGAACTTTTCATGCGAAGAAAATAAAAAATTCTTAGGCAACATTGTTTGTCATTCCAAGATGGAAACTTTTGCAAAATATGATATCATTTTTTGTCTTTTTTATCATTTTCTTCGTTTGTTCCTATGGTTTTCACCGGTCTTTTGTTCTTTCTTTTGTTTTCTCTTATTTCCTTCTTGCTTTTCATCATTTTCTCTGTTTCTTTCTTGATTTTCTCTATTTTCATTCTGTTGAAGTAGTTTCTTTAGGTTTTTCATTTTCCTTGTTTTTTGTATTTGGTTTTTATTAGGTTTTCTTCATTTTTACTTTTCTTATCGTTTTCATATTTTTTTAGCACATGTTAACTTTTTTATTTACATTTTTGTATACATCTGAAACATTATTTTATATACATGGTTAATTTTCAATACATAATTTTTTAAGAACTTATATTTTTCTTATGTCTACCTTTTTCCATACATATTGTATATTTATTTTGCATGTTGAACATTATTGAAATACAAGTTCAGCTTTTTAGTACACGGTCAACATTTTTAGTACAGGGTTCCCTTCGTCTCGCTATAAGGGAGAAATATGGGCTCCAGCCCTCTTACTCCCTAGACTCGGCCTTCCGTCAGCCCATCCAAATGAGTTAAATTCTTTCGGCCTGCAAAACAGAAGCGACCCACCTACGATAACAGGCCCCGCCCGCCTGGGCTGCGCATTCTCCCCCAAAAGCGAATCACGACCGTCCATACAAACCCTCACCAGCAAATCCCCGCCATCCACTTCCACACAGAGGGATACATAACCCACTAGGAGCGCCGCCCGCTAGGGTTTTCTCTCCCCTTCCCCTTCCCCGCCCCCGCTTTCCCATTCTCCAGATCCGATCGAGATAACCGCCACCACCGCACCATTCATCCCCCACATCCACCAGTCCACACGCAGCCCGAGCCTCCTTCTCGGCCATGGCATCACGGCGAGCTTTCTCGCGAGGCAGCGTCTTTGCTTCTATCTTGCGCCCGCTCCGTCGAGCTGGCTGACCGTGCGGACCGTGGTCTGCTTAGGGTTTGCGGTTGCGATGCTACACGCCGCCACGGGTCTCCGGCAATCGGGGCGGCGACGATGTCAGCAGGGTCCTCGGGTCTCCTGCGGTGCGTTTCCTCCTCCCTCCCTCTCCCGCCTCCCTCCCTCGCCCATGGTTCCTAACAGACGCGTTCCTCTCCTCTCCTTGGGTCTCCTGCAGGGCTCGCGTGGGAGCAGTGCACGGAGGAGGCCTTGGAGGAGAAGCGGGAGGAGCCCGAGTGTCCTCCCGCGCCCGGCCCGTGGCACGAACACCACGACGCCCGCCTCGGAGCTGCAACATCTGCTTCGGCATCCTGCCGGCCACGCTCGTCGGCGTCGTCACAGCGCCCCTCCAGATCATCTAGGGTTCGGCGAATGAGGTTAGTCCCTCCACTCCTCCTCACAGCGCCCCCTCTCTGTGCATGTTCATCCGAAATTACTAGATGATTTTTGACTAATTATTGCAACTTTGCATGTTCATCCAAAATTACTAGATGATTTTTGTTTGTGCAAGTGGCTTAGCATAGTAAATTAATATACTTTTTTGATATCCTGCTAGCAAATGATTATTAGCACAGTTGAGTTCCAGATTTGTTTTAGGGGTGTGTGTGTGTGTGGGGGGGGTGGTTACACTTTTAGGCCTCAAAGGCACCAAAGCAGAGCAGATCCTTTCGCTCTGCTCTGCTCTCTTTGTTAATTACTGTGCTACTCGTTGCTCCTTGTATTCTATTAGCACCAAGTCTGCCTTGCCTGTGTATTATATACTTTATTTTTCTTGCTAGAGTACTAGAAGAGTAGTGCTATCTTGCTGTTGCTGACACTCCAAGATAATGCACTATTTTATCTTCTCAGCATTGTTGTTCTTATTTACTTGCAAGTTTTTACTATGCAAGGTTCAGTCATGCCATCTTTGCTTGTACTGCATGTTAATGTCATCAAAATGCTCACACCAAGTTTGTGAACTGTGGCCAGGTACCAGAGGCTGACCAACAGGGCGATGCACATGCTATGGTTTAAGTGCTCACACAAATATGTTAGAATATATTGTGTACATTCTGAACCCCCTAATGTGACACAAGTATATGCACATGCTATGGTTTAAGTGTTGCTTGTGTATGGTACATAGGTTGACCACCCACCGCTGTTTGATGCTATTTTGTTTAGGATTCTGTTCCTCTATGCATGTAATCTCCAAACCATGATCAAGCATACACACACGGTTGATTTGCATGGAACGGTTACTACTAACTAAAGAAGGAAGCAGACTTCTTCACATAAAGGAAGATATGTCTGTTTTAGTAATATAAACAAATAAAAAAGGTTGTTTGCATACAATCAGATCGTTCTCACTTATTAGTTGAGTTCTAAGTATGTATAATCTTTAGTTCTCTGGTTATATTATAGTCAGAATTATACTATGTGCATGATTTTATCCATTGCTGGCACTATGGATAGAGCTTTGTGTGTAATCTGGAGTTGTTCGTGTTATTGTTCTATCCATTTTATTGGTGTTACATGTGTAGCCAGTAACCAGGACCTGCACTTGTGCCATGCATATTCATATTGTCTCTATTGTCTCTGTTCGGTCCTGCTTGTGCTTGTATTCAAGCAGCCATGTGTGTATAAAAAAAAGGTTTAGTCTGCAGCAGTCACATGATATGTCTGTCTACTACACAGTTTGATCATTTCTAAAATCGTGCTAGTTGTTTAGTCTCGTCAGTTTAACAAAAAGCGAATGTTATATGCACTGTTGTCTACTACATAGTTTACCTTTATGTACTTGCTACCAGTAGGATGGTCAATACATGCTTGTTTTGTATCTATTCCAGAACAGTTTGCTTGGTCGCCTGATGCTTGATGCATGTATAATGTGGCTCACACATCATGAAATCTGAATAAATTTGACATAGTTGCTCTGTTATCTTGCACTGGGTTGATACTTGTCATTTTCCTTTCCCAAATATATCTCAGTTTTGAATGCTATATGCATGGTTCCTTATTAGATCTCAAATTCTGCAGCTATCTTTCATTGTTAGGAGAGTGTTATATGCACGGCTTCACTTGATTATATTCCTAACTTTTCTGATTTATAACTCGCAGATTTTGGCCTTAATTCGTCAAAAGTTGTTGTACAATGAACTACAGGAGCTGGACATGTGTTTTAGCTCCCTGGAGCTGGACATGTTAATATTTAGCTGTATTTTATGTTTCAATACCTGATTTGCACTGCCGTGATTGTAAAGTACCTGTCATGATTTGGCTGTCGTTTGAAAATTTATGTGTTATTGGCTTTGTTTGAATCAAGTTATTGGTTGTTGCACAAATAGAGAATTGACGTGTGGCACCTAAACAACACACCTTGTCCATTTCACTAGTGGATCCTTTAAATTAGGGAAGAAACAAAAGAAAACTGACAAGTGGGACCTAATTGGATGACCTGGGACCTGGTCCAAAATGGATTGTAAAAAGGCCCAAATAAGAAATGGAAGCAAAAAGGCCGAACGCCTAGAAAATAAAAAGGCTGCAATATTGGGCTTGGCCCATGAACCCAACCAAAAATTGACAGACAAAAAAAACACAAATAGGCTGAATTGTTGGGCTCGGCCCATGTAAAACACTGAATCGGACCGGGCTGATTCTTGCACCACATCAGCTTGCCATGCTGGATGCCTACGTGGTCTCGGGAGGTTGCTTGTGACCAAAAATTTGGTCGTGGAATCAACGACCTTTTACATATCAGAAAGAAGGTCACTAATTTCAGTTTACGACTGCCAGCTTTTGACCTTCTGTTTTTGGTCACAAAAAGGTCGCAAATGAAAAACTATGACCTTTCAGTGACCAATAGTGGTGGTCACAAGTTGACATATTTCTTGTAGTGAAATGCGATCAAAGTCGGACCCAAAATGGGTTAAGCTCTGATTCGAATACGATCAAGAAGCCCCTACTTTTGATTCTTATAATGATATGATAGATTTGTTTGGTCTACCACCTCTTTTGGTTAATGGAACTGTTTTAACTTTGGAACATGTGATGCAAAGGCTTGAAATTATTGAAAATAAAGTTGCCATTGTAGAGTTAATTGAAAATTTGGATAAAAAGATCCACAACCAAATTACCCAATATGGATCTAAGGTTGGAGTTACTCTGAATTTTTTTAAAGAAAAGGAACCTATAGTTAACGAAAGAATAGATCAAGATTCCACAAGAACCGGTAAACTTGAGGATATTATTACCAACTTAGGGTCTGCCTTTTCTTCCGTGAAAAATACTCCAGATCCTCCTACTACCAAAATTGCCAAATTAATGTATGTTCTTAAAAATAAGGGTGAATCTTCTAGTAAGGAAAATTCGGATCTCAAATCAATAAGTGTTCACCCCAATTTTTTCGCTATCATTAAGGAACCTTTTGCTACAAACGAACTTCTTGATTTCTTGCCCAGGAGTTTAATCATTACTAAAAAGAGGGAAACTCCTAAGGGTTATAAGTGTTCTATTGAAGAATTGAATACCAAAGATGGCAATACTTAGATCTATTCTCACTTTTATGCCTAGCTAGGGGCGTTAAACAATAGCGCTTGTCGGGAGGCAACCCAATTTTATTTTTGTTCTTTGCTTTTTGCTCCTGTTTAGTAATAAATAATTCATCTAGCCTCTGGTTAGATGTGGTTTTATGTTTTAATTAGTGTTTGTGACAAGTAGAACCTATAGGATCATCTTGGGTGATAGTTAATTTGATCTTGCTAAAAACAGAAACTTTTGCGCACACGAGAATAATTTTAATAAATAACAGAAGCGTGGAAGGGGGCCTCTCCCCCTTGCTTCTGGTGGCGCCGGAGCACTGCCGGGGGCCATCATCATCACCGCGATCTTCACCAACACCTCCGCCATCTTCACCAACATCTCCATCACGTCCCCCTTCTATATTCAGCGGTCCACTCTCCCGCATCCCGCTGTACCCTCTACTTGAACATGGTGCTTTATGCTTCATATTATTTTCCAATGATGTGTTGCCATCCTATGATGTATGAGTAGATTTTCGTTGTCCTATCTGTGATTGATGAATTGCTATGATTGGTTTGAGTTGCATGTTTTATTATTGGTGCTGTCCTATTGTGCCCTCCGTGTCGCGCAAGCGTGAGGGATTCTCGCTATAGGGTTTGCGATATGTTCATGATTTGCTTATGGTGGGTGGCGTGAGTGACAGAAGCACAGACCCGAGTAAGTAGGTTGTTTGCGTATGGGATAAAGGGGACTTGATACTTTAATGCTATGGTTGGGTTTTACCTTAATGAATCTTTAGTAGTTACGGATGCTTGGTAGAGTTCCAATCATGAGTGCATATGATCCAAGTAGAGAAAGTATGTTAGCTTATGCCTCTCCCTCAAATAGAATTGCAATAGTGATTACCGGTCTAGTAACATAGTCAATTGCTTAGGGACAATTTCACAACTCCTACCACCACTTTTTCACGCTCGCTATATTTACTTTATTGCTTCTTTATCTAAACAGGCCCTACTTTTTATTTACGTGTTCTTTATTATCTTGCAAACCTATCCTATCACACCTATAAAGTACTTCTAGTTTCATACTTGTTCCAGGTAAAGCGAAAGTCAAGCGTGCGTAGAGTCTTATCAGTGGCCGATAGGACTTGAGAGAGTATTTGTTCTACCTTTAGCTCCTCGTTGGGTTCGACACTCTTACTTATCAAAAGAGGCTACAACTATCCCTATACTTGCGGGTTATCAAGACCTTTTTCTGGCGCCGTTGCTGGGGAGCAATAGCGTGGGGTTGATATTCTCGTGTGTGCTTGTTTGCTTTATCACTAAGTAATTTTTATTTGCTGTTCTTAGTTGTTCTCTATCTTTAGTTATGGATATGGAACACAAAATACCAAAAAAATAGGTGGACTTGCTACTCATAGAGATGGGGTAACTCCTAAAACCCTCGATTCTCATTATGTGAAAGATATTATGTACTACTTTGATAATCCTGAGAAAACCCCATTCAACTTTATAATGGGAGACACGTTGGATCAACGTGAATACTATAGGGATTATCGCTCGACACAAAAAGGGAAACTATTATGGGATCAATTTATTATGTTGCGTTGGTATGCCTGGGATCTATGCTTGAGATATGATATTACTTGTTGCTCTAGGATGAAGTCTCCACACCTTCCCTTTTCATGCAAATTTAATGATAATGAAACCTTAGCTTCTTATGCTAATGGTATATATGATTACTATGATGTGGAACAAATAGAATAATTTGTTGCTTTTAAGGCTGCTTATGAAATTGAATCTTTGTTTGAAAAGTATGAAGCTTTAGATGATGATGTTTATAGGCCTAAAAATCTTTCTATACTTAGATATTGCTATGAAAATTACGAATACAATTACTATATTAATGCATTTATTGAGAAAGTCTCCGTTGTCCAAGAAGAGATTAATATTTTGGAGGAAGCTATGGAAGAAGAAATTGATGAAACTGTGAGCTCATTGGATGAAAAAGATGTTGAGGAGAGCGAAGAACAAATGTAGGAAGAGCGGATTGATCACCCATTCCCACCTTCTAATGAGAGTAACTCTTCAACTCATACATTTTTTAATTCCCCTTCGTGCTTATCGAAGGATGATTCCTATGATGATTGCTATGATCCCATTGATTCTCTTGAAATATCCCTTTTTGACGATGCTTGCTATGCTTGTGGCCAAGATGCCAATATGAATTATGCTTATGGAGATGAAATTGCTATAGTTCCTTATGTTAAACATGAAATTGCTGCTATTGCACCCACGCTTGATAGTCCTATTATCTTTTTGAATTCTCCCGACTACACTATATCGGAGAAGTTTGTGCTTATTAAGGATTATATTGATGGGTTGCCTTTTACCGTTGCACATGATGATTTTGATGAATGTAATATGCATGTGCTTTCTGCTCCTACTTGCAATTATTATGAAAGAGGAACTACATCTTCACCTCTTTATGTTTCCCATACTATGAAATTGCAAGAAACTGCTTATACCATGCATTGGCCTTTACTATGTGTGCATGAATTGTTCTCTTATGACATGCCAATGCATAGGAAGAGAGTTAGACTTTGTTGTTGCATGATATATGTTACTTTGTGCTCACTACTAAATTACAAATCATTGTTAACTAAAATTGGCTTTGATATACCTTGGGATCCAAGTGGATTCATTACTTGAGCACTAAATGCCTAGCTTAATGGCTTTAATTAAAGCACTGCCAGGGAGACAACCCGGAAGTTTTAGAGAGTCATTTATTTCTGTTGAGTGCTTTTATATAGTTTAAAAAAATAAAAAAATAAAGAGGGGAACCTAAAAACTTTTCAAAAAGGAAAGTGAAAGTAAGAAAGACAAGCATTGTTGAAGTGGGAGAGCTCCTTGAACTTTGTTCATGCTCACAGAAACTTTGTGAATCTTGTTTACAGAAAATTTTCATAAAAAATAATTATCCCCTTGTATAATTCCATTTTATTATAAAAATTATGTGCCAAGGTTTGCCTTTAGGATGTTTACAATGCTTGTTGGTTTGTACGGTGCAGGACAAAAACTTTGGCTGTAGTGCGCGATTTTACATTTCTAACTGGAACGTCAAACGGTTATGATTCTTTTTGCACTGTATTTCTGTACAACGTTTTTATTTTTACTAATTTTGGTAGAATTTTTGGGGTACCATAAGTATGGTGAATGTTCAGATTGCTACAGACTGTTCTGTTTTTGACAGATTCTGTTTTTGATGCATAGTTTGCTTGTTTTGATGAATCTATCAATTTATATTATTGGATTAAGCAATGAAAAATTTATATTACAGTAGAAACAATGTAAAAACAAAATATGAATTTGTTTTCAACAGTACTTAGAGTGGTGATTTGCTTTATTATACTAACAGATCTTACCGAGTTTTCTGTTGAAGTTTTGTGTGGATGAAGTGTCTAATCGAGAAGGTCTCGATATGAGAAAAAGGAGGAGAGCCAAGAGCTCAAGCTTGGGGATGCCCGAGGCAACCCAAGTAAATATTCAAGGAGACTCAAGCGTCTAAGCTTGGGGATGCCCCGTAAGGCATCCCCTCTTTCTTCAACAAGTATCAGTATGTTTTCAAATTCGTTTCGTTCATGCGATATGTGTAAGTCTTGGAGCGTATTTTGCATTTAGTTTTCACTTTTCTTTTATGCACCTTGCTGGTATGAGATAGTCCTTGGTTGATTTATAGAATGCTCATTGCACTTCACTTAAATCTTTTGAGTATGGCTTTATAGAATGCTTCATGTGCTTCACTTATATCATTTGAAGTCTGGATTGCCTGTTTCTCTTCATATAGAAAACCGCCATTTGTAGAATGCTCTTTTGCTTCACTTATATTTGTTAGAGCACGGGCATATATTTTGTAGAAAGAATTAAACTCTCTTGCTTCACTTATATCAATTTAGAGAGATGACAGGAATTGGTCATTCACATAGTTAGTCATAAAATCCTACATAAACTTGTAGATCGCTGAATATGATATGTTCACTACTGGAATCTGGCACTTTGCCATCTGCCATGGCAGATGGCAAAGGCATGGTCGGCGGATGGCAAAGGCTTTGCCATCTGCGCCAATAACAAACAGTTTATGCGAAACCCTGCGGTAAAGGCTTCTTTGCCATCTGCTGGCTGATGGCAAGAGTCAGGTTTTGCCATCTGCAGGCAGATGGCAAAGCCTCTTAACGGGGTTAGCACCGTTAGAAGGCTAACGGCATACTTTGCCATCTGCCAGCAGATGGCAAAGGCTGCAGGCTCTTTGCCGTCTGCCAACAGATGGCAAAGGCCGAATGCTTTGCCGTCTGCCAGCTGATGGCAAAGGCTGCATGCTTTGCCGTCTGCCAGCAGATGGCAAAGAGGTTTGCCATCAGCTGGTAGATGGCAAAGAGCCCAAATAGGCCAGCCCAAATAGGCCTCTTTGCCATCTGCCACCGATGGCAAAGCTCTTTGCCATCTGCCAGCTAGATGGCAAAGTGACTATATTGCCCCATTTAATTTTGTTTTTCTTATATCAATTCATTTTCACAGAAATCAAACACAAATATATTTATATGACCAATATAGCATATTCAACACATATTACCAATAGTCATGAACACATATGTATCCAACACATGTTACCAATAGTAGCAAGTTTCATCCGTACATATACATAGTTTCATCAATATTACAGTTTCATCCATAGGTAGCAAGTTTCACAAGGTCAAAACAAAACTAAATACAAGCACTCCATCAACCCAAGCTTAGTGATCTTAAGCAAATCAGTAAAATGGGAAAGAAGAAAGTTAGAAGAAGACTAGAAGAAGAAGATTATTATGATGCAACTAAAATGTGAAGATTATTATGATGCAACTTATATCTGTAGAATAGGTCATTTTGGAGCTAAGTATGGTTATTATGTCATTTTTGAGCTAGCTAAGCATACTAAGTCATTTTGGTGTAAAACATGCTAAGGTCATTCTAGAGCTAAGTAAGTTTATTATGTCATTTTGGAGCTAGCTAAGCATGTGAAGTCATTTAGGAGCTAAAATATGTCATTTCTTAAGCATATTTAGAGTTAGCTAAGCATATTAAGTGATTTTGGAGGAAAAGATGCTAAGTATAGGTCAGTTTAGAGATATCCTAGGTTAAATAGGTCATTTTTAAGCTAGCTAAGCATATTAAGTCATTTTGGAGGAAACAATGCTAAGTATAGGTCATTTTAGAGCTATCCTAGGTAAATATGTCATTTTGGAGCTAATTAAGCTTATTATGTCATTTTGGAGCTAGCTAAGCATGTGAAGTCATTTAGGAGCTAAACTATGTCATTTCTTAAGCATATTATGTCATTTTAGAGCTAGTTAAGCATATTAACTAATTTTGGAGGAAAAGAATCTAAGTATAGGTCATTTCGAAGCTACCTAAGCATATTAAGTCATTTTGGAGGAAAAAAATGCTAAGTATAGGTCATTTTAGAGCTATCCTAGGTTAAATAGGTCATTTTGGAGCTAATTAAGCTTATTATGTAATTTTTGAGCTAGCTAAGCATATTAAGTCATTTTGGAGGAAAAAAAATGCTAAGTATACGTCATTTTAGAGCTAGCATAGGTTGAATAGGTCATTTTGAAGCTAAGTTAGGTTATTATGTCATTTTGGAGCTAGCTAAGCATATGAAGTCATTTAGGACCTAAAATATGTCATTTCTTAAGCATACTATGTCATTTTAGAGCTCGCTAAGCATATTAAGTCATTTTGGAGGAAAAGATGCTAAGTATAGGTCATTTTAGAGCTATCCTAGGTTAAATAGGTCATTTTAAGCTAGCTAAGCATATTAAGTCATTTTGGAGGAAAAATGCTAAGTATAGGTCATTTTAGAGCTATCCTAGGTTAAATATGTCATTTTGGAGCTAATTAAGCTTATTATGTCATTTTGGAGCTACCTAAGCATGTGAAGTCATTTAGGAGCTATACTATGTCATTTCTTAAGCATATTATGTCATTTTAGAGCTAGTTAAGCATATTAACTAATTTTCGAGGAAAAGATTCTAAGTATAGGTCATTTTGAAGCTACCTAAGCATATTAAGTCATTTTGGAGGAAAAAATGCTAAGTATAGGTCATTTTAGAGCTATCCTAGGTTAAATAGGTCATTTTGGAGCTAATTAAGCTTATTATGTAATTTTTGAGCTAGCTAAGCATATTAAGTCATTTTGGAGGAAAAAATGCTAAGTATAGGTCATTTTAGAGCTAGCCTAGGTTGAATAGGTCATTTTGAAGCTAAGTAAGGTTATTATGTCATTTTGGAGCTAGCTAAGCATACACTAGTGCAGAACCGGGCAATAGCACCGTTTCATAAGGCCCTTTAGTGCCGGTTCCATAACCGGCACTAAAATGTGGGCACTAAAGCCCCCCCGCCCCCTTTAGTACCGGTTCAGCACGAACCGGTGCTAAAGGGAAACCACGTGGCATGAGCCAGCTCCAGGGGCCTGGAGCCCTTTAGTACCGGTTGGTAAGACCAACCGGTACTATAAGGTTTGGGGGGTTTTTAGTTTTATGATTTATTTTTCATTTAATTTTGTTTTTCCATTTTAATTCTTTTTCGTTTGCTGGTATTTTACGATAATACACATTGTACACGTTATGCATATATATATATATATATATATATATATATATATATATATATATATATATATATATATATATATATATCATCAATGTCTCACAAACCATCATATTAATTAATTCACACATACACACATGTATAGCTATATACAATTTCTCCTACATATGCATGTTGCGTTTGGAGCCAGTGGCATTAGCCTAATTGGTGCCTTGAACACGATGACAATTGGAAGTGGTTTTCATGGGGCGGTGGCGGGTAATAGTATTCTCCTTGGATTTATGACCTGGTCGAGCAAAAATCCGCTATTTCCTCTTGAAGTGCTTCTCTGCGCTCCGTTTCTAGGAGCTTCTCCGCACCTCTGTGAACTGTTAAGAAGGAGATCAATATGCATGTGTATTAGTTGTGTGACTAGATATCGATAATGGTGTAAAATTGTGAATAGTGTTTTGACAAGCATACCCATTCCTGTCTTTGAGATCTGCTCCTTTCGGTCGCCATCATGCGAATGTTCTCGCAAACGCAGAATGCACACAGATCAGTCCCTGCGCTGCTTGAGGCCTTTACGAGAATGGAATTTGATGAGATAATAATTAATCAAGCATGATAATTAAAGAGATGGCAGCTAGCTAGCTAGCTAGTACTACTTAATTACTTACCTTAGGTCGAAACCATTTAAGCTTTTGTTTCCATTCTCCTGTGGTCACGCTGATGAACCTTTCCCAAGCCCTGCCCGCCGACAAAGAAAATGAATAAAGGGGTTATTAAATAGTTCATATCATGAAAAATGATGAACTAAATAGGCCGAGATATATAGTTAATACTGATTGAAATTACCTGTTGACTATCCCAAACAAGATGTTATAGTCAATTTTTTATTTGAGTAGTGAGTCCAGTATTTCAACTGTTCCGGCGTCAACTTTAATGATACACAAGACCCAGTGAAATCTGCATGCACACACGTTTGCATGTCTTAATTAAGCGGGCATATGTAAGCAAAAACATGTAGCTACTAGTAGGCAAAAACAGAGAATTTGTAGTACAAGACAGTGTGACTCATTGGAAGTTGTAAGGAAGTAGTATATCTTCATTGTATTTGAGGCGCTTCAAGAACTCTAGCATGTTGTCCTCTACGGCCTTTTGATGACGTTGATTTATTTTCCATGTTTATTCATTAACGGTGTTTGGGTCAATGAACCCAATGCCAAAGCGTCCACCTTTTCTCATTTCATACATCTTCATCCTGCATATAATACCACAGAAAAGAATATAGTGAGGATAATTACAGGTAATGATTGATCAAAAGGATCACTACAACTAGCTTGAGACTTAAATTACGAAAGAAATCACTTACGAGACAATAGCAATCGACGATAGATTTGTCGAGTGCGTCTTGATTGTATAACTGAAACATTTCAGAATACTCAACGGACACAGCTTTCTCATGGAAGTAATGCTCCTCCTTGACATTCACCATGAGGGACAATCGATCGGAAATCTTGGTAATGTTCATGTACAATTGATGCAATTCATACATTCTCGTTGGGAGGTTCTTGACCTTGTCGGCTCGACCAAAGGTTGGCCCCGGACATATTTCCGTTTTATTTCATCCTCTCTAAGCACAGGCATGGGCTCGATCTCGAGGAGTTGTCCAACAGTGATTTTGAGAACTTCAGCCTGCATTATATGGTCCTCCGTTATTACCACATTGCCCACCTCAGGAACGTAAACTGTTTGCCCACAATAATATTGGGCGCGCGTAGTGTCATGTGTTGTTGGCACAACAAGTGAGGGGATCGATTGCGCCGCCTGTTCTCCCAGCTGGGGAATGGTTTTCTCGCATTTTTTGACAGCTGCTTCTTGTTTGCTCGATCCCGAGCTCGCCTCCTTACGTAGACGTGCTCGATTTAACTTCCTGATGTGGCGCTCATAGTCTGTGTCAACAGGCTTGGGAGCTGGTGGTTGAGCCATACGAATGAAGTGGTCAATCGTTTCCTCAGGCACTTTCTCCCTTGGCGGCGGTGGCGGTTTTGGTGCAAAATGGGCTTCCACCTCGGACTTCGATATGGCTGCGATTTCCTCCTCGGACCTGTCATAAGACCTCTGCGGAAGAGGCGTGAGGCTTGGACCATATTTATATCGCTTGCCTCCGCTTGTACTTCCTATACTACCT
This sequence comes from Aegilops longissima, assembly GCA_021605205.1. Classification (NCBI taxonomy): domain Eukaryota; kingdom Viridiplantae; phylum Streptophyta; class Magnoliopsida; order Poales; family Poaceae; genus Aegilops; species Aegilops longissima. The sequence continues at coordinate 716,631,518 of CM038680.1, forward strand.
CGACTCGTGCCACGCACCATAGCTGCGGGTGTCTCTTCTGCGATTCTTGAGGCGGCGGAGACGCCGGTGACGGGCTGAGTTGGGCGAGGAGGAGGGCCGCTGGCTGTGCGGACATGGAGGAGGAGGCCTGAGGTTGTGCGGACTTGGAGGAGGTGGGCGTCGGCTGTGGCGGACTTGGAGGAGGAGGTGGCTCGACACTTTGCGAACTTGGAGGAGGAGGCCTGACACTTTGCGGACTTGGTGGACTTGCAGGAGCGGGAGACTGCTGACTCGGTGGCGGACTTGACGAGGAGTCGGATGACGCGTGTCGGTGGCCTTGAAGATGATGCAATCCTTTTTCCATAGGATGATCGATGGTTGGCGTCTCTGAGAAAGCGCTCGTCGTCACCTCCAGGAATGTCAAGCTCTAGCCCCGAATATGGGTGCACCACCTCGTCAACCATGACACGAGCATAGCCCTCTGAAATCGGGATGCAATGGTAGGTTGCTTTGGGGGTAACTGGAAAAGCAACGCCGTCCGCCACCTTCATGGATATGTTCTTCATTTTGACGTGTAGCTCGCAGCTAGTGTTCTCCGTGATGTCATACATGGGGTATCTACCCAGCATTGCGTCGTCCGGGGCGGAACCCACGCTGCTTCTCGGCATGGATGGGGCGGTGCTATCCAATGCTGGATCATTCGCTAGCTGCTGCAGCTGCTGAGACCCCCTTTGCTGGGTAAGTGAGTCGATCTGCTCCTGCTGCCGCTGGAATTTGACTACCAATTCCGCTTGACTTGCTTCTAGGCCTTGAAGGCGTTCATAGTCCCGCTTCCTCTGCTCCTCCTCCATCTTCCTCTTCTTCTCCTCTGCAATCTTCTTTCTCGCACGGGTTCTGTAGTCGGTGTTCCAGTCTGAAAACCCCTCATACCACGGAATAGCGCCCTTTCCTCGTGTTCTTCCCGAGTGTTCAGGATTTCCTAGGGCACGCGTAAGCTCGTCGTTCTCTCTGTTGGGCTGGAACACCCCCGATCGTGCCTCTTGTATTGCAACAAGTATCGCATCGTCGGCTCCCTTCAGACTTTCCCTCGTCGAAACATTGCCTGTCTTCGGGTCCAACTCCCACCCATGCGCATAGAACCAAGTCCTAACCCTGGGGGGCCAGCTCTTAGTAACCGGAGTGGCACCTGCATCCTCCATCTCTTTCTCAGACTTATCCCACTTAGGCATTGCCACCGCATAGCCACCTGGCCCCAGCTTATGGAACTTATCCTTTTTTCGGCATTCTTCTTGTTTATTCTCGACCGTTCCTTAGCTAATTCCGAATCCTTGAATTTCACGAAATCGTCCCAATGAGCACATTGGTTCTCTAGTGTTCCCTCGAATACTGGAGTCTTCCTTCCTCCCTTGACGTACTTGTCCCATTCACGATTCTTGTGGTTCTTGAATGCAACCGCCATCTTCCTAAGAGTAGCGTCCTTGACTTTCTGCACATCTGCTACGTGAAATGATCTGGTAGGGTGAAATGTTCCATGAGAGTATCCCAAAGCAGATCTTTTTGATTCTTGTCGACAAAAGTAACATCTGGGCGTGGAGCAGCATCCTCTTTGCCTTTTGTCCTTTGTCTTTTGCTGGCTCTCTCCATTCTTGAAGGGAGATCGGGAGTTGGTCCTTCACAAGAACTCCGCACTGACGAATGAACTTGTCCGCAATCTTCTTAGGTGCTAATGGTTCGCCATTAGGTCTGACTGCCTCGATATTGTACTTTACGCCCTCCTTCAACTTTTTGTTAAGGCCTCGTTTCGTCCTTTTGCCTGAAGATTTGCTCGATCCGGATGGCTGAAAGAACAAAGATCGATTCGTTAATATATCTTCAAGTCATTTAAAACATGTGATGATCACGGATACCTGCTTATATAAATATATATACCTCGCGGTCTTTGTTGTTTCAGGATCAACATGTTCTTTGTCATCGTCATAATCGTAGTTCATGACTTCATCAATTCGATCGTCGCGATCGAATATCATATCACCCTCTCCGGTGTTGTTTAGAAATTGAGCCGTCATAATCTTCTTCATTCGATTATCATCGGCCCGCGTATCATATCAAACATGGTCTGTTCTCCTCTCTCGTCGGTATTATCGCCATAGCTTTTATTTAACTAATTCAAAAGAAATATAAAACAATTTAGTATTCAAATTACATCGTCTCGAATACTTCGTCTAGAATAATAGATATAATCTCGAATACATCGTCTCGAATAATATATAATATTGAATAGTACATCACTGGCTAGCTAATTAAAGATCGAATACTACAGAAGAATCTAGGACACTCGCGGTTCCTACGTCACGGGCGGTGGACACCCAAAGAGAAGGAACCCTCACAGGATCATAGCTGAAGTGAGATCCCTGAAGATACTGCCAGGTATTGGGGAACCTGCCGCCCTCTAACGCAACCATGTAGCGATGGACGTGCTCGTCCTCCTCCACGACACGGCGACGTACCTCCTCCGGCGGGCCGGTCCCTCCGCACCAAACTGGCCCATCGAACGCCACCAAACGAGATCGGGTCGACAGCGGGACCCGGGCGGGTTCCTCATCAAGCGGCGCGCCCCTCGAGCAGCACCTCTCGGTGCCAGCCAGTGAGCCAGTCCGGACATGGGTCGGCTGGGCGTCGTCGTGGATGGGTCGACGGCGAGGATGCGGGCGGGCATCGTCGAGAACAAATACTAGCTATATGCCCATAAAAAGTAATATTTTTAATGATTGGATTTTGATAACTAAAATTTCTAACATTTCTACTATTTCAAAAATCTATATACTATTTCATACTAATTAAGCATCTAACACTAAAAACAGAAAAACAATTTCTATACATCCATTAAAAACAAAAAAACAACATTATATAAAAAATTCCATACTAATTAAACACTAATTATATCCATCTAACATGCATTCATACATATATACTAGTGAAAAACAATAATCTAAAAATCTAAACTAATTAAACATACAAAATACGTATATACTAATATATACATGCATTCATACATATATCGTGTATGTGTGTGTGTGTTCATCATGCTTGTGTGTGTGTGTATGGGCTCGGGGAGGCGGCGCCATGGGGGCCGCCCGGGCGAGGGAGAGGGGTTAGAGGGGAGAGCTCACAGCGGGCGACAGCGACGGCGAGGCGACGGCCGGGGCAGCGACGGGCAGGCGTGACGTGTGCTGGGGCGGCGACGCAGGGACGGCGCGACGGGGGCGGGCCTGGGCGGCGACGGAGACGAGGGCGGCGACGGGACGAAGCGGCGACGGCGACGGCGACGAAGCGGCGACGGGGGACGAAGGGCGGCAGCGGCGACGGGTCGATGACGGCGTCGATCGATCGGGCGGGCGGTTCAATGGGGAAACAGAGGAAGAAACAGAGGAGAATGAAATTTTTGAAGTGTTGTATATATAGAAGGCACCTTTAGTACGGTTGGAGCCACCAACCGGTACTAAAGGTCTGTTTAACCAGCCAAGCGGCGGAAGCGACCCCTTTAGTACGGGTGGTGGCACAAACCGGTACTAAAGGCCCCCTTTAGTACCGGTTTGTGCCACGACCGGTACTAAAGGGGTCTTATTAGCGCAGTGCGGTCTTGACAAGTTTAGTCCCACTCGCTAGCCGAGGGGCGACCGCGACTGGTTTATAAACCCCGTGCGGTCGCTCTCTCGAGCTCCTCTCCAAAGCAGGCCCTCTGGGCCTCGTGTTCTTTGCTGCCTGTGGGCCCACTTGGCCTTCTTGGGCCTGCATCCTGGCCCAACAACAGGTTGGGTTTCTAGTCGTATGCAGGCCGCTCTGGCCTAGTAGGCGGGCTTTTTTATTTTTGTGTTGTTTTTTGTGTATTTAGAGTTTCTTTGTGAATATTTTTGCTTTAGGTACAAAAATTACAAACTTTCTGTTAGTGCCGTAGTTTTCAAATTTGAATAGTTTAAATTTTGAATTATTTGAAATTAGTGTGAATCACTAGTTTGTGAATAATTTAACTTTAAAAATCAGTAAAGGCATGAAAGAATTTGTTTGCACATAAAATTTCTTGGCGTTTCAAATGCCAAAACACATAACTACCCTAACTATTACAGAGATTCCCCTCGGGTGTGAAACATGAAGAAAGTGATGATAGTGAAGCCGATCACATCCCAGATCTTTGGGTGTGAAACTTTTTCTTCGCGTGTGTCCCTTTGTGCCGTAACCATGGAAAATCTTCATCATTTAACGGGATGCTCGGGTCAATATTCACTGTGAATGGAGAAATTTCATCAAACTTTTCATAATCTTGACTTGTCATCTTGTCATCCACTCCCACGATGTTTCTCTTCCCGAAAGAACTATGTGCCGCTTTGGCTCATCGTGCGATGCATTCGCTTCCTTATCTTTTCTTTTTCTTGGCTTGGTAGACATGTCCTTCACATAGAAAACCTGTGCCACATCATTGGCTAGGGCGAATGGTTCGTCTGCATACATAAGATTGTTGAGATCCTTGTTGTCATTCCGTCTGCGGGTCTTCCGTTACCCGCCTCGTGTCATATTGACCCATTTGCACGAAACAAAGAGACCTTTAAACCACGTCGATAGTCAAGTTCCCATATGTCCTGTATATAACCATAATATGTTTCCTTTCCGTCTTGGTTTACGCATCAAAGCGGACACCACTGTTTTGGTTGGTGCTCTTCTTATCTTGGGCGATCGTGTAAAATGTATTACCATTTATATCGTACCCTTTGAAAGTCATTATATTGAAGATGGTAACGGGACAGCAAGTACAGGTCATCTTCAATAGAGGTGTCATGTGTGGTGCGTGTGCGCAACCAGTGGCGAAACTCCTGGTTTGTTCACGTGTAATCCAGTCATCGAGACCGCTCCGGGTGTTTGGGCGTAGCAAATTCTTGTGTTCATCCATATCTGGAGCCACCAAGGCGAATTCAGTAGAACTGTGTAGTGTGCTTCAAAGTGAGAGAATGTCCGTCCATACATATTATTTGTTCCCCTCCTAGCGTGCCTTTTCCATCCAGCCTGCCCTTATGCCGTGATTCAGAACACCAATCGGCTTAAGGTCAGGAATAAAGTCAATACAAAACTCAATGACCTCCTCATTTTGATGGCCCTTGGAGATGGTTCCTTCGGCCTAGCACGGTTATGAACATATTTCTTTAAGACTCCATGAACCTCTCAAAGGGAACATATTGTGTAGAAATACAGGACCCAAAACGTTAATCTCTTTGCATAGGTGAACTAGGGCGTGCGTCATGATGTTGAAGAAGGATGGTGGGAACACCAACTCGAACCGACAAGACATTGCACCAAATCATTCTGTAACCTTGGTATGATTTCTGGATCGATTACCTTCGAGAGATTGCATTGAGAAATGCACATAGCTACACAATGGCTAATCGAGCGTTTTTCGGTAGAAGCCCCTCAATGCAACCGGAAGCGCTTGCGTCATAATCACGTGGCAGTCATGAGACTTTAGGTTCGGAACTTTTCTCTGCCATGTTTATTATTCCTTTATATTCGACGAAGCCCGACGGTACCTTAATCTGAGCAGGCATTCAAAGAAGATTTCCTTCTCTTCTTTGGTAAGGCGTAGCTTGCATGACCCGATATATGCCGTCTTCTCCGTGCATCGTTGCTGGTCCTCCGTGCCTCGGTGTATCTTTTGTCTACCCATACACGCCCAAGAAGCCAAGCAGGGTCACGCAAAGATTCTTCGTCACGTGCATCACGTCGATTGCGGAGCGGACCTCTAGGTCTTTCCAATATGGCAGGTCCCAAAATATAGATTTCTTCTTCCACATGGGTGCGCGTCCGTCGGCGTCCTTTGGAACAGGTTGTCCGCCAGACCTTTCCAAATATCACCTTCAAATCCTTGACCATATCATGTACATCAGCACCAGTACGGTGGCGAGGCTTCGTCCGGTGATCCGCCTCACCTTTGAAATGCTTGCCTTTCTTTCTTACGGGATGCCTGCTCGGAAGAAATCAACGATGTCCAAGGTACACATTCTTCATACAACTATTCAAATATATACTGTCGGTATCATCCAAACAGTGCGTGCATCCGCGGTATCCCTTGTTTGTCTGTCTGAAGGTTCTTGAGAGCAGGCCAATCATTGATGGTCACGAACAACAACGCCTTTAGGTCAAATTCTTCCCCCATGTGCTCATCCCACGCACGTACACCTGTTCCATTCCACAGTTGTAAGAGTTCTTCAACTAATGGCCTTAGGTACACATCAATGTCGTTGCCGGGTTGCTTAGGGCCTTGGATGAGCACTGGCATCATAATGAACTTCCGCTTCATGCACAACCAAGGAGGAAGGTTATACAAACATAGAGTCATAGGCCAGGTGCTATGGTTGGTGCTCTGCTCCCCAAAAGGATTAATGCCATCTGCGCTTAGACCAAACCATACGCTCCTTGCGTCATCTACAAACTCCTTCCCGTACTTTCTTTCGATTTTTCTCCACTGCGACCCGTCAGCTGGTACTCTCAACTTTTTGTCTTTCTTACGGTCTTCTCTGTCGCATCGCCTTGGCATGCTCTTTGTTTTGGAACAAACGTTTCAACCGTGGTATTATAGGAGAATACCACATCACCTTGGCAGGAATCTTCTTCCTGGGGCGCTCGCCCTCGACATCACCATGCTCATCGCGGCTGATCTTATAGCGCAATGTACCACATACCGGCAGCGTTCAAATCCTCGTACTCACCGCGGTAGAGGATGCAATCATTAGGGCATGCATGTATCTTCGCACCTCTAACCCTAGAGGGCGACAGCCTTCTTTACTTCGTGCGTACTCTCGGGCAATTCGTTGTTCTTTGGAAGCATATCCTTTATCATTACCAGCAACTTTCCAAATCCCTTGTCGGATACACCATTCTCTGCCTTCCATTGCAGCAATTCGATGTGGTGCCCAGCTTTTTCTTGTCACCCACGCAATTCGGTATAACATTTTTTTGTGATCCTCTAACATGCGCTGCAACTTCTTCTCCAAATCACTTGCGCAGTTTCTCTTTGCATCGGGAATGGCCCGACCTAGATCATCAACGGGCTCATCTGATGCCTCTTCTTCAGCTTCTTCCCGCATTGCCGGCCCAGCTTCTTCCTGCATTAACGGCTTAGCTTCTTCCCCCATTGTTGTATCATCGTATTCAGGGAACCCATGGCCAGGATAGCTGTCGTCGTCCTCTTATTCTTCATTGTCTTCCATCATAACCCTCTTTCTCCGTGCTTGGTCCAAATATTATAGTGGGGCATGAAACCGGACTCAAACAGTGGGCGTGAATGGTTCTTGGCGTAGAGTAATTGCGACCATTCTTACAGCCAGCACATGGACAAGGCATAAAACCATCCGCCCGCTTGTTTGCCTCAGCCGCAAGCGAGAAAAGTATGCACCCTCAACGAACTGGGAGAGCATCGGTCATCGTACATCCATTGCGGCTCATCTTCATTACACAACACCGAATAGACCAAATTAATACAAGTTCATACATAAAGTTCATACAACACTTAAATGCAACAAACAAATAACTCTCTAGCTAAAGCATTTAAATGCAACAACAAATGCGATCAAGATCGCAACTAAGGTAACAATTGATCCAACAGCATAATGATACCAAGCCTCACTATCGATGGCATATTTTCTAATCTTTCTAATCTTCAAGCGCATTTTCTCCATATTGATCTTGTGATCATCGACGACATCGGCAACATGCAACTCCAATTCCATCTTCTCCCCCTCAATTCTTTTCAATTTTTCTTTCAAGTACTCGTTTTCTCTTTCAACTAAATTTATCCTCTCGACAATAGGGTCGGTTGGAATTTCCGGTTCACATACCTCCTAGATAAAAATATCTATGTCAACTTGATGGGCATCATTTGTCATAAACACGAAATGCAACAAATAGTTTTAAAGAGAATATACCACATCCGAATCATAACAAGGGCGAGGGCCGACGGGGCGGATATCAAAACCATGGCACTATGTATAACAAACAACGTCGGGTAAGATAATTATTATCTGAGTAACTATATATCCAAATCACACAAACATCAATTTTTTATATAAAATTTCATGAACAAGAGGCTCACCACAAGGTGGTGCCGGCGACGGGATGGTGCGGGCGATCGACGGTGGTTATGACAGAGATTTAGAAGGCACTAAGTAAACCACACCTACATATGCAAACTAAGTGTTATTTTGACCTCAAATTGCATATAAATCAAATACTACCACATATAATTCCTCCCAAATTACTAAAACCCACAATTAATCACTATATAAACCAATGCAAGAGCTAATCTAGCAATGAGAGATGAAAGGACAAAGTTGCTAACCTTGGTGATCATTTGAATGGATGAGGGCGTGCAAATCTTGACAAATTTGGGGCAAATTTTGTGATGAACTCGAGAGGAAGAAGGGAAGAACAGAGGAGAGGGAGAGGGGAAAGGGGGAAGAACAGAGTGCGGGTGGACGAAGGATTTATATAGGACGACATTTAGTACCGGTTCGTGCCACGAACCGGTACTAAAAATGCTGGAAGGGCCCCATTCGACAACATCCTGCCACCACTCTCATTAGTACCGGTTAAATCGCATACGAACCGGTGCTAAAGGTTTGCCACGAACCGGTACTAAAGAGCTCCTCCCGGCTAGCCGTTGGAACCGGCACTAATGGCCACATTAGTGCCGGTTCTGTTACAAACCGGGACTAATGTGTCTCACATTTGACCCTTTTTATACTAGTGATATGAAGTCATTTAGGACCTAAAATATGTCATTTCTTAAGCATGTTATATCATTTTAGAGCTAGCTAAGCATATTAAGTCATTTTGGAGGAAAAGATGCTAAGTATAGGTCATTTTAGAGCTATCCTAGGTTAAATATGACATTTTTAAGCTAGCTAAGCATATTAAGTCATTTTGGAGGAAAAATGCTAAGTATAGGTCATTTTAGAGCTATCCTAGGTTAAATATGTCATTTTGGAGCTAATTAAGCTTATTATGTCATTTTTGAGCTAGCTAAGCATATTGAGTCATTTTGGAGGAAAAATGCTAAGTATATGATTATGTCGCTAGTATCCATATGGCAGAGAACCCGCGCCGACATGACTAGTCATAGAACCAAGGTGGCACAAACGTACAGGGACAAGCATACATGACCCAGCAATGCACGTGTCGGTCATCAGCGAGTGCAACCAAGTCGTAGCAAGCTACAAGGACTTCGGTGATACACCGTGTGACATTTCCCCGTAGGGACAGACACAGGAGCAAAGAAGGACACATGCCGGTCAATCCATGTGTTCCGGAGCAGTAGCGAACTACCATGGCTCAGTGGAAGCACTAGGAGGCATTTCCCTGTATGGAAGGCTACCAAAGGCACACGACTAGGTGTCGAATCCCACACATACAATGCATTTCAAACATACACACATTATGCACGATATGTGTAGATACAACATGGCATCACAACAAAACTCTATTAAGCAAAACACTTGGGAAACTTACCGTCATCACGGAGGTGTAGGTGTAGGTGTAGGTGTAGGACCGGTCGCGCCAGTGGCCGACGGAGAAGGATCGGTCGATGCTTGTCGGGAGTTACGCTGTACCAAAGATTATTTCCAATGTATCGTAAGCATGATGCAACTCAAATGTGAAGACTAGTAACTAATGACCGTTTAAATGAAACTCACCGTGCCCGCCGGAGCAATGACTGGCATCGGCGGAGGGGTCTGGCCGTTCTTCTCGCACATGGACTGCACATTTGGTTTTGACGAGTCAGTCATATTAGTTACTAATGAAAGGAACATTGCGTGCATGATTTAGCTAATATGCAGAAGAAACTTACCACGAAGAGCTCGTACATGGCCCGGTTAGCCGAGTCGTTCCGGTTCCTCTCCTCCTCCAACAGCCTAGCCGTCCTCTCCTCATTCTCCCTGTCCCTCTCCGCCGGCTGTCGGTCCCTCTCCGCCAATTGCCGGTCCCTCTCCTCAAAAGCAGCCTGGGTGTTCACTCTCTCTGCCTCAATAGTAGCCTGCAACACCACTCGTTAGCATTGTAATCATCGACGGCCGCAAACACAATGTAATGGAGGAAAGGCTACTGAGTCTGTATAACAAACCTGGAATTCGATTTCCACTGGTCGTAAACAAGGCGGTATCTCAGGATCAGAGCTGGTCTGGCGCTTCTTGATCTGCGAGAGAGTGCTACTACAACGTATCAGTCCATTACCAATGGCTAACGATCAACGCAAATATATATGATGTTTTTCATAACAAAATTGGAAAATATATGACCTAACTCATAATTCACAAATAAATAGGGAGTGTCTATTTAGTACTTGATTGTTTTCCAATTCAGTATCATTCACATTTCCTGACAAATAAATAGAGGACACTTGTATGTCCAAAAAAACCCACCCCGGCGAAACACCAGCCAAACACCTAGGCAGTTTTGGTAAAACTGAGAAAAACCATGGTTTAAAGAAACTGTAGTATTCATTGTGTACACATCTGAATATAGTGGTTTTCAATTACCATGGTTTTCTAGAAACTTTGTTGCCAAACTAAGCCGATAACAAAGTATTTTCTAAGTATTTTAAGAATACTACAGTTTTTAAGATTACCATAGTTTTATTTACAATGAGGTGTTTGGTTGCCTCTAACAATTGTGGTTTTAAAACTGCAGTATTTGCGAAACTGTAGTTTTTTCTCTGCATAAAAAAAAAGAACCTGAGACCTCTTTTTTAAAAACAGAGGAGCCGAAAAGAAAGGACAGGACGTCGTTATCTTCTTCGCTCAATCTAAAACAGAAGCATCGCTCCTACGCCGCCGCCGCCTCCTTTGGAGATATCTCCCTCGGCAGCCATGGGGAAGAAAAGGGACGAGGATGGAGAAACCAAAGGTGAGTAGACTCTGCCTGCCCTCCCTCGATTCACTCCTCCCGCCCCTCCACACTGATCGACGTCCCCTTCCTCTGCATGGCTGTGCCTTTCCTAACTATGCATGTCGCCCAGCTCTGCTCGAACTGTTCGTCTAGACTGCTAGCTGGATCTCTATGCTTGTTAATTCAACTCCGCTATAGCTGTTCGTCTAGTCTGCTAGCTGGTCTTAATGCTTGTTAATTGAGAACTGCTCGAGCTGTTCGTCTAGTCTGCTAGTATTCTTAATTCAGGACTTGTATACATGTCTTTACAATCAGGTAGGTTCACTGTTCGACCTTGTACATAATATGTTTTTTGCTGGTTGCTGGTTAGCTGAATATTTGCTTTGGATCAGTCCCTTTTTTAACCAACTGATTGGAGATTTACATGCACCTGTATACATAATGAAGACGCATTCGTATTTTGTAAATGCAATGAACAAATTCTTGAACGCAGATTGTTTCTTCTATTAGAATTATGTTGTTCACTGCCATTGTATCTGATAAGTCCAGTCATGAACTTGTATACGCAATGAACAAATGAGATACTACTGGAGATGCAGGCCTAGAGCCTTGAATTCAACCTCCTCCCAAAGTTGGCTTTTAATGCGAATAAGAAACTCCGTCTATGTATATCTTCATCACCAGGTGATTCATAGGAGACGCCGTGCCCGGAGGAAGAAACAACCAGCTCATATGTCCCTCTCACTCCTTCCCGCCGGCTGAGCCGAGCTGAGCCACCGTTCCATGCACTCGCAGCCCCACCCCATACTAAAAGTACCAGGTGTAGTTTGTTGTGGTATAGTTTGAACAAGGATACCTGAATCTGAATTTTCGAATACTTCAACAGGTCTGGGGTTCTTTAGAAACTGTAGTTTTCTTGAAACCATGGTTTTTTTGCAGTTTTGGAAACTGTAGTTTTCTTGAAACCATGTTTTTTTTGCTGTTTTGGAAAAAGAGGTTGGCACCTCTTTTTTCATAAACAGAGAAATGTGTGCATTACTTGGCTCTCCCCTGCAATTTTGCCTGGTAAAACTACCGTAAAACAGCACCAGCCAAACATATCCATAGTTTCCGAAAACTGAAAAAAATGCAGTTTTTAGAAACTGTAGTATTTGTTGTCCACGCATTGCAATACCAGGGTTTTGGAATACTACAGTATTTTAAAAACTATGCTGCCAAACTAGGCCTACAGTTTTTTAGATTACCATAGTTTTTTTTACAACAAGCTGTGTGGTTGCCACTAAAAACTGTGATTTTAATACTGCAGTATTTACCAAACCAAGGTTTTTTCTCTGCATAAAAAAAAGACCTATGGACCTCTTTTTTTAAAACAGAGCAGCTGTAAAAGAAAGAGGGAAGCATGGTTATCTTTTCCCTCACTATTCGCATCAATTCCCCTTCGCTTCCATGCCATCGTTGCCACTGCCATGTCGTTTCTAGAGTTTTATCCCTCAGCGGCAAAATTTTAGTAGGCGTCGCATGGCTCGCCGCTGCTACCTAGAGGCCATGGCATGTTTCTGCATGGGGCTGCAATAGATCGCAGCTTCCTGGATGCATGGATCTCTGCGTTCTTATGCATGATACAGCCAGCCAGGTAGAGCAGCGCTGCTCTTACGCTGGTCTGTTGTTGGATGCAATGGCTAGCCAGCTAACATCGAGAAAACATGTTTGTATGCAGTGCTAACAGCTAGTCATTGGACTGCAGTTTGGTAGCCTAGATTTTGCCATCTTGCACTGCATACTATGGTTTGTACTATGGTTGTATGCCGTGCAAGATGGCAAAAACCATAGTATCTTAATATCATGCCATCTTGCACAGCTAACATCTAGAATACTATGGTTTTACAAATATTAAGATACTATGGTTAGGTACCTCACTCGAAAATATACTGGGTGATATGAAGGCAGTTGGTACAAGATGGACCCGTGAGGAAAAAAATAGCAGGGAACAGCAATGAGATGCTTGTGTTTCTCAGTTTAGAAAAAAGAGGTCGGCACCTCTTTTTCAAATACTGTAGAAAAACCATGGTTTTAGAAATACTCCGGTTTATAAAACTTCAATTTTTGTTTACACCAAACGCATCAAAGTATTTCAAACCATGGTTTCTAAAAATACCATGGTATTATCTGAAAACTTCAAAAATACTGTGTTGCCAAACGCAGCTAATGTTACATCACTGTAATACTATAGTTTTTCAATACTTTTGTTTTTGCAACACCTTGCTATCAAAATCCCCTAGAAATTATAGTCCATATTAGCACAAGAATTAACAAAGAAAAGTACCAGATAATCTGCATTGGATGGCGCCGTGGCGGGAGGGCAGCTGGAAGGGGCGCGCCCTGCCTGGCTCGGTGGAGGCGGGCTGCGGTGGCGGGGAGGGCATGAGGCACGCCTTGGTGGCAGGGAGGGCATGGAAAGAGGCGGCGCCATGCCTGGAACGATGGAGGGACGGGCGCAGGGGTGGGCTGCGGTGGCGGGAGGCGGGGGAGGCTGCGGTGGCATGGAGGGGCGGGCAGGGCGGTCTTGGGTGTCGTCCGTGGTGGGGCAGCTGGTCTGATGGTGGGTGGGGTTTTTTTTAGATAACGGTGGTGGGTGGGTGAGGTGGGGAGAGAGAGGGGTGGGGCCGGGCTGGGAGAGGGGAGGAGAATTTTTTTTAGAAGAAGAGAGGGGAGGAGATAGTCCAACCTCTTTACCATCAGCCAGCGGATGGCAAAGGCCCATATCTTTGCCATCAGCCAGCGGCTGGCAGATGGCAAAGAGGTGGGGCTACTGGGCCGTCACAGTGCCGTCATCCATTGGGCCCCACCCACTTCTTTGCCATCTGCCAACAGACGGAAAAGATTCTTTGCCATCTACTGGCAGATGGCAAAGAGGTGGGTTGACAGGCCGTTACAGCACTGGACCCTACCCACCTCACAGATGGCAAAGATTATTTGCCATCCACTAGCAGATGGCAAAGAATTGGCTGATGGCAACCATGTTCTTTGCCGTCTGTCAGTTCTTTGCCATCTGTTTTTTATAAGCAGATGGCAAAGACGTTCTTTGCCATCAGCTGGCAGATGGCAAAGAGCTGGCTGATGGCAAATTCCCAGTTTCCAATAGTGGTTTGATTCCTTGCAATAGTTTTGTGATATAAAGATGGTGATATTAGAGTCATGCTAGTGGGTGGTTGTGGATTGTAGAGACACTTGTGTTGAGGTTTGCAAGTCCCGTAGCATGCACGTATGGTAACCTTTGTGTGACAAATTTGAAGCATGGGGTGTTTCTTTGATTGTCTTCCTTATGGTGGTCGGGGACGAGCGATGGTATTTTCCTACCAATCTATCCCCCTAGGGGCATGCGTAGTAGTACTTTGCTTTGAGGGCGAATAAACATTTGCAATAAGTATATGAGTTCTTTATGACTAATGTGAGTCCATGTATTATACGCACTTTTACCTTTCCATCATTGCTAGCCTCTTCGGTACCGTGCATTGCCCTTTCTCACCTCAAGAGTTGGTGCAAACTTCGCCGGTGCATCCCAACCCCGTGATATGATACGCTCTATCACACATAAGCCTCATTATATCTTCCTCAAAACAGCCACCATACCTACCTATGGCATTTCAATAGCCATTCCGAGATATATTGCCATGCAACTTCCATCATCATCATATACATGACTTGAGCATTTATTGTCATATTGCTTTGCATGATCGTAAGATAGCTAGCATGATGTTTTGATGTCATTGCTACGCTAGATCATTGCACATCCCGGTATACCGCCGGAAGCATTCATATAGAGTCATATCTTTGTTCCAGTATCGAGTTGTAATATTGAGTTGTAAGGAAATAAAAGTGTGATGGCCATCATTATAGAGCATTGCCCCATGAAAAAAAGAGAAAAAAAAGAAAAAAAAGAAGGAAAGGCCAAAGAAGCCTAAATAAAAAAGGGGGTCAAAGAAGCCCGCAAGAAGAAAAAGAAAAAAAAGAAAAGAAAAGGGGCAATGTTACTATCCTTTTACCACACTTGTGCTTCAGAGTAGCACCATGTTCTTCATATAGAGATTGTCCTACATTGTCACTTTCATATACTTGTGGGAATTTTCATTATAGAACTTGGCTTGTATCTTCCAACGATGGGCTTCCTCAAATGCCCTAGGTCTTCATGAGCAAGCAAGTTGGATGCACACCCACTTAGTTTTCAGTTTGAGCTTTCATACACTTATAGCTCTAGTGCATTTGTTGCATGGCAATCCCTACTCCTCGCATTGACATCAATTGATGTGCATCTCCATAGCCCGTTCATTAGCCGCGTCGATGTGAGACTTTCTCCTTATTTGTCTTCTCCACATAACCTCCATCATTCTATTATATTCCACCTATAGTGCTATATCCATGGCTTGCGCTCATGTATTGCGTGAGGGTTGAAAAAGCTGAAGCGCGTTAAAAAGTATGAACCAATTGCTTGGCTTGTCATCGGGGTTGTGCATGATGGGGGCATTTTGTGTGACGAAAATGAAACATGGCCAAACTATATGATTTTGTAGGGATAAGCTTTCTTTGGCCTTGTTGTTTTGAAAAGACATGATTCGCTTTATTGGTACACTCAAATTATTACCATTTTTATGCCAAATGATAGACTATTGCTTTGAATCACTCGTGTCTTAATATTCATGCCATGATTAGACATATGATCAACATTATGCTAGGTAGCATTCCACCTCAAAAATTATCTTTTTTATCATTTACCCACTCGAGGACGAGCAGGAATTAAGCTTGGGGATGCTAATACGTATCCGTCGGATCTATAATTTTTGATTGTTCCATGCCAATATTCTACAACTTTCATATACTTTTGGCAACTTTTTATACTATTTTTTGGGACTAACATATTGATCCAGTGCCCAGTGCCAGTTCCTGTTTATTGCATGTTTTATGTTTCGCAGAAACCCCATATCAAACGGAGTCCAAACGGGATAAAAACGGACGGAGAATTATTTTGGAATATTTGTGATTTTTGGGAGGAAGAATCAACGCGATACGATGCCCGAGGTGGCCACGAGATAGGGGCCCATGCCCACTTAAAGTGGGCGCCCCCCCACCCTCGTTGGCCACTTGTAAGGCGGTTGATGCCCTTCTTTGGCCGCAAGAAAGCTAATTTTTGGAAAACGATCTGGGCGAAGGTTTCAATCCAATCGGAGTTACAGATCTATAAAGGAAACAGTGCCAGAGCAGAAATCCAGAACGCAGAAACAGAGAGATAGATCCAATCTCGGAGGGGCTCTCGCCCCTCCCAAGCCATGGGAGCCAAGGACCAGAGGGGAAACCATTCTCCCATCTAGGGAGGAGTTCAAGGAAGAAGAAGAAGAAGGGGGCCTCTCCCCCCTTGCTTCCGTTGGTGCCGGAGCACTGCCGGGGGCCATCATCATCACCGCGATCTTCACCAACACCTCCACCATCTTCACCAACATCTCCATCACGTCCCCCCTTCTATATTCAGCGGTCCACTCTCCCGCATCCCGCTGTACCCTCTACTTGAACATGGTTCTTTATGCTTCATATTATTTTCCAATGATGTGTTGCCATCGTATGATGTCTCAGTAGATTTTCGTTGTCCTATCGGTGATTGATGAATTTCTATCATTGGTTTGAGTTGCATCTTTTATTATTGGTGCTGTCCTATTGTGCCCTCCGTGTCGCGCAAGCGTGAGGGATTCCCGCTGTAGGGTTTGCAATATGTTCATGATTTGCTTATGGTGGGTGGCGTGAGTGACAGAAGCACAGACCCGAGTAAGTAGGTTGTTTGCGTATGGGATAAAGGGGACTTGATACTTTAATGCTATGGTTGGGTTTTACCTTAATGAATCCTTAGTAGTTGAGGATGCTTGGTAGAGTTCCAATCATAAGTGCATATGATCCAAGTAGAGAAAGTATGTTAGCTTATGCCTCTCCCTCAAATAGAATTGCAATAGTGATTACCAGTCTAGTAACATAGTCAATTGCTTAGGGACAGTTTCACAACTCCTACCACCACTTCTCCACACTCGCTATATTTACTTTATTGCTTCTTTATCTAAACAGGCCCTACTTTTTATTTACGTGTTCTTATTATCTTGCAAACCTATCCTATCACACCTATAAAGTACTTCTAGTTTCATACTTGTTCTAGGTAAAGCGAACGTCAAGCGTGCGTAGAGTGTTATCAGTGGCTGATAGGACTTGAGAGAGTATTTGTTCTACCTTTAGCTCCTCGTTGGGTTCGACACTCTTACTTATCGAAAGAGGCTACAACTATCACGTATACTTGCGGGTTATCAGGCCCCCGGGTCTATTTTCCATCATATAAGTTTCCGATCTACTTTATTTTGCAATCTTTACTTTCCAATCTTATTATCTTATTATCTCTATCAGATCTCACTTTTGCAAGTGGCCGTGAAGGGATAGACAACCCATTTACCGTGTTGGTTGCAAGGTTCTTATTTGTTTGTGCAGGTACAAGGGATTTGAGTGTAGCCTCCTACTGGATTGATACCTTGGTTCTCAAAAACTGAGGGAAATACTTACGCTACTTTGCTGCATCACCCTTTCCTCTTCAAGGGAAAACCAACGCATGCTCAAGAGGTAGCACACTTCTGGAAAATCTTCTAAATGTGGCTGTTGCACCTCCCCCTCATGATGAACAGCGGGTTCAGTCGGCTCCTGACGGACAGGTTCCAGATCTTCTCCCATAGTTATCATGGGTGGAGTTACAACAGGTGCTTGCACCGTAACCTCAGGGATTGTCGGTGCAGGTACAACAGGTAGTGAGAAGAATGGCTCCTAAATCATTGGATTAGGTGCTACCTCTTGAGCACTGCGTTGGTTTTCCTTGGAAGAGGAATGGGTGATGCAACAAAGTAGCGTAAGTATTTCCCTCAGTTTTTGAGAACCAAGGTATCAATCCAGAAGGAGGCTACACGCAAATCCCTCGTACCTACACAAACAAATAAGAACCTTGCAACCAACATGATAAAGGGGTTGTCAATCCCTTCACGGTCATTTGCAAAAGTGAGATATGATACAGATAATAAGATAAATATTTTTGGTATTTTTATGATATAGATTATAAAGTAAAGATTGAAAAATAAAATAGATCGGAATCTTATATGATGGAAAATAGACCCGTGGGCCATAGGTTTCACTAGTGGCTTCTCTCAAGATAGCATAAGTATTACGGTGGGTGAAAAAATTACCGTCGAGCAATTGATAGAAAAGTTCATAGTTATGAGAATATCTAGCCATGATCATGTATATAGGCATCACGTCCGTGACAAGTAGATCGAAACGATTCTGCATCTACTACTATTACTCCACACATCGACTGCTATCCAGCATGCATCTAGAGTATTAAGTTCATAAGAACAGAGTAATGCATTAGGAAAGATGACATGATGTAGAGGGATAAACTCAAGCAATATGATATAAACCCCATCTTTTTATCCTCGATGGCAACAATACAATACATGCCTTGCTGCACTCTTCATCCTTTGGGAAAGGACACCGCAAGATTGAACCCAATGCTAAGCACTTCTCCCATTGCAAGAAAGATCAATCTAGTAGGCCAAACCAAACTGATAATTCGAAGAGACTTGCAAAGATAACCAATCATACATAAAAGAATTCAGAGGAGATTCAAATATTGTTCATAGATAATCTTGATCATAAACCCAGAATTCATCGGATCTCGAAAAACACACCACAAAAAGAGTTACATCGAATAGATCTCCAAGAAAATCAAGGAGAACTTTGTATTGAGATCCAAAGAGAGAGAAGAAGCCATCTAGCTAATAACTATGGACCCGAAGGTCTGAGGTAAACTACTCACAGTTCATCGGAGAGGCTATGGCATTGATGTAGAAGCCCTCTTTGATCGATTCCCCCTCCGGTGGAGCGCCGGAAAAGGCCCCAAGATGGCATCTCACGGGTAAAGAAGGTTGCGGCGGTGGAAATAGGGTTTCGTGGTGCTCCTGGATGTTTTCAGGGTATATGAGTATATATAGCTGAAGGAAGTCGGTCAGGGGAGCCACGAGGGGCCCACGAGGGCAGGGGGCGCGTCCTCCTACCTCGTGGCCGCCTCGTTTGTTCCTTGATGTCCACTCCAAGTCTCTTGGATTGCGTTTGTTCCAAAAATAACTCTCCCGAAGGTTTCATTCCGTTTGGACTCCGTTTGATATTCCTTTTCTGCGAAACGCTGAAATAGGCAAAAAAATAGCAATTTGGGCTGGGCCTCCGGTTAATAGGTTAGTCTCATAAATAATATAAAAATGTATAGTAAAGCCCATTAAACATCCAAAACAGGTAATATAATAGCATGGAACAATCAAAAATTATAGATACGTTGGAGACGTATCAAGCATCCCCAAGCTTAATTCCTGCTCGTCCTCGAGTACGTAAATGATAAAAACAGAATTTTTGATGTGGAATGCTACCTAGCATATTTCTCAATGTAATTTTCTTTATTGTGGCATGAATGTTCAGATCCAAGAGATTCAAGATAAAAGTTTAATATTGACATGAAAACAAGAATACTTCAAGCATACTAACAAAGCAATCATGTCTTCTCAAAATAACATGGCTAAAGAAAGCTATCCCTACAAAATCATATAGTCTGGCTATGCTCTATCTTCATCACACCAAAAATTTAAATCATGCACAACCCCGATGACAAGCCAAGCAATTGTTTCATACTTTTGATGTTCTCAAACCTTTTCAATTTTCACGCAATACATGAGCGTGAGCCATGGACATAGCACTATATGTGGAATAGAATGGTAGTTGTGGAGAAGACAAAAAAGGAGAAGATAGTCTCACATCGACTAGGCGTATCAACGGGCTATGGAGATGCCCATCAATAGATATCAATGTGAGTGAGTAGGGATTGCCATGCAACGGATGCACTAGAGATATAAGTGTATGAAAGCTCAACAAAAGGAACTAAGTGGGTGTGCATCCAACTTGCTTGCTCACGAAGACCTAGGGCGTTTTGAGGAAGCCCATCATTGGAATATACAAGCCAGGTTCTATAATGTAAAATTACCACTAGTATATGAAAGTCACAACATAGGAGACTCTCTATCATGAAGATCATGGTGCTACTTTGAAGCTCAAGTGTGGTAAAAGGATAGTAACATTGTCCCTTCTCTCTTTTTCTCTCATCATTTTTCTCTTATTTTTTTGGTGGGCTTCTTTGGCCTCTTTTTTTTGGGCTTCTTTGGCCTCTTTTATTTTTCATAAAGTCCGGAGTCTCATCCCGACTTGTGGGGGAATCATAGTCTTCATCATCCTTTCC
Source organism: Aegilops longissima (assembly GCA_021605205.1). Lineage (NCBI taxonomy): Eukaryota > Viridiplantae > Streptophyta > Magnoliopsida > Poales > Poaceae > Aegilops > Aegilops longissima. The sequence continues at coordinate 716,651,772 of CM038680.1, forward strand.
TCACATGGCACAATGCTCTAATAATGAAGATCATCACACTTTTATTTACTTACAACTCAAGATTACAACTCAATACTTAGAACAAAATATGACTCTATGTGGTTGCCTCCGAGGGTGTCCCGGGATATGCAATGAATCAAGAGTGACATGTATGAAATAATTATAAAGGTGGCTTTGCCACAAATACGATGTCAACTACATGATCACGCAAAAGCAATATGACAATGATGGATCGTGTCATAATAGATGGAACGGTGGAAAGTTGCATGGCAATATATCTCGGAATGGCTATGGAAATGCCATAATAGGTAGGTATGGTGGCTGTTTTGAGGAAGGTATATGGTGGGTGTATGGTACCGGCGAAAGTTGCACGACACAAGAGAGGCTAGCAATGGTGGAAGGGTGAGAGTGCGTATAATCCATGTACTCAACATTAGTCATAAAGAACTCATATACTTATTGCAAAATTCAATTAGTCATAAAAAAAAGGACTACGTGCATGCTCCTAGGGGGATAGATTGGTAGGAAAAGACCATCGCTCGTCCCCGACCGCCACTCATAAGGAGGCCAATCAAAAAATAAATCATGCTCCGACTTCATCACATAACGGTTCACCATACGTGCATGCTACGGGAATCACAAACTTTAACACAAGTATTCCTCAAATTCACAACTACTCAACTAGCATGACTCTAATATTACCACCCTCATATCTCAAAACAATCATCAAGTATCAATTTTATCATAGTATTCAATGCACTCTATATGAAAGTTTTTATTATACCCAACTTTTGGATGCCCATCATATTAGGACCAATTTTATAACCAAAGCAAATACCATGCTGTTCTAAAAGACTCTCAAAATAATATAAGTGAAGCATGAGAGATCAATAATTTGTACAAAATAAAACTACCGCAGTGCTCTAAAAAGATATAAGTGAAGCACTAGAGCAAAATTGTCTAGTTCAAAAGATATAAGTGAAGCACATAGAGTATTCTAATAAATTCCGATCAATGTGTGTCTCTCCCAAAAGTTGTGTACAGCAAGGATGATTGTGGTAAACTAAAAATAAAAGACTCAAATCATACAATACGCTCCAAGCAAAACACATATCATGTGGTGAATAAAAATATAGCCTCAAGCATTGTTGAGGAAATCGTTAACTGGTAGCTGCTCGGTTGGCTGGTGAGTAGGGGATTAATCGGCTAATCGGCAAGTTAATCGGCCATTTAATCAATTAATCAGATGATTTATCGGTTTATAGGCTACTCGGCGACCCTATGAGTAGGGATTAATCGGCAAGTTAACTGGTTAATCGGATGAATTCTTGAACAGGGGCCTCAAGTAAAGTTACCGATAAACGAAGACGAAAGAGGGGATGCCTTAAGGGGCATCCCCAAGCTTAGGATTTTGGTTCTCCTTGAATTTTACCTTGGGGTTCCTTGGGCATCCCCAAGCTTAGGCTCTTGCCACTCCTTATTCCATAATCCATCAAATCTTTACCCAAAACTTGAAAACTTCACAACACAAAACTCAACAGAAAATCTCATGAGCTCCGTTAGTGCAAGAAAGCAAACCACCACTTTAAGGTACTATAATGAACTCATTATTTATTTATATTGGTGTTAAACCTAATTTATTCCAACTTCTCTACGGTTCATACCCCCCGATACTAGCCATAGATTCATCAAAATAAGCAAACAACACACGAAAAATAGAATCTGTCAAAAACAAAACAGTCTGTAGTAATCTGTAACTTTCGAATACTTCTGGAACCATACAAATCCTACCAAAATAGGAAGTACTAGGAAATTTGTCTATTAATATTGTTCAAAAAGAATCAACTAAAAATCACGTTAATGTGATTAATTAAAATTATTCTCGTGCGTGCGAAAGTTTCTGTTTTTCAGCAAGATCAAATTAACTATCACCCAAGATGATCCTATAGGTTCTACTTGGCACAAACACTAACTAAAACATAAAACCACATCTAACCATAGTCTAGATGAATTATTTATTACTAAACAGGAACTAAAAGCAAAGAACAAAAATAAAATTGGGTTGCCTCCCAACAAGCGCTATCGTTTAACGCCCCTAGCTAGGCATAAAAACGAGAATAGATCTAAGTATTGCCATCTTTGTTATTCAATTCATAGGTGGCTCTCATCATAGATTCATAAGGTAGTTTGATTTTCTTTCTAGTAAAGTGTTCCATGCCTTTCTTTAATGGAAATTGGAATCTAATATTTCCTTCTTTCATATCAATAATTGCACCAATCGTTCTAAGGAGAGGTCTACCAAGAATAATAGGACATGAAAGATTGCAATATATATCTAGAACAATAAAATCTACGGGCACATAATTCCTATTTGCAACAATAAGAACATCATTAATCCTTCCCATAGGTTTCTTAATGGTGGAATCCGCAAGGTGCAAGTTTAAAGAGCAATCATCAAATTCACGGAAACCTAACACATCATGCAAAGTTTTTAGAATCGTGGAAACACTAGCACCCAAATCACACAAAGCATAGCATTCATGATCTTTAATTTTAATTTTAATAGTAGGTTCCCACTCATCATGAAGTTTTCTAGGGATAGAAACCTCTAATTCAAGTTTTTCTTCATAAGATTGCATTAAAGCATCAATGATATGTTTAGTAAAAGCTTTATTTCTACTATAAGCATGAGGAAAATTTAACACGGATTGCAACAAGGAAATAAAATCTATTAAAGAACAATTTTCATAATTAAATTATCCAAAATAGTGGGTTCATTGCAATGTAGAGTTTTGACCTCTTCAATCCCACTTTTACCAATTTTTGCATCAAGATCTAAAAACTCCAAATCATTGGGACGCCTTTTAACTAAAGTTGACTCATCTCCAGTCCCATCATTATCAAGATTCATATGGCAAAACAAATATTTAATAGGGGACACATCAATTACTTTTATATCTTCATCATTAGTATCATGAAAACTAGAAAAACAGGCTTTCACAAAGCAATCCTTTTTAGCATGCATCCTAGCGGTTCTTTCTTTGCACTCATCAATGGAAATTCTCATGGCTTTGAGAGACTCATTGATATCGTGCTTAGGTGGAGTAGATCTAAGTTTCAAAGAATCAACATCAAGAGAAATTCTATCCACGTTCCTAGCCAACTCATCAATCTTAGGTAATGTTTCTTCAAGCAAAGCATTGAAATTCTTTTGGGAAATCATAAATTCATTAACACTAATCTCAAAATCAGAGCGCATCTTATTAAAATTTCCATAAGAGTTGTTGTAGGAATTACCATAATTATTAGAGGAATTACTTGGAAATGGCCTAGGATTAAAGTTTCCTCTATACGTTGTTACCAAAATTATTCCTACCAACAAAATTAACATCCATAGATTCATTATTATTCTCAATCAAAGTAGACAAAGGCATATCATTAGGATCAATAGGAGCACTCTTATTATAGCAAGCAATTTCATAAGTTCATCCATCTTTCCACTCAAAACATTAATCTCTTCTATCGCATGAAATTTTTTACTAGTAGATCTTTCGGTGTGCCATTGAGAATAATTAACCATAATATTATCTAGGAGTTTAGTAGCTTCTCCTAAAGTGATTTTCATAAAAGTGCCTCCCGCGGCCGAATCTAAAAGATTTCTAGAAGCAAAATTCAATCCGGCATAAATTTTTTGTATGATCATCCATAAATTTAATCCATATGTAGGGCAATTGCGAATCATTAATTTCACCCTCTCCCAAGATTGTGCAACATGCTCATGATCAAGTTGCTTAAAATTCATAATATCATTTCTAAGGGAGATGATCTTAGCGGGAGGAAAATACTTAGAGATAAAAGAATATTTGCACTTATTCCATGAATCAATACTATTTTTAGGCAAAGACGAAAACCAAGTTTTAGCACGATTTCTAAGCGAAAACAGAAATAACTTCAATTTAACAATATCATTATCCACTTCTTTCTTCTTTTGCATATCACATAAATCAACAAAGTTGTTTAGATGAGTAGCGGCATCTTCACTAGGAAGGCCGGAGAATTGATCTTTCATGACAAGGTTCAACAAAGCAGCATTAATTTCACAAGACTCAGCATCGGTAAGAGGAGCAATCGGAGTGCTAAGAAAATCATTGTTGTTGGTATTGGAGAAATCACACAATTTAGTATTATCTTGAGCAATCGTGACAAACAATCTAACACACAAACACACAAGAGGCAAGCGAAAAAGAGGTGAACGGAAAAGAGAGGGCGAATAAAATGACAAGGGTCAAGTGGGGGAGAGGAAAACGAGAGGCAAATGGCAAATAATGTAATGCGAGGGATAAGAGTTTGTGATGGGTACTTGGTATGTATTGACTTGTGCGTAGACTCCCCGGCAACGGCGCCAGAAATCCTTCTTGATACCTCTTGAGCACTGCGTTGGTTTTCCCTTCAAGAGGAAAGGTTGATGCAGCAAAGTAGCGTAAGTATTTCCCTCGGTTTTTGAGAACCAAGGTATCAATCCAGTAGGGGGCTACACGCAAATCCCTCATACCTACACAAACAAATAAGAACCTTGCAACCAACGCGATAAAGGGGTTGTCAATCCCTTCACGACCACTTGCAAAAGTAAGATCTGATAGAGATAATAAGATAAATATTTTTTGTATTTTTATGATATATATTAGAAAGGAAAGATTGCAAAATAAAATAGATCGGAAAGTTATATGATTGAAAATAGACCCCGGGGCCATAGGTTTCACTAGTGGCTTCTCTCAAGATAGCATAAGTATTACGGTGGGTGAACAAATTACTGTCGAGCAATTGATAGAAAAGTGCATAGTTATGACAATATATAGGCAGGATCATGTATATGGTATCACGCCCGCGACAAGTAGATCGAAACGATTCTGCATCTACTACTATTACTCCACACATCGACCGCTATCCAGCATGCATCTAGAGTTTTAAGTTCATAAGAACAGAGTAACGCATTAGGCAAGATGACATGATGTAGAGGGATAAACTCAAGCAATATGATATAAACCCCATCTTTTTATCCTCGATGGCAACAATACAATACGTGCCTTGCTGCCCCTGCTATCACTGGGAAAGGACACCGGAAGATTGAACCCAAACCTAAGCACTTCTCCCATTGCAAGAAAGATCAATCTACTAGGCCAAACCAAATAGATAATTCAAAGAGACTTGCAAAGATAACCAATCATACATAAAAGAATTCAGAGGAGATTCAAATATTGTTCATACATAATCTTGATCATAACCCACAATTCATCGGATCTCGACAAACACACCGCAAAAAGAGTTACATCGAATAGATATCCAAGAAGATCAAGGAGAACTTTGTATTGAGATCCAGAGAGAGAGAAGAAGCCATCTAGCTAATAACTATGGACCCGAAGGTCTGAGGTGAACTACTCACACTTCATCGGAGAGGCTATGGCATTGATGTAGAAGCCCTCCATGATCGATTCCCCCTCCGGAGGATCGCCGGAAAAGGCCCCAAGATGGGATCTCACGGGTACAGAAGGTTGCGGCGATGGAAATAGGGTTTCGTGGTGCTCATGGATGTTTTCAGGGTATATGAGTATATATAGGCAAAGGAAGCCGGTCAGGGGAGCCACGAGGGTGGGGGCGGGCCTACCCCCCTGGGCATGCCCTCCTACCTCGTGGTCGCCTCGTTTGTTCCTTGACGTCCACTCCAAGTCTCCTGGATTGTGTTTCTTCCAAAAATAACTCTCCCGAAGTTTTCATTCCGTTTGGACTCCGTTTGATATTCGTTTTGTGCGAAACGCTGAAATAGGCAAAAAACAGCAATTTGGGCTGGGCCTCCGGTTAATAGGTTAGTCCCAAAAATAATATAAAAGTGTATATTAAACCCTATTAAACATCCAAAACATTTAATATACTAGCGTGTAACAATAAAAAATTATAGATACGTTGGAGACGTATCATTAGGTGCATGCATACTCTTCTCCTCCAGATCAATTTTTTGAGCTACCATGCTCCCCCTCATCATTTTGTCCTCTAAGAAGACTGCATGTCTTGTTTCTATAAACTTTGTGTATCTCTCTGGATAGTAGAAACAAAAACCTTTTGATCTAGCAGGATAGCCAATGAAGTGGCAACTGAATGTTTTGGGATCTAACTTTGCAATATTTGGACTAAACACTTTGGCCTCAGCTGGGCTGCCCCACACTCTTAAGTGTTGTAGGGAGGGCACTCTTCCTGTCCACAACTCGTATGGTGTTTTGGGCACCGACTTGCTTGGTACTCTATTGAGAATGTGAATGGAGGTTTTAAGCGCCTCCATCCATAATAAGGTGGAGTAACTCATCATGTTGCGCATCATATCCATTAGTGTACGGTTATACCTTTCAACTACTCCATTTTGCTGAGCCTCGCCAGGCATTGAATACCACTATACCAGTCTCTTGTAAGAAATTTGCAAAAGGTCCAGGGACTTGGCCATACGGAGTGTGCCAACCGTAGTACTCACTCCACAGTCAGATCTTACTATCTTTATTCTTTTATCATGCTGATTTTCAACTTCAGCTTTGAATATCTTAAATTTATCCAATGCTTTAGATCTTTCTTTTATTGGATAAATATAACCATATCGGGAGTAATCATCTGTTAATGTTATGAACGAGTCATAGCCATCCACACTTTTCACAGGAAATGGTCCACCAAAATGTCAATGTGAATGATTTCTAGTGTTCCTGTGCTACGGTTTGCACCCTTTCTGATTTTTTACATAGTTTCCTTTAGTGCAATCTATGCATTGTTCCAAGTCTGAGAACTCAAATGCACGAAGAATTTCATTTTTAACTAGTCTTCTATTCTCCCCTTCGAAAAATGTCCCAAGCGATAGTGCCATAATTTCGATGAGTCATGAGTTTTGTTTCTTTCCTTTTGTTCTTTATTCAGCGCGAAAACATGCTCATTCACATTACACACATAATACACTTTTTCACATAGTGATAATAAATAAAGCTCATTGTGTAGGAAAGCAACACCCACATGAGTATTATTAAACCATATGGCACACTTGCCATGTCCAAAGTGACATTCATAATGGTGTTTATCCAAAGCTGAAACACTAATCAAGTTTCTGTGTAATGAAGGAACATATAAAACATATGTAAGCAGAAGCTTGAATCCATCAGCGAACTCCAGGGAGATGTCGCCGACAGCTTCAACTTCTGCTTGAACTCCGTTTGCAACCTCAATGCATTTTTCGCTTCTTTGCGTAGTCCACGTCGAATGGAATCCCTGTAATGAATTGGCAACATGAACGGTTGCACCTAAGTCTATACACCAAGTAGATTTCGAAAACTGTGTATACAAGGATTCATTTACAAAGGAAACAATGTTGTTACCTCTCTTTGCCATTATTGACTTTAGCCAAACAGGCCAGTCTTTCTTGTAGTGCCCAGTCTGCTTACAATGGAGACATGTATCTTTGTCCACTGGAAGAGACTTTTGCTGATGTTGATAGTGCATGTGAGCTTTTCCATGTGGCTTTGAAGGGGAACCTTTGCCACTTTGATTGTAGTTTGTTTTCTTATTATCCTTCACATAGTTCAGAGAAACACCATGTGAGGTTCTAAGTCTTTCCTCTTCTTGCACACACATGGCTATAGTCTTTTCAGTGTCCCATTTTTTCAGGATACATGTTGTAGTTGACAAAACAAAAGTGTCAATCTCTTTTGGCAGTGAAGCCATGACCAGGTGAACAAGGAGTGCATGCTTGTGCTCCAAATCCGAATCCATGGGTTTAAGCTTAGCTGCCATGTTCCTCATCCTGAGGATGTGCTCTCTTATGCCATGTACACCGCCTGTGTACTTTTCTGTCACCAGCTGCTTTAGCAACTGGGTAGCATATATCTTTGAAGAACCAGCGAACTGGCTCTTTATATTTTCAAAAAGCTCCCCTACGGAAGTACACTCTGTAATTGAGCCCACCATACCATTCTCGATTGTGTTCTTTATGAAAGCCATGCACTTTTTATTGGCGGTGAGCCACTTTTGGTTTTCGAGGGTATATGACATCTCCACTGGAGCTGGTCCCTGTTATTTTTCTCCCAAGCAGCATCATCATCTTTTGCACCTCTGACTGGCTCTGTTGGTTTGACCGGCTGTGGGGTGTCCACAACCCAGTCCACCACAGCACAAACAAAAGCCAAGTTTCTTTCTCCATTCAGTGTAGTTGTCACCTCTGAGGGTTGGAACATCCTTGATGCAGCTCATCAGGCCAACTCCACCGCACGACCCCATTCTGTCTGGCCCCGTCTGTTTGGGGTAAAAGGGACAAACCGGTCGGCCCAGCGCACGACGGCCCGGACCCATCCTGTCCGTTTTGTGTCCGGGTCGACCCATTTCGAGCGCAAACATGCACCGGTTTTGGGTCGCGACGGACAGGAAACGGACGCGCGCTCGTCCGCGTCGGGGCCGCGTGGCAAGCGGCCACCTACCTCCCACCCGTCCACATCACTGCGCACGCGCGGCCGGCCCCGCCTATCATCCGCCCAGGGAAATGCCGCGGTCGTACTTAAATGCGGAAGTCATGGACCGGTCGTTGTCCACACTCCCCACTCCACCCCGTGGCCTCCTCGGAACCCGACACCTCCAAACCCTAGCCTCGAACTCGCCGGCCGGCCGCCTCGCAGCCATGGGCCTGTGGAACTATGGCTGCAAGGGGAAGCACGACCGCGAGGTCGGCTCCTCCTCGGGCCGCCCCCGTCACCGTCGCGCTCCTCTTATCGAGCCCCCATGCCGGCCACCTTCACCGTCGCCCCTAGGCCCGCCGGCGAGCGCGACCGGCAGTACCTCAGCACCGACGTGTGCCGGCGCTACTGGGGAGACAAGGACGCCGGTCCCGTGGAGCGACGTCCACCTCCCCAAAAACTAGCACCTCAGCGCCGACCGAGTTCCGATCCTGCCGGTGCCGACGAGCGGCCGTGCGCGCCGCGATGAGATCGAGCACCGCCGCAGCCTCCTCCCCGACGACCTCTACTTCGACGATAGGTACGCCCCCGATTCCGTCCTCTGGGACACATGGCTCCAGGACAAGCATGACACGCGGCGTGCGTCCTACTTCGCCGGCACGATGACGGGGCCACGGCGGCCACGTCGAGAGGTGCGCGGGCATACACGGGTGCGCGGCCTCATGCCCACACCGTCGCCTTCCCCGTCTCCATCACCACCTCCACCTCCTCGTATGACAGCGGAGGAGGAGACCCGGCTCATGCAGCGTGTCATGGAGGACTCCGTGAACACGCATGATGAGCGCCAATGGCCGGGCCTCGAGGAGACGATGGCCCTCTCTGCGGCCGGCGACGTCGCCATCCCCGAGCTAGACATGGTGGCGGCGGAGGAGCCGATGCAGGACGCGCCGGTGGCCGCGTTCCACCCGGTTCTGGTGGCCCAGCACTGGAGCTGGTCATGCACGACTTCGGAGATGGCCAATGCCATGGGGGGCGTGAACTGGTGCCCCACGCCCCCGCAGTCACCGGAGCGGGAGGCCTCGCCATGGGAGGAGGTGATGCAGGCACCTCTGGCCTTCCAGGCCGCTCCCGTCTACCACGCGCCACCGTCCCACCTCTGGACGCCGCCGGCCTACGTCGACCTCGTCAGCGACGACGACGACGCCGACGACCACTGAAGACGGCGAGGGCCATGGCATCGACGGGCGCGGCAGGAGTGCACGGCGGCGTTTTTTTATTTTCTTTTTATGTTAATTATGGCACTAGGCCGTTAAGTGAACTGCTAAACTGGGCCATTTTGTGGCCGTGACCCCTAACTAAGTTTTATGTTTTTTTAACTATGTTTATTTACTTTTTTAGTCATTTTATTTACACTTTTCTGTTTTTTTAAATCATGTCCAACGCAGACGTGATTTGGGGTGCGGCTGCGCGGTGGGCGCACGCATGACCCAACGGATAAGACCGGACACGGGCGAACCCATTGCCGCCCCAAACGGACAAAATCTGGCCAAACCGGACGTCCGTTTGGGGTCGTGCGGTGGAGTTGGCCTGAAGTGGTACCCTCCCGAAAACCACAATGAAGTTAGATCATAACAATTATTGCATGCATTAATCCAACGTTGGTCAAAATTAAAACATACAACTGTTTGTGCAATTTAAACTATATCACCGTTGGGCAAAAAATAGAAATAAATGGACATATAACATCAATAAATCATGATTTTGTTATTAAATCCATTGGTCATAAAATAACAGAATCATAATTGTTTCAATAATCACCTTAACATGCTCTCAAAATTTAATTCACTTTAGTTCTTTTTACCTTTAAAAAAAAGAGCACTTTTATTTATTTGCAGCGGAAAAACATCAATAAAGAAAAATTCATGAACTTTATACTTTTCAGAAGCATTTCTTTAACTTTTCTATTTTCTAAAACAAAATTTTTGTTGGATAATTTTGAATAGAGAAAAAGGTGTGAAATTTTCCCAAAAACTGGAAAAAAAACAAAGAAAAGCAACAGCTCAGCCCGGCCTCGGCCCAGCGCCTACGGCTGCGGTAAAAATGGCCCAATGCCTGTTCACGCGCCACCACTGCCAGCCTCCCTCTCTTTCGGCCCAAAGGCCCGCGATGCCGAGGGCCGCTTCATCGTGGCCATCGGATGAGATCCAACGGTCACCCACACATCTCGCTTGAATTAAAACGCCCACACCAGCCGCTCAAAAAACCCTAGCCTCATTTGCTCCTCTCTCGCCCCTCCTCGTCTCTCTCCTACTGACGGCGGAAAAACAAAAAGGGGCTGAGCCCGGCCGCAGGCGAGGCTACGTCCGGTTGCCGGCGACGGTGTCGAAGGCCATCGTGCGGCTCTGGCTTGTCCTTCCCTTCACCCTCCTTTCCTTCAACCCGCCTGCTCGTGAGAGAGAGGCCGAGAGGCACGGCTGTGTCCCCTCTGACCCCTTGGCTGGCGTGCACCATTGCCCGACCCTTCGCCGGTCGCGTGTTCGCCTTGCGGTGAGCGCGTCGCCGTCAAACGGTCTGGCCGCGGTGCCCTTTGCCCCTTTCGGTGTATGTTCTTCTTCTCGATGCCTCGGCTTGCCGATGCGCGTCGAGATCGAGAGGAATGGTGCGGCCTCATTGCCGACGAGGTCAAATCCCTCTGCCGGCAAGTTTCTTTGCCCTGTGATTAGGGTTCTTCAGGTAGGGAAAAAGTCTTTGATTTCTTTACTACCGAAAAACCAAAACCAACTCTGGCTGATACCATTGATAGATCCTATGGATCGGGTAGGTTAAAGATTAACGGTAGGCTACCTTCGGGAGGGAGATGTACCTTCTCCTTGGCTCGAGGAGCCCGAGCCGGTGGCCATGGTGGAGGTGTGACGGCGTGGGCGTGTGTGTGCGTTGGCAGCGGCGGCAGTGTTCCTTCCCGTCAGCCTACGCTAACGCTAGATCGGTAGGGGTGTCAGTGGGGGGCTGCAGCGCACGGTGAACCTCGTACGGCGTGGGCTGCAGCGACAGGGGCCCACCAGCCAGAGAATGGTTGGGTGCCCCCCATCAGAGCGCGAGTCAAGGGCTCGTCGAACCATTGGTCTCGATCGGGAGGAGGTCAACCTAACACACACCTCTTGTACCTGTAAATTAAAATGTAAAAGCTTGCAGGACTGCAAGCTCACTGATTCTCAGAAATACAGAAAAGGAAAGAAGGAGAAGATGATCCAGTCAACTCGTTAAAGGCATAAAAGGAATGCTAGTGATGAATGACGGAGAGGGAGGCTGAGGGGGTTGCCAGTGGCAGGGTGGCAGCAAATGTGCCATGTCCATGCCACCGGGGCTTGATTTTTTTGGAAAAGGAGGTAAAGCCCCCGGCCTCTGCACCAATCAGTGCATGCAACCATCTTATTAATGATAAATAAACGAAGTCTGAGGGTCACTAGGAACCCAAAATCAAAGTGTCAAACAAAATAAAACAAATGAAAAAAGCCACATCCGGCGATACAGATCAGACTACGATGCCTATACACCTAGTCTATTATCAGCACGCCATCCAAATCGGCTTAAGATAGCCTGTGCTACCATCTCCCAACGGTTGAACCTAGTAACCAAAAACTACCTGGAGTCCATATAAGTGAGTAATGACCACATACAGATCCATGTTGTAGCTATTACCTGCAAAAAATTCGTGAAGTTTGACCCATTAAAAATTACATCATTTCTGGTATTCCATATCGCCCAAAGTAGTGCACATATCCCTATGCGAATATGTTTCGCTGTATGTAAGTCCACTCCATTGAGCCACGTCCCAAATAACGTGTTTATGCCTGTTGGGGGATGTACGTTAAAAGCTATATGAATTGAGCAACTAATAGTTTTGCAAGTGGACACTCGAGAAAGAGGTGTTTAATCGTTTCATTGTGATCACAAAAACAACATCTGGGACTACCTACCCAACTTCTTTTAAGAAAATTATCTTTGGTCAAAATGACTCCTTTGTGAATGAAACACATGAAAATCTTAATTCGGAGCGGAACTTTAATTTTCGGCTTGATAGCGCCGCAATGGCACGCTAGGCGTGGAGGTATAACCATACTACTTACTGAGGATGGTGTCGTGGAATTGTCACGGCAGATGTCCTCGTGAAAGGACTTAGTCGCAGGGCCATCGTACGGGTTAACTTAGAGGGGTTAAAGCGGACACAAAGACACGAGAGTTATACTAGTTCGGCCCCTTCGATGAAGGTAAAGCCTACATCTAGTTGTGATGGGATTGATGTGATTTCGGCGACTAGGGAGCAATAGCTTCGCCTAAGCCTCGAATTGTCTGTCACTAAACCGCCTCCGGGTCGTCCCTTATATACGGGTTGGCGCTTGGCGGTCTCTGAGTCCCGAGGACGGCTCATACAAGTGTCCGCTCGGTCTCTTCTTTCTCTTATCTTACAACGCAAGTTACATGACTAAGGCGGTTTTACATTTATGGACTCTAATCCGCCTCTGGGCTCCGGGCATCATGCCTTCGTGGGCCCTGATTATGGACGAGGATAACCCGGCTCCTTCAGGGCGGTTTACATTCAGTAGTTATATCCCCAACATTAGGCCCCAGATTGACTTGAACCGGTTCATGTTAATCTTCAACATCTTTAGGAAACTCTGAATCTCCCTTCATATTTCGTAAACCGCCATCTGCTTGAACCGCCGTGACGTCATCCTCCGATCACAGCAACGGGGAGCCTTGACGTCATCCTTGATAAAGAAACCCAAGCAGTAAGATTCCCTTCATTTAATGCTATCCCGGAAATCGAGGCGACCGCTGCGCCGTCCGCCGCTTTTAACTCCTCGATTCTCGCGCTTGTTAATTACTCCGTTTCTTTATAAATAGACCGGCGGGCCCTTTCTCTTCCTTCTTCTTCCGTGCTTCTTCTTCCCCGCAACGCTCCAGCTCTGAAGCTCCGCCGTCGCCTCCGACCTTCGAACGCCGCGTCAGCGCCAGGCCGCTGCATCAACCTGATTGTACCAGAGGCTCTCGGCGCTCCTCCGCTGTTCTGCGCGCCGGGTAAGGCCCTCTTCAAGCCCTAGATCCGCATCTGCAGGTTCTGTTCATCTCGCAGTTCATAGGCGTTCATCCTAGTTTCCTCATACCTGCTCTGCCATGGCGTATTATTCAACAAGAGTATACATCTGCTGGCGGCGATCGCTCCGCCGTCAGTTTAATTCTTTGTACACCTTTCTTTTTGTTCAGACCCTATCGTTTAGAACGCACGAACCTTCCCGCCCTTTATGAGGCTTGCATAGGTCGCAGAAAAATTTCTTTTTACTGAATCTTCGGTAGATCCAAATTACCTCCATTCGCATGTGAAACCTGTTTCTGTCCACACTTAGCAGATTTTCCAGTTCTGTCTCTTTGGGCGGTTTGACTTTTGATAGCTAATCCGTCATACTCCATTAGTCCTCGCTTAAACGGAATTGGAAACGGCTGCGAATTGCCGGTTTAACATTGTATAATGTGTACGAACCGTTAACGGTGAATCGTTTTCACCTTTCCTTCGCAGTTTAGTCTTACGGAATGGCCAAACAATTCTCAGCTTGCAATTGGGTCGGTCCAAGATCACCGAGACGCAACTCAGCGGATCGTACCACTGGCGCTTTGGCTTCAAAAATGTCCTCCATCGGCGTGTTCCGGATGCGAATGCCCTCCCGATCCGCAAGAAGGAGAAGTAATTGTGTTTATGCAGCACTTAGACCGGGATTCTGCCGCCCGGATCAAAATTCTTCCGGATGTCCTTGCAAGTTTTCAACTCCATCCACAGGATATTGGTCCGAACTCGTGTCAAATATATGCAATTTCCAAGTTTTCGTGAAGTCTATCTTCAAGAAGAACCATCTGTGGAGCTGTTCCGGGATTTCTTTCACTTGAACCGCCGTACAGAATTTTCGGATGGTCCTAACATAGAGCTGGGCGGCGTTTCAATCCAGAAAAGGAAGGAAGTAGACTTTCCTCACGCCAAACACCATAGCCATCCGAAAGATTGGAACCAAACCTGGTTCTCTGCCAAATACTGCTCCTAACAACGAGAATCCTTTGCCGGGTTACCGCCCTCATCGGCTTAGCAACCATCACCCGTTGCCTTCACGCTTGACCGCCGCAGAACGGAAGAATTTTGCGCCTCAAATTATCAAACTCCGGTCTCTAATGGCCAATGGCTTAACTGGTGTGGACCTTGTGCGATGTTGGGTTTCTTGGGGCATCTTGCCATTAAGCCGCCGCCCCGGATTGATGCACGAATACACTGGCAGCCTCCAAGACCCTCAAAGACGTCACGAGCTACCAATAACTGAGCTTGAAGTCACAGAGACAGTGAAGAGGATGCTTGATGAACCGATCTCTGTCTGCAGCCAAACCGGGTTGGCCCCATTCTGTGTTGCCAACAAACCGCCTGCGGTAAGGCTCCGCTCACCGCTTTTCTGACATTAATACCTTATTGATATATATTAATCCTTGTTACCTCTCAGGCCAACAGCTCCTTCTGGAAGCGGACCAAACTGGCCCGGGCTCCGCGTGTAAAGTCCAAGACCACCAAGAAGGCCGGCAAGAGGAAAACCGCCGAATCTTCTGATCCACCGGAAGACGAAGATTCAGAAGCTGAGGTAAAGCTTGATTTATCTTGTCCCTTTTATTCTTCCTTTTCTCGACAATTTTAACTCCTGGGATGATCTGAAGCCGGTCATGCCGATCCTGTTGAGGTAATCTTTCTTTCTTCGAATCCGATCTCGTGCGGTTAAAAGAATTCGCCGACAGTCCGGAAAGTGAAAAACCTCATTCCTGTGCTCATTTGAATCAAACCTTTCCTTGAAGACACAGCAGGCTGAAGAGCGCGTGCGACCCGGCACGATGGTCAACAAATTACATCATCCGGTTTACGGATACACCAACCGAAGCGTCGTCCAGAGGTGATTTGTTCTCCTGAAAAGCGTTATCCTTTGAAAGGTTTCTTCCGATGTCCTCTCAATCCGTCTGACCCGAATTATCAGGCCTCTTCCAACTCATCTGGCGGTTCATCCACCACTCAACTGCCTCCGCTTAAAGTTGCTGCGGGGTAAGCACCATACTTCTGCCAAGCCAATTCGGTTTATATTTGCGTTGGTCGGTTTATCTTACTCTAATTCTGAACATTGCAGCACCAAGGCTCGCTTGAGTAAAAAAGGGAAAACCCTTGACCCTACTGCGGATGTTGATCCGGAGAAGACCCAAGAGCAGCATGGCGAAAATCCTGAAGTCGCTAAAAATAGCTCTGCCGGGTTGAACCAAGACGACAACGCTGATCCGCCAGAAATTTAGCCGGATGCCCAAGTGGAAACCTCGCATCCTGCTCCACCGAGTCCGGCCACAGAGCGGGTCGTAATTGTTGAACCGCCGAGCCGGAGTATGAAGACACCAAGCCCAAAGAAGACCGCCAATCTGGCCAGCCCGGCCAAAAATGATGACGTTATTGTGACGGGCACTGGCTACACCACCCCTAGCCAACCGGTCGCTTTAGCAAAACACATCGCCAAGGAAGAGTCTACTACCATGAGCAAAGATAAGGGGAAAACTGATCTGTCAGCTTATGACAACCTCTCTGCCCAAGAACTTCACTCCGGCTTTCTGAACCGGCTCTACACAAGTCGTGACTTTGAAGCCGGTCTGGTAAATCGTATGAAGGAACGCTATGAGGTAAGGAGCTATGCCTCTCTTGTACTTTTGCCGTGTAGTAGCCCCCAAGGGTCGGTTCAACTTAGCATAATTAAACCGGCACTTAACTTGGTATAGAACCCATCGCCTTAAACTTCAGGTCTTTGTAGCCGCAAGGGCAGGTTCAACCTAGCATAGTTAAACCGCACTTAATTTTTATATCCCCATAGCAAACTGAGATCAACTAGCCATTAGCCCCAAGTGCCAAGTTGAATATTTGTATTGAGCTTGGGACTTTATAATGAAACAACTAACGTGCTCCATTTGTTATCAGAGTGAGATATACCAGCAAACCGTACAACTCAAGGACCTTCGTGCCAATCTGGAGACTCAACAAGCAGAAACCACCAAGGCCAAGGATGAACTGAAAACCGCCTTGGCCACTATGGAACAGCTCAAAGAGTGGTATAAATCCGAGCAGGCCAACTGGGACATTTAGAAGGCCGGTTTGAAAAAACGGGCGGAAGATGCTGAAACGACTCTTAAACCGGTGACAGAAGAGCTTACCAGACTAAAGCGCCAGATTAACGCCATGACCTCTGCCATCTTTGGTAAGAGATTTTGCACTGATTACCACTGTTTTGATATTTCCGCCGGTTTAACCTGAGCTATCTGAAACCGGTGCAGGGAAGCGTATTGCTCATCTGGGCTCTGATGTGCGGAAGAAACTCAAGGCCGCTTACACGCTGATTGAGCAGCTGTATACCGGCGCCCAGCGAGTCATATGTGCCACATCGTACGACAACACAGCTCCGCCCTTGATCAAAGATACACTGGACCGGCTATCCATGGTTCCGGCGCAGCTTGAAGAGTTGAAACGATCCGCGGCCCGGGCTGGCACTTTACTAGCTCTAACTCGCGCCAAGGCGTGGATAGCGGACCTTGATCCGGCTGACATAGCCAAGGGTTTCCCCAGCGCTCAAGAGAACGGCGAAGCCTTTGATAATGGCATACAAACGAATAACAAAGGAGATCGTCATTGGCGAGTCAAGCTGAAGCGAAGCCAACTGGCGGTTCACCGCTCTTTCTCGATCACGAACAACAAGCGGGTGGAGTTTGTCATTCCGAAGTCGCGAGCCTTGTTCCTCCAATCCGTAAGCACACTTATGCCCCTGACGTTGATCCGGCTGAGCTTATAAGTGAAGAGGCTGTCTTTCAGGCCTTAAACCGGATTGACTGGTCTACCAATGACTTCCGGCCTTTGGGTGATGAAGAGGAAGAAGTTGAACCGATGCCAGACGCCCCCTCTTCCTCCCGTCCACCCGGCGAGGAAGCTTAATCCGTCAAGCCGGGTGATGCATCAGAAGCTGCTAGTCATAACGTCATGCGAAATACCGGGCCTTGGAAGGCTTTGTAATAGAATAGTCAGCACTTTGTTTTTGAACATGCCTTTATGCCCTCAGTCTGTAACCTTCGCGCGGAGGTGCTGATACTTTGGATTGAAGAATTGAAACCTTCAATTTATTTTGCCTGCAATCACAAATTCTTAAACTGCCACGGCGGCTTGTGTCGCCAGCCGGCTTGTGACGCTTATATACTTATATAAGAAAATATTGATGTATATGATAAAAACTTTATGATACAAAAATACCTGCCAGCGTCGGGCATACAGTTGGCTGAGCCAACCCTTGAAGCGGAGGTTGCATAAACCATTACCGTCCAAGGAAACAACAGCTCCTAGCTTTAGAATGCCGGTTTACCAGGTAAACCATGCCGGGTCACGGTAAGCCCCCTGTTACTCCATAATGGGATGTTTAACAGGAAAAAACAAAAAACAAACCGGAAAAGTTATCACCGGATTAAACAATAAACCAAATTCCGTCAATGGACTGGTTGAACCGATTTAAATGACAGTTATAAGAGCAATAGAGGAGCATAGGCAATGATAAAAATGTTTGCCAAAAGAGGCTTTACTGAGCCGATCAGATGGCGTTACCATGGTCGGACACGACCAAGCTCCCAATAAGGTGTAGCTATGGTTCAATTCAGCCAGGTCCCCAACCGAAACCGTGGCATTATGCTGATCAAGTGGCGTGGCAATGGTTCGGGTTCGACCAAGCCCCCAAGTGACTCTATGACCTTAGGCCGACCAAGAGGCGTGACTGGTTCAGACGTGACCATGTCCACAAGTGATCTGGTGGCTTTCGCCTATCAAAAGGTGTTGCATTGGTTCGGACACGACCAAGCCCCCAGATGACATAAAAAACTTCTGAAAAGCAAGATCAAGGGTTAAACCGGAGGCTGTTTTGAGACAACAACTCCATGTACCCAAACCGGATTTTTACAGAACGGATATCCCGCTTTAGCAGAGGCTCTGGTTTATTGCTTTTATTCATAATATATACATTGTCATAATATGTACATAAGTAGAGCCGATGGCTCAGGTATAATAAGGCCGAAGATGAGCTATGTTCCATGGCCTGTTGGTCTCCTCTTCTGACGTGCGTGAGTCTTTACGCTCTCGAACATCAATTAGATAGTATGACCCGTTGTGCAGATTCTTGCTGACCACAAAAGGCCCTTCCCAAGGTGGGGATAGCTTGTGCATATCTGTCTGGTCTTGAATGAGCCGAAGTACCAAGTCTCCTTCCTGAAAGTTTCTGGTTCTGACCCGCCGACTGTGATACCGACGAAGATCCTGCTGGTAAATCGCCGAACGAGCAGCCGCCATATCTCGCTCTTCATCCAGTCGATCCAAAGCGTCCTGCCGTGCAGCCTCGCTATCTGCCTCAACATAGGCTGCCACGCGAGGTGAGTCATGACGGATATCGCTGGGAAGTACCGCCTCCGCTCCATAGACCATAAAGAACGGTGTGTATCCAGTGGATCTGTTAGGGGTAGTATTGATACTCCATATCACAGATGGTAGCTCTTCTACCCAACAACCCGGCGTCCTCTGTAAAGGGACCATAAGCCGGGGTTTGATACCTCTCAAGATCTCTGATTAGCTCGTTCGCTTGACCATTGGACTGCGGGTGGGCCATCAAGAAACGTCAAGCGGATGTGCTCACGTTCACCAAACTCCTTCATGGCACCCTTGGACAAATTGGTGCCATTATCCGTGATAATCTTGTGTGGAAATCCAAATCGGAAGATCACCCTTTTATGAACTGAACCGCCGTGGCGCATCACACTTGCTAACGAGCTCGCCTCGACCCACTTTGTAAATTTGTCAACTGCTACCAGCAAGTGTGTTTTCTTGTCCTTGGACCTTTTAAAAGGCCCCACCATGTCCAGCCCCAAGTTGCAAATGGCCAAGTAATTGAATCATCCTCAATTCCTGGGCGGTATGTGAGCACGTCTAGAAAACTTCGCAACCATCACATCGCTGACCAGATCCTCCGCATCGGCATGGGCAGTCAACCAATAAAAACCATGGCGGGCAGCTTTGGCAACCAAGGATTTTGAACCGGCGTGGTGACCACAGTCCCTTCATGGATCTCACGCAATATCTCGCAGCCTTCCTCGGAGACACACAACGCTGAAACGCCTCGACACCTGCAATGATGCAACTCGCCATTAACAATGGTCATAGACTTAACCGCCCGAACTACACTGTCGGGCCAACGTCTCATCTTCTGGTAACTCGCCCCGGGTCATGTATGCCAAATAAGGGAGCGTCCAATCCGGAATGACATGCAAGGCTGCCACCAACTGAGCCTCCGGATCAGGAATAGCCAAATCTGCTTCATCAGGGAGCTTAACTGACGGGTTGTGCAATACATCAAGGAAAACATTGGGCGGGACCGGTTTGCGTTGAGAGCCTAACCGGCTCAAAGCGTCCGCCGCTTCGTTCTTCCGACGATCCACATGGTCCACCTGATAACCTTTAAAGTGTCCTGCAACAATATCCACCTCCCGACGATATGCAGCCATGAGTGGATCTTTGGAATCCCAAGTACCTGATACTTGCTGGGCCACCAAGTCCGAGTCACCAAAGCACTTAAACCGGCTTAGATTCATCTCCTTAGCCATCCGGAGACCATGGAGCAAAGCTTCATACTCAGCTGCATTGTTAGTACAAGGGAACATTAAGCGGAGGACGTAACAAAACTTTTCACCTCGTGGGGAAGTCAACACAACTCCAGCCCCGAGCCCTCAATTGCTGGACCCGTCAAAGTGGATGGTCCAGTAGGTATGATCCGGCTTTTCTTCAGGCGCTTGCAACTCCGTCCAATCATTGATGAAATCTACAAGTGCCTGGGATTTTACTGCCGTCCGAGGTACATACCGTAAACCGTGCGGCTCAAGTTCTATGGCCCACTTAGCAATCTGCCCAGTTGCTTCTCGGTTCTGTATGATATCGCCCAAGGGAGCTGAACTGACCACCGTGATGGGATGCCCTTGAAAATATTGCTTCAGCTTCCGGCTTGCCATAAAAACTCCATATACCAGCTTCTGCCAATGCGGATATCTCTGCTTAGACTCAATGAGCACCTCGCTGATGTAATAAACCGGCCGTTGAACCGGATATTCCTTCCCTGCCTCCTTCCGTTCCACCACAATGGCTACGCTTAACTGCCCCGCATTAGCAGCAACATATAGCGTAAGCGGCTCCTTGTCAATGGGAGCGGCGAAACAGGCGGGTTGGCCAACCGCCGCTTTAAATCCTCAATGCTTCATCGGCGGCTGCACTCGCACAAACTGATCCGTCTTCTTGAAAGATCGATACAAAGGAATGGCCTTCTCTCCGAGGCGGCTGATAAACCGGCTTAGTGCGGCAATCCGACCCGCCAAACGCTGGACATCATTGATGCACTTTGGCTTAGCCAAGGAGGTGATAGCCGTAATTTTATCCGGATTAGCTTCAATCCCCCTGTTGGACACAAGAAAACCCAATAACTTGCCTGCCGGAACACCGAAGACATATTTGGCCGGGTTAAGCATCATTTTGTACACCCGCAAGTTTTCAAAGGTTTCTTTTAGATCCTCAATCAACGTCTCCTTCTTCCTTGACTTAACCACAATATCATCCACATAAGCATGTACGTTACGGCCGATCTGTTCGTGCAAGCAATTCTGTACGCAACGCTGATAAGTTGCTTGGGCGCTCTTGAGCCCAAAAGGCATAGATACATAGCAGAAGGCTCCAAAAGGAGTGATAAACGCCGTCTTCTCCTGGTCCTTAACCGCCATCTTAATCTGATGATATCCAGAATACGCATCCAAAAAGCTCAAACGCTCACAACCCGCCGTAGCATCAATAATCTGATCAATGCGGGGAAGGGCGAAAGGATCTGCTGGACAAGCCTTGTTAAGATCTGTGTAATCCACACATATGCGCCAAGTGCCATTCTTCTTAAGGACCAACACGGATTAGCAAGCCACTCGGATGGAAAACTTCAGCGATAAACCCTGCTGCTAAGAGCACGCAACCTCCTCTCCAATGGCCTTGCGCCTTTCCTCGTTAAACCGGCGAAGAAACTGCTTTACCGGTCTGTGCTTGGGATCAACATTAAGAGTGTGCTCAGCGAGTTCCTCGGTACACCCGCATGTCGAAGGCTTCCATGCAAAATGTCCCGATTCTCACGGATGAACTCGATGAGCGCGCTTTCCTATTTAGGATCCAAGTTAGCACTGATGGTGAACTGCTTGGACGAATCGCCGGGCACAAAATCAACAAGTTTAGTCTCAGCCGCCGATTTAAACTTCAAATCCAGATCGTTCTCTGTAGTGGGCTTCTTCAACGGGGTCATATCCGCCGGATCAACATTGTCTTTATAATACTTTAGCTCTTAAGTGGCACAAACCGACTCTACGTAAGCCGCATCACCTTCCTCGCACTCCAAAGCGATCCTGCGGCTCCCATGAACCGTTATCGTCCCTTTGTGACCCGGCATTTTTAGCTGCAAATAGACATAACAAGGCCGTGCCATAAACTTAGCATAAGCCGGCCGCCCAAATAGGGCGTGGTAAGGGCTTTGAATTTTCACCACCTCAAACGTCAATGTTTCCGATCTGAGTCATGTTCATCCCCAAAGGCCACCTCCAGAGCTATCTTACCGACGGGTATGCTTGACTTGCGGGCACCACACCGTGAAACACTGTGCTGGACGACCTGAGATGCTTATCCGTTAACCCCATACGTCGGAAGGTCTCGTAGTACAGGATGTTGATGCTGCTCCCTCCATCCATAAGCACCTTGGTAAACTTGTATCCTCCCACCTGAGGTGCCACCACTAGGGCTAGCTGACCCGGATTGTAAACCCGGGGAGGATGATCCTCTCTGCTCCATACAATAGGCTGCTCTGACCATCGTAGATAATGCGGTGCGGCCGGCTCAACAACATTGACTGCCCGCTTCTGAAGTTTTCGGTCTCGCTTGTCCAAGCTGGTGGTAAAGACATGGTATTGTCCACCGTTCAACCGCCGGATTACTTTGATAACCCGATCGCTATCTGTTGTTGATTGTAACCACCTTGGTTCGATTGTTTTGATTGTTCGATTGTTACGCCGCCGGATTACCACGAACCTGGGCGAATTTCCTCCACCGTAACCCGGGGCGGACCCTGAACCGCCGCCGGGCCCTTGATCATACCGGAAAGCATTAGAACTTTTGAACTCCTGCATAATGTAACAATCCTTCCAGAGGTGGTTTGCTGGTGCCTCCTTCGTCCTATGCTTCGGACAGGGTTGATTCAATAGATAATTCAAACGATCCGGATTGTGATTCGGCGCACCGCCCCGGTTTGACTGCTTACCCTTGCGCCGTTGACCCTTGTCCTGTGCATTGGTGTTGGCTACGAAGCCCATGTTACCGTTTGCCTTACGCTTGTTTCCTCCATTACCTGCCGATCGATGTCCTGGCCTCTGGAGTTGCTGTTCATTTTCCCTTCCCTATTTCGTCATCCTCCTCAGACTCGGGATCCTTGGTACTATCAGAATCAGCATACTTTACCATAACGCCCATGAGAGTGCCCATGTCATTGCAAAAACGCTTCATGCGACCCAGCTTCAACTTTAACGGCTTGAACCGGCAATTGCCTTCTAGGGTTAAGATCGCGGAATCAGGGTTGATCCGGTCTGAAGAATGTAAAACTTCCGAAACGCGGCGCACCCAATGGGTTGTGGATTCTCCCTCTGCCTGGACACAAGCCGCCAAATCCACCACATACATGGGCTGTTTACAGGTGTCTTTGAAATTTTGAATGAACCGGGTCCGCAACTGGGTCCATGAACTGATGGAGTTGGGCGGCAAGTTCTTCAACCAAGTACGGGCCGTACCTTCTAACATCATGGTGAAATACTTCGCACACGCAGCTTCGTCCACATCCAGAATCTCCATGGCCATCTCATAGCTTTCTATCCACGCTTCTGGAGCCAAATCGGCGGTATAATTGGGCACCTTGCGTGGCCCTTTGAAGTCCTTGGGCAAACGTACATTGCGTAAAGCGGGGACGAGGCAAGGCACCCCCAAAGAGCCAGATGCGACCCCCGGTTCGAAGATGGTCGGTCGAACCGGCGCGAGCTGATGATCCTCATGTCGTGCTGCTAACTCGGCCTCCCTACGTGCCCTGGCCCGGTCCACCACCACTTGAGCGTTTTCGAAGCCGCCCGCCGGGTTGTTGCCGCGAGGCGGACCGCGCTGCGCATTGCTTGATACGGCCGGTTCGTCTGCGTGCCGGCTATAACTCCGGCTTGGGCGGGGGGTGGAGTGGATCCGATCCCGACTGTATGAATCGCTTCTGTTGAGCGGGGCCGTCTGAGGAGCTCTTTTGCCCGGCGTATTTCTACCGCCTGCGTTGAATCGCCTTCGACTGGAATCGCCTCCAACCGTGCCGCAGCCGCAACAAGGTTATCCATCGGGTTGGAGTAGTGACCCGGAGGTGTCTGCATAGCGTGGGGCGCGCCGGCATGATGGCGAGGCAGATCTATCACACGGGGCTGAATCGGCGCGCCCGTCCCAGGTGCTTCCGGCTGGTTCACCACCGGTGGCGGATTACTGGTCCCTGCCCCTGGGGTATTGAAGAGGTCTCTTCCCTCGAAAACCGAAGGCAAACGGGATCTGTACTTTCTTTTCATGACTTCATGTGACGCATTCTGATCCAGCATGAGCCTATAAGCCTGCGCATCCAAAGCGGCCCGTTCCGCCGCCATCCTCATGTCCGCGGCTGCCAGATCCGCTTTAGCCTTAGTGATCTGTTCCTTCACCTTTGCAATCTCTGCGTTGTGCAGGTCTTGATCCGCCGGATTAGCCTCTGCCATGAGCGCAGCCAATGCGTCGAATAGCTCGATAAAACTTGAGCGGTGGGCGCGCAGGGCCTCCTTCCCCGGCTGCCATCACCGCTGCTGAACCGGCGACCATGGGCGCCGCGGTCGAAGAGTGAAGCGTCGCTTGTGTACCGGCCATGAAGATTCCAACCCGGTTGGGCAGATCAAAGGGGTCCGGAATACTCTCATTGTCGGAACAGCCCCCGATCTGGCCATCTTGCAGCTGGTACAGAGACTCGGTCTCTCCGGTCGACGACTCGTCATCAGAGTAGACAACGGTTTCGCCGCCAGATGCTGATCCGCCCTCACAGTCTCCTCCGTGGATGACTCCCACGAAAGCACGCTTGACAGCCGGTTTAGCCAGGGCAGGATTCTTCTTCGCCCGCTGAGCCGTCTCGACGAGGTCGGTGTAGATGTCCGGCTCAGGCCCTGGCTCACCGATCTTGCCGATGAACACGTGTATGCCACCAAAGGGGACCCGGTACCCGTACTCAATCGAGCCGGCCTCGGGGCCCCAGTCTGCATCGTCGATGTAGAGCTTGCCGCGACGACTCTTAGTCATCCGGCCCACAGCATAGCCTTCGAGTCCTTCGAACTTGCCCTCTAAGATCATCAAACCATCGTGCGATAGCCCCACGGTGGGCGCCAACTGTCGTGGAATTGTCACGACAGATGTCCTCGTGAAAGGACTTAGTCGCAGGGCCATCGTACGGGTTAACTTAGAGGGGTTAAAGCGGACACAAAGACACGAGAGTTATACTAGTTCGGCCCCTTCGATGAAGGTAAAGCCTACGTCTAGTTGTGATGGGATTGATGTGATTTCGGCGACTAGGGAGCAATAGCTTCGCCTAAGCCTCGAATTGTCTGTCACTAAACCGCCACCGGGTCGTCCCCTTATATACACGGGTTGGCGCTTTGGCGGTCTCTGAGTCCCGAGGCGGCTCATACAAGTGTCCGGCTCGGTCTCTTCTTTCTCTTATCTTACAGCGCAAGTTACATGACTAAGGCGGTTTTACATTTATGGACTCTAATCCGCCTCTGGGCTCCAGGCCTCATGCCTTCGTGGGCCCTGATTATGGACGAGGATAACCCGGCCCCTTCAGGGCGGTTTACATTCAGTAGTTATATCCCCAACAGATGGTGTTTGGCAAACCATGTTACGCAACAAGTATTTAGGCCAAAAGGCGGTGTCTCAGGCATATTGGAAACCTGGAGACTCTCACTTTTGGGCTGGCCTAATGGCGGCAAAGAAATATTATTTCACTTTGGGTCTTTCGCGATAAAGGACGGGTCAGAGATTCGTTTCTGGGAAGACATCTGGCTAGGCAATGCCAGTCTTCGAGAATAATATCTAGCCTTGTACATCATTGCTCACGAGAAGAATAATACTATTGCGCAAGGTGTTCAGTTCATCCCCGCCGAATATTTCATTCACGCGGGATTTGATTAGGCCTCGCCTTACGTCATGGCATAATCTATTGTCCAAGCTGGATTCGATTAACCTGACACAAGGTCTGGATGTGTTTTGCTGGAACCTTACCACATCGGGGTCTTTCACAGTAGACTCCATGTACCGTGCACTCACGCATTCTGAGGTACCGGTGAATAATAATAAGAAACTATGGAAGTCGAAGAATCCACTAAAGGTCAAAATCTTCGTGTGGTATCTTCGTAGGGGGGTTGTGCTAACCAAAGACAACCTCGCACGGTGCAACTGGCAAGGCAGTAAGAAGTGTTGTTTTTGTACTTATGACGAGACAATCAAACACCTCTTTTTTCAATGCAAGTTTGCATGTTCTACGTGGTCAGTCATCCAAATAGCGTCAAATTTGTATTTGCCCACAAGTGTTGCCAATATTTTTGGTCATTGGTTGGACGGTATTCCAAATAGGTTCAAAACGCTAATAAGGGTGGGAGCGCATGCCTTAATGTGTTCGTTATGGCTATGTAGAAATATTTCATTTTTAATGACAAAAATGCTTCTCTTCTACAAGTTATTTTCCGGTGTACACACTCGCTTCATACATGGTCTACACTACAGCGAGCGGAGTACCAACCGTTGTTCAAGGCGGTGTGTACGCGATTGGAGCAGGTGGCTATGGAGGTTTTTTTCCAACATGGGTGGCAGCATAACCTCCGGATTAATCCACCATCACTTTCGACATAGGCATATATAGTGTCGGTCTATAGGACTCTACTGTTGCCATTTTGTCGATTTTGTTTCTTTTCTTTCTGTCAAACTTTTTAGAATTGGCTGTGTGCATCTTAGTTATGCAGAGGTCGGGTGTCACTCGTAATGCTTTGTATCCGCTTGATGCTATATTTTTGAGTTAATAAAACGCCCTTTATCGAAGGCGTGGAGGTAACCACTGGAATGTTTTGTTTGCATGTACTGCCTGAGTTCCTAAATATATGTCTTTTTAGAGATTTGGATAAGTCCATATCCAAATCTCTAAAAAGACATATATTTAGGAACGGAGGGAGTATGTTTGTAAACATGTTCTGTTTGCAAGCATGTATGTCTTGTAAGGTAAGGGGCTTACCTGATGGTGATCGCCGGCCCTTTGGTGAATTCTGTTGGGCACACTAGGATGAATGAGATGAACGTGGGTCTGGCATGGGGTGTGGTAACTGGTAAGGGGTACTTGGGTAGCCAGGGTGACTTGCCCATGGAACTGCCACACACCGTTCTCTGTGGCAGAGAGCTTGGCTGCCAGGTGAGTTTCACAGGCAAATCATCCTTGGCTGTCGAAGATGGCCTCTTACCCAAGACCTCTCTCGCCTGTGTCCTGTGCCCCTGGTGCACTAGCTAACTGATGATGCTTCCATGCCCTGCCTGGCCAGGTATTTATAAGACGGCCGCAGCCATGGGGGTCAGGGTAGGGGCTATGACTTTTTGTGGCGTGTTTGACACTGCTAAAGCTAAAGCTAGAGTGAAGAATCTTGGCCTTTGACCAGCAGAAGGCGTCGATCGAGCAGGCCAAATAACCAATGGGGCCACTCTCGCTTCAGTTGGCTGCTGTGATGTAAAGATCTTTATGTATCTTGCTGCATTTCCTTTTAGGAGAGCATCCAGGGATTTGGATTTGGATTTGGATTTCCGAAGGGGTTGTTCATGTTGGTTGGTTGACCGGTGCGGGCAGACAGACAGGCCCACTTGGTTTGGGTTCCATCCACTTGCATTCATTCCCAGGCATGGATGAGGCTGATCACATCACACACCGGCCGACTGATGGGCGTATGGAATGGAATATATGTGCATGTGAAGAAAAACATTGCACTGCTGTGCATGCGTGCACACACGGTGGTGATAAGGATGAGTGTATGCATCATGCATGGAAATTCCGTGTGCTAAGTTCTCTTATTGTACTGCTGCGTGGAAAGGATGGGTGCAAAGACGATCGAGACTGGGTAGGATTTTGACACTGGAGGAGTCGAGAAGGGGGTGGTCGAATTATTCATCATGTCCTATCGTCTCCTGGTTCCATCCATGCCCCGAGCTCGACACATCAGGCTGGCTACTAGTCCAACACGGGATCGCATCGGTTACTCTCCATGGCGCGGATTCGGGCTCGTGATAGCGATGACGGGCTGAGGACATGTGCGGATTAGAAATTTAGGATCGCGTTGCGTGCTTCTGGTTAGAGGTAGTTTGTTAGGATGAGATGCTAGGTCAGGACGTGATACAAGAAGAATTTCATAACAATTACTGTAAACTAGGAGAGTTCTGAAAATCTTAGTCGATTCGAACGGTAATGTACCTGGAGAAAGTAGTTAGAACTCGTGGAGAAGGGATGGAGTAGCCAGCGTTCATAATTTAGCAACATCTCAAAGTGATCGACACTGGCAACAGTGCTCTCTCATCCAATCCTTCCAGTATGGTTTGGGTTCTGATGGACGCCGGGTGATCCCTCCCTTCTCCATGGTCTCACACGCAATGTGAGCTCCGCGCGTGCTTGTGTGGCGACAGAACACTACTCCTGGTCTCCCTCGACGACCGGCATGTTCGACTGCCCACACGCAACAAAGATACTCAGTGCCACCAGGTATGTATTCAACCCCGTCCGGCATATGTTGTTGGTGCATTCGTAAATACAATACCATCTCCTCAAATTTTACCACAATCACTGGAGGGACATAATAAATTCTCCAGTTGAAACGTTTACACCAAGACTTATCAATCATGGCTCAACATATGAGTACACCATGACCTTATCTTGATGCCATGTCTTAAATTCTTCTCTCCAATACATTTTTTTAATATCTTGATGCATATCTTGTTGGATTTCATTCCAAATCAACAAAATACCGTCACATGGAGTTCATTCGAAATCATGGCTCTTTGAGGTCGTTAGTCCACAGGAATTGCCGTTTATTACTACAATCCAAAACATATCATTATCATGGTAGAATTGAAGCCACACATGTGGAACATTCCTACATGTGTATTTTATAAAAAAAATCATTAGTCTGAAGGGATTGTCATTAATTACCAAACCACATATGGTGGCTACATGTACTTTCAACTATACTAACCAACTCCAGTGGAGCTGGACAATTCTCACAAACTGCATGGCAAGTAGTTAGAGCTCGTGGAGAAAAGGTGGAGTGGCTAGCTTTAATAATTCAGCAACAATAGAGTGATGTTGGCAGTCGTGCTCTCTCTCATCCAACTGTGCCGTTTTTGTTTTTTTATGGACGCCGAGTGATCCCTTCCTACCCTCGTAATGCAAAGTGACGTTGGTGCATTATCTATCTTCTACTCCCTCCGTTCCTAAATAATTGTTTTTCTAGAGATTTCAACAAGTGACTACATACGGAGCAAAATGAATGAATTTACACTCTAAAACATGTCTACATACATCCGTATGTTGTAGTCTATTTAAGATGGCTAGAAAGACAAATATTTAGGAACGGAGGGAGTATTATATACTAATAAAAGGAAAACACGATGACAACTGGTGAAAAGGTTAGAAAACCCCACAATAAACAAAAACATCTGACCGTCTATCTGCCAAGTTCAAAATTAATAAGCATTAGGTTTTTATGAAAGAAAATTACCCACCATTGCTATCACGTATAACATATTAATTATATCTAGCCATAGAACTCAATTTCTTATCTGTAAAAAATAATCAGACCAACCAATCACAACCCATGAGTCTCTAAATATGCCCTAGATGAATTGTCATATGCCCTAGATGAATTGTCATAGTATGACTGTCTATCTTAGAGACATTCGTATACCATTTGGTATTTTCTATCTACTATGTATTCCATCCTTCAAGCAATGGTATGAATCTCGGCTAATTTGTTTAAAACATAGATTTTCATGTGTGTACGTAGCTGAGGCACATGTGTTTTTAATGGACTTTTTATGATAATACAAATACTAGATGAACCAAGCGATACAATTAATTAATGATAAGTAGATTATCACGTTTGTAACATTGTAATTTGTAGTTAATGTTCGTCTCGCTCTAGATTATCGAAACAGGAGGAGTACATGGATAGAAATTCAAGAAACAAACTCTACATATAATTCACATCTATAAAATAGTGCAGGCATATATTTATCCTTTCTTCTTTTCTTTCATCTTTTTCCGTAACATAATGTTCAACCATTACAATTGCACTTACTCTTACTTCTCGAATAGAGAAACAATTAAGTTCTTTTAAAAGAATTCTAAAAGAATAATCTTTTGCAAACTACAAATCCAATATTTTATTCTATATTACTTTTAAATGTTGAAAACCCAGTAAAAATGTGTTCGTGTAACTCTATTTACATGGTTGGTGTGATTTAAGGGGTAGCAAGACCCATCCATATATTTTAGGTTTGCCTCTTCTCCATTCTTTCTCATGTCTATTTTGTGTCGTTTTCAGTCTGTTGTGTTGTTTTCACAAATTGAAAAATACACTTTTTTATTTTTGAAGACTACACAAAATAATTCAAAGACTATAACTAAAGTCTCATGTGATTTGGAAAACATTTTTTTTCTAAAATATTGTGTTTTTAACTTAAATTGCCCCTTTACTCCAATTTCATATCATAAAATTGGCAAACATTTTAATATTTCCAAAATCTAATGCAAAATATGAAAAGTTACACTAGATTTATCTACATAGGTCATTTTATAGTGCATGACATTAAACTAAAAGACTAAAATATGGCGTGCAAGCCCCGATCTCAACTCCACTTACTCATGTAATGTAATGTACATATTTTATCCTCTCCTAGGACCTAAAATTTCACTATATGTGCTAATATATAATCATTACAGATTATTACAACCAACATTATTATCTACTCCCTCCGTCTCAAAATAAGTGTCGCTGATTTAATACAAAATTAGGACAAAGTTGTACTAATCTTAAAGGTGATGTCCTCCAGTTTAATTTTTTTTGCGGTGATGTCCTCCAGTTTAATTTAACACCATAAAAATGACGCCCTCGCAAAATGTGAGGGTCACTATGCTAGTTGTAAAAAAAGTGACATTGATACACTCGTAAGTGTAGTAGAAGCCCAAATGACTGCTCGGGGGCCTACACATTTTTTTAAACAACCTCCCAATGCTTTATCTACTCAGTAATAATGTTTAAGGACAGTGCAACTGGAGTGAAATTGCCATTGGTCTGTTAACTCAAATGGAATGCATGCTTTAGGCCAACAACTCAGGAACCGATCAATTTAGGCCATGAACACATTTGGTAAATTAAGGCCAAAACTGGTTCGGGGTGGTAAAAACTGGCAATGTGGCTTGTACTAGGGTTAAGCTATCGAAGGTCTTTTTTGCAAACTAACCACATACGTAATATTTATACAGGTAAAAAGTCGTACATATAACAACTAAAAAGCGCATACTGAGTATAAACCAAGCATGCACTTGTAACACATTATGCTTATATTTATTTTAAAACGTGCTTTTAAAACAACTAATGTACTCGGAAGGAAACGAGCGACCATGAGGGGCTTCATACGATCTTCAACGACGGAAGGAAACGATCTGGCTGAACAGAAAAAAGGAAAGCAATCGGTCCACTAGCAGATTCTGCATGATCGTAAAAAGAAGCGTTGTAATATATACTATGCGTTGCATCAAGAACACAACCCGTTCGTTCGTTACTCTTGACCTCAAGATGTGCGTTCAAATACTAGAAATTTTAATTTTTTTCCTTGATACTATTTTCCAACTGGACAAAGTGATTGGCTGATCTGTGCTGTTGCAAAATGATCCCTGTAAATATTAGTCCATTCTCGAGCGATCAAAGGAATGCTAACTGTTTTTTTATATCCTGAATCGGTTTTGGCCTTAATTGAGCAAATTAGTGAGTTCATGGCCTAAATTGATCGGTTCTTGCGTTGTTGGTCTAAAGCGCACAATTTGTTTGACTTAATGGACCAATCACTAGTAGAAAAATGGTCAAATGTGAAGCACATTAGTGCCGGTTTGTAAAAAAACCGGCACTAATGTGATCAATAGTGCCGGTTCGTGGCTGCGATCAATAGTACCGGTTCGTGTTGAGCCTTTAGTACCGGTTCGTGCCACGAACCGGTACTAAAGGGGTAGTGGCAGGCTGGCGTCAGGCCGGGTCCCCACGAGCCCCTTTAGTACCGGTTTGTGTTACCAACTGGTACTAAAGGTTACCTTTAGTACCGGTTCGTGCCATGAACCCACACTAAAGGGGACAAGCCTTTAGTACCGGTTCGTGCCACGAACCGGTACTAAAGGGGCCAATTTTCAAACTCTATCCGCCCCCCCCCCCCACCCGGTGTATCGCCATTTCAGTTTTGAAAAAATCAAAAGAAAATGATAAAAACTTCAAAAAATAAAATCCTTTGAGAGGTAGTTATATTACTATATCTACTAGTTAGGAAAATTTGAAAACTTAAATTTGGACATGTTTTGCAAAAAGTGTAGGGAAAATGTAAAACGGCTATAACTTTTGCATACGATGTCGGAATAAAACGTATAATATATCAAAAAATTCAGCACGAAAATCCGCATCCGATGAAGACCGCCTACGGCCTGTTTGGAATTTTTTAGAATCCTCAAATTCGAAAAGGAAAAAAGATATGGTCAAATTTCAGTTTTTTTAGAAAATTGGTTAAATTTGGTCAAACTACTTATTCAAGAAGTATTAATATTACTACATAATTATTCAAGAATATTAGTGTTACTAAATAATTATTTCAATTTTTTGAATTTTGGTCAAACAATGGTCAAACTATGGTCAAACTTATTCAAGAAATATTAGCGTTACTAAATAATTACTGTTTTTTTAGAATATTAGTTTCAAACTCAAACGGCGAAATGTGTGACTTCATGCTCAAGCTAAACTCCTGAGGGTTAATAGGATTGACATCTTACTATTGTCAGGAAAACAACAAGTGCAGACTTGGAAACGAAGGAGAATAGAACCCGAAAGTTAAGCGTGCTCGGGCTGGAGTAGTGAGAGGGATGGGTGACTGGTCGGGAAGTTAGATGATTTGGAATGAGTGATCCACACTTGAGCAGTTAAGAGAGGTGATTAGAGACTAAATCATCAAATAATTCAGAAAAATTAAAAATTGAAAAAAAATAAAAAAAAATTCAAAAAAAAAAAACCTTTAGTACCGGTTGGTAACACCAACCGGTACTAAAGGTCCCCAATACTAGGGCGCGAGCTCACGCCACGTGGTGGCACTTTAGCGCCGGTTCGTGCCGAACCGGTACTAAAGGGGGGCTTTAGTGCCCACACTTTAGTGTCAGTTCCATAACCGGCACTAAAGGCCCTTACAAACCGGTTTTAAAGCTCCGTTTTCTACTAGTGAATGGCGCATTTTGCTGCTAAAAATGGGTCATATGTTAGACCTAACCAAACATGGTAGCCTACCCTGAAAGAAAGAGAATGCTTTGCCAGATTATATAAGTTTTGTAATTAAAGTTTTAGGAGTGAACTTGTTTATTCTAGCTGAACTTGTTTCTGATGTAACCCTTACTTGAGTTGAATAAAGTGTGCCACAAGTTCAAAAAAAAAGTTTTAGGAGTGAAATGCGCCATTGGTCCATTAAGTTGAAGAACGTGCCTTGATATCCTCGATGATAGCTAGCACCACGACATCCAAATGAACCCTACTTGATATTATCTACCACCGTCAGTTCCAAGCAACATGGATGTGTTGGGGATAGAGGTCATCCCATTGTGCTAGAGCTCCTCTGGATGCAAGTGCTTCATGATCCATGCCCATAGCAGCGCTCCTCTATGCTAGATCTCGTCAACTTGTCGCAATAAGCGACAAATAGGAAATACTCCTTTTGTATCGTTCGTCCTATCTTGATGGATCCACCTGACCCACATGAAAAGGCCATGACCCATCATATCTTGGTCTCCTTGACACATTGAGGCCGAATTTACTCTGTGCCATTGGACATTGGAAATGCTCATGTTTATACGTCTAACCTTCCTTCGTCTGAAGGAGAATGATCAGGTCAACGAGACTAGCGGTAGCAAGATGACTAGCTTTCAAGACATGGTGGATGTATGTGGTTTGTGCATTCGAGAGGAAGGTGACATGGAGATCTTGTATCGTGTACGTTTGGATTAGGCTGGCCTTCATGGAGGGTGGGATTCCTTGGGGCCCCGATCCAACACTTGGTGATGGATGCAATGTCGGATCACCTCTTAGTATTCCTGAGGTACACGTCTCGCGATGAGTGACGTGGGTGTAGTGAGGGCTTCGCCTTTTCAGGTATGAATGCATGTGGGGACTCATAAATCCGTCTTTGATGCCCTTGTGCACATTTGGGGCACGGATGCGAAGATTACAAATATGACAGGGTTATAGGGACAAGCTTTGACTATACATTGATCAAAGGGATTCACATTGAAATCATTTGGTCATCACTCGATCTTCTTCATATTTTACCATAATCACTTGGGAGATATAATGAATTCTCCACTTGAATCATTTGCACCAAGACTTAATCAATCATGGCTCAACATATGAACTGACCATGACCTTGTCTTGACATCATGTCTTGAATTCTCATCAACACATTCTCTCAAGATCTTGATGCATATATTGTTGGCATACATTCCAAACCCATGAAATACCTACATATGGAACACTTCTTCATACCCTAACCATAAACCCTAACCCTAACCAAAAACCCTAAACCCTAAATCCTAAATCCAATGAAACCATTAATCTACAAGAATTTTTATCCACTACCACAATCCGAAACATAGCATTAGCTTGATGGCATTCAACCCTGAATCCATCTGAAATTGTTCAAGCCACACATGTAGTACATTCTTACATGTGTATATTAATTAAAAGATATTGCAATTGATTACCAAAACGACACACATGGGCTACATGCATTTTCAAATATACTAACAAATTTTACTCGAGATGCACAATTCTCACAAACTGTGTGACAGGTTGACTTCTGTCTTCATGTGTTAGAGGCTTGTATAAGCTAATATGGTGTCCTATAGAGCAATGTTGGAAGAACATACCTATATGGTCCTCACTGTCAGTCACAATCTATGAGATAGGGTAATATCTAATAAACTCGTGAATAGGTCAGGGGCATGACATATATGCTCCACCCATAGGGCTACCCTTCGTTAGCCTAGTATTTTTAAGGCAATATCTGAAACTTGTTCATGCAAAATTGACATTCATGGCAGAATCCATTGTTTAGTTGTGGACAAATTCAGTAGCGTGCTTTTGGTCAATATTTAACCTTAACTGGTATTCATGACAATGTTGGTATATCAAAACAACAACACAATGTGCCTTCGAGATCATGTCGAGGTTGTTGAAAGTTAGATGTCACTAGTAGAAAAAGGGGCTATCGTTGAGGCCTGTTTTGCCCATTAGTCCCGGTTCAATCCAGAACCGGGACTAATGTGAGCATTTATCCCGGTTCGTGAGCCCAGGGGGCCGGCCGGGCCACGTGGGCCCTTGGTCCCGGTTTGTCCGGACCTTTTGGTCCCGGTTGGTGGGACGGTTCGTCCGGACCTTTTGGTCCCGGTTGGTGGGACGAACCGGGACCAATGGTCCTGGCTCCTGGCCCACCACTATTGGTCCCAGTTGGTGGCATGAACCGGGACCAAAGGCTTCCCTTTAGTCCCGGCTCATGCCACCAACCGGAACTAATGGTGCTGCCTATATATAGCCCCTCGCGCAAGAGCGAGCACACTGCTCTGTTTTTTCTCTGGCCGAGGGAGGGGGCTTGGTGGTGCTCTAGCTCACCTCCTATGCACACAAGGTGTTCGATGGAATGCCGAGCCACACTACTTAAGCTTTCTCCTCTCCAAGCTCGACCTCTAACCTCCATTTTCCTCAATATTTGTCTAGGTTTAGCGGTCCATCACGCCCGTCCCGTCTTCACCGCCGTCGATCACCAGCGCCGATCTCATCGCCAAGACCACCGTGGTGAGCCTCTTGTTCTTATCTTCTTTCTGAAAGGAAAAATATTCTTACTTGTATTATTTTCTTACTTTTATTATTGCATCTTATATAGTGCGATGGTTTTGGTATCCGCCCCCGTCGGCCCTCGTCCTGTCTATGATTCGGATGTGGTATATATTATCTTTTCATAACTATTGGTTCATTTATTGTTTATGAAAATTAAGCCGACCAACGTGACATAGATTTTATTTATCTAGGAGGTTGTTGAACCGGAAATTCCAACCGACCCTATTGTCGAGAGGTTAAATTTAGTTGAAGAAGAAAACAATTTCTTGAAAGAAAAAATAAAAAAACTTGAGGAGGAGAAGATGATATTGGAGTTGCATGTTGCGGATGTAAATCGATGATCGGAAGATCAAGATGGATGCAATGCGCTTGAAGATGAGAAAGATTAGAAAATATGCCATTCATACCGAGGCTTGATATCATTATGTCGTTGGATCAGTTGTTACCTTGGTTGTGATTATGATCGTATTTGTTTTCACATTGAAATGGTTTACATAGTTGCAATGTATGGTTTAATTAATTTAGATGCTCTGCAGAGCTTTATGTTGTTAGATGAGAACTATGTATGTACTTTGGTTTTATGTGATGATGAACTTCTATTAATTTGGTCATTTAATTATCTATTCATGATGTTCTGTAATGATTTTGACACATAATTATATATAATGCACGCAGATGAACCGGCAATGGATGTACGGTGACGACACACCTCCGAGTACATTAAGGCGTGCATGCTTTTCCAAGTGGCTGAGGCAAACAAGCAGAATGGTTTTATGTGTTGTCCATGCCCTATATGTGGAATCTGAAGTCTTACTCGACCGGAAAATCCTTCACACCCACCTGCTTTACAAGGGTTTCATGCCACACTATAATGTTTGGACGAGGCACGGAGAAATAGGGGTTATGATGGAAGGCGGCGAGGAAGAAGAGTACGATGACAACTATGTGCCCCTGAATACGGTGATGCTACTGAACATCAAGTTGCACGACGATGTGCACAATGGTGCTGCAACGGGCGAAGCTGCTGAAGATCAAGATGAACCGACGATGTGCCCCATGATGATGATCTCCGCCGGTCATTGTCGATGCAAGGACACAATCGAAAGTCAAAGGAGAAGCTGAAGTTCGATCGCATGTTAGAGGATCACAAAAAGGGTTGTACCCCAATTGCGAAGATGGCAACACAAAGCTCGGTACCGTACTCGAATTGCTGCGGTGGAAGGCGAGAATGCTGTGCTCGATAAAGGATTTGAGAAGCTCTGAAAATAATGAAGAAGAAGCTTCCAAAGGATAACGAATTGCCCGACAGTACATACGCAGCAAAGAAGGTCGTATGCCCTCTAGGATTGGAGGTGGAGAAGATACATGCATGCCCTAATGACTGCATCCTCTACCGTGGTGCCTACAAGGATCTGAACGCATGCCCGGTATGCGGTGCATTGCGTATAAGATCGACGAGATGACCTGTGATGTTGACGGCGAGCCTCCGGGAAGAGGGTTCTGCGAAGGTGATGTGGCATGCTCCTATAATACCACTGTTGAAACGTCTGTTCGAAGCGGAGAGCATGCCAAGTTGATGCGATGGCACAGTGAGGACCGTAAGAAAGGCGGAAGTTGAGAGCACCCACGACGGGTCGCATGGAGAAAAATCGAGAGAAATCTTGGGATGAGTTTGCAAAGGACCCAAGGAACGTATGGTTTGCTTTAAGCGCGGATGGCATTAATCCTTTCGGGAGCAGAGCAGCAATCACAGCACCTGGCCCGTGACTCTATGTATGTATAACCTTCCTCCTTGGATGTGCATGAAGCGGAAGTTCATTATGATGCCGTTCTCATCCAAGGCCCTAAGCAACCCGGCAACGACATTGATGTGTACCTAAGGCCATTAGTTGAGGAACTTTTACAGCTGTGGAATGGAAGCGGTGTACGTCGTGGGATGAGCACAAAAGGAGAATTTGACCTGAAGGCGTTGCTGTTCGTGACAATCAACGATTGGCCCGCTCTCGATAACCTTCAGGACAGACAAACAAGGGATACCACGCATGCACGCACTGTTTACTTGACACCGATAGTATATACCGGGAAGCTGCGGGAAGAATGTGTACCTGGCGTCGTCGATTTCTTCCGACCAACCATCAATGTCGAAAGAAAGGCAAGCATTTCAAAGCGAGGCAGATCACCGAAAGAAGCCCGCCATGCGTACCGGTGATCACGTACTTGCTATGGTCAATGATTTACACATAATCTTTGGAAAGGGTCGGCGGACTAGCTGTTCGAATGACGCTGAGAATCACGCACCCATGTGGAAGAAGAAATCTATATTTTGGGACCTACCCTCTGGAAAGACCTAGAGGTCCGCTCTTGATCGACGTGATGCACGTGACAAAGAACCTTTGCGTGAACCTGCTAGGCTTCTTGGGCGTGTATGGGAAGACAAAAGATACACCTGAGGCACGGGAGGACCTGCAACGCTTGCACGAAAAAGAGGGCATGCCTCCGAAGCAGTATGAAGGTCCTGCCAGCTCGCTCTTCTGAAAGAAGAGAAAGAAATATTCTTTCAATGCCTGCTCGGTATGAAGGTCCCGACTGGCTTCTCGTCGAATATAAAGGGAATAATAAATATGCCAGAGAAAAAGTTCCAGAACCTAAAGTCTCATGACTGCCACGTGATTATGATGCAACTGCTTCCGGTTGCATTGAGGGGGCTTCTACCGGAAAACGTCCGATTAGCCATTGTGAAGCTATGTGCATTCCTCAATGCAATATCTCAGAAGGTGATCGATCCAGAAATCGTAGCAACGCTAAGGAGTGATGTGGCGCAATGTCTTGTCAGTTTCGAGCTGGTGTTCCCACCATCCTTCTTCAATATCATGACGCACGTCCTAGTTCATCTAGTCGACGAGATTGTCATTCTGGGGCCCGTATTTCTACACAATATGTACCCCTTTGAGAGGTTCATGGGAGTCCTAAAGAAATATGTTTGTAACCGTGCTAGGCCAGAAGGAAGCATCTCCATGGGCCATCAAATAGAGGATGTCATCGGGTTTTGTGTTGACTTCATTCCTGGCCTTAATAAGATAGGTCTCCCTAAATCGCGGTATGAGGGGAGACTGACTGGAAAAACACGCTTGGAAGAGACTCAATAATATGCAGGGACGGATATTCTTGGTCTCAAGCACACTACACATTCTACAGAACTCTACCTTGGTGACCCGTATGTCGATGAACACAAGAACAGTCTGCGCTCCAAACACCGGAGCGGTCGACGGCCCGGATTACATGTGAACACATCGGGACTTTCAGCAGTTGGTTGGAAACACGTCTCGAGGTGACAGCACTGTTTGTGATGAGTTGTACTTGTTGTCCAGGGACCATCTTCGACTGTAATGATTTGGAAAGGATCTGAGATAAATGGGAATACATTTTACGATTGACCAAGATGAAAAGAGCACCAACCAAAACAGCGGTGTCCGCTTTGATGCAGCAACCGACAAGGAAATGACACATATTATGGTTACATAGTAGACATACGGGAACTTGACTCTGAGTAGATTTTAAGGTCCCTTTGTTTAAGTGCAAGTGGGTCAATCTGTCGAGGCGGGTGCAGGTAGACCCACATGCGGAATGACAACATGGATCTGAAAAATCTTGGGTACACTGACGAACTGTTCGTCCTAGCCAATGGTGTGGCACAGGTTATCTATGTGAAGGACATGTCTACCAGACCGAGGAAAAGAAAAGATAAGGAAGTGAATACATCATACA
Source organism: Aegilops longissima (assembly GCA_021605205.1). Taxonomy (NCBI): domain Eukaryota; kingdom Viridiplantae; phylum Streptophyta; class Magnoliopsida; order Poales; family Poaceae; genus Aegilops; species Aegilops longissima. The sequence continues at coordinate 716,691,443 of CM038680.1, forward strand.
ATGAGCCAAAGCGCCACATAGTTCTTTCAGGAAAAAGGGACATCCTGGGAGTGGAGGGCAAGACAGACATGTCTGAAGAGTATGAAAAGTTTCATGAAATTCCCCCCTTCAAAATCAAGGCTGACCCAAGCATCCTGATAAATGATGAAGATTATCCATGGTTACTGGCGCAATAAGCAAAGCGACACAAGCGAAGAAAAAGTGAAGACTTTCTCCATAACTATTATGATGATACCATGCCAACTTTGTAACACACAGTATGATACCATTGTCCGTTTTGTTCATGAACATGCTATGCCAACTTTTTCAGAGTTCATTTGAAAACTATGAATTTGAAAACCTCGCCAACCGAAGGGCGCTCACACCGGTTTATAATTAAGCCCGTCCCTCTACGCCTTGTTGAGCTCACAAACTTGTGATTCACACAAATTTCAAAGAATTCAAATTTTATAAAACTAATGGCACAAACAGAAAGTTTATAATTGTTCTAAAACAAATGGCACTAACAGAAAGTTTATAATTTTGCTGACCTAAAAGCAAAAAGAATTAAAAAATAAAGCAAAAAACCAAAAGAAAATAAATAATGCAGGAAACAAAACAAAAAAACTTGAAAAAAAATAATAATAGCAACAATAAGCATTTTGTTGTAAGTAGAAACAAAATAAAATAAATAAAGCAACAAAGAAAACAAAAAAGTGTTTTGAATTTTAAAACTAATGGCACAAACAGAAAGTTTATATTTTTCTAAAACTAAAAGCACTAACAGAAAGTTTATAATTTTGCTGACCTAAAAGCAAAAAGAATTAAAAATAAAGCAAAAACCAAAAGAAAATAAATAATGCAGAAAACAAAACAAAAAACTTGAAAAAATAAAAATAGCAACAATAAGTATTTTGTTGTAAGTAGAAACAAAATAAAATAAATAAAGCAACAAAGAAAACAAAAAAGTGTTTTCAAATTTTAAAACTAATGGCACTAATAGAAAGTTTATATTTTTCTAAAACTAAAAGCAAAAAGAAATAAAATATAAAGCAAAAAAACTGCCACCTACTAGGCCCCACGGCCTGAATACGACTAGAAACCCTACATGGGCGAGATTCAGGCCCGCAGAGGCCCAATAGGCCCACATGCAGTAGCATGATTAGGCCAGCCTGCATTAGAGAGGAGCTCGAAGGGGCGCACACCAGCGCTTATAAACCAGTGCGGCGCCTTCAACTAGCGAGTGGGACTAAACATTTGGGTTTGGGGCAGCACAGGCCTTTGGTCCCGGTTGGTGGCACCAACCGAGACTAAAGGGGGGTTTAGTCCCGGTTGGTGCCACGACCCGGGACTAATGCCCCCCTTTAGTCCCGGTTGGTGCCACCAACCGGACCAAACCGCCGCTTCCGCCCTTTGGGCTGCTGAAATTTGGCCTTTGGTCGGTTGGTGGCACCAACCGGGACTAAAGGGGCATTAGTCCCGGTCGTGCCTGAACCGGGACCAATGCTCTTTCTATATAAGCAAGACTTGTGAAATTTCAGATTCATCGCCCATTTGCCCCAACCTCCCGGCCGCCGCCAGGAGCTGCCCAGCGCGCCCGCGCGCGCCGCCGCCGCCATGCCGCCCGTCGTCACCATCGCCGTCGCCCGCGCCGTTATCGCCGCCGTCGCCCGCGCCCGTCGTCGCCGCCGTCTGCCCCGCCGTCGTCGCCGCCCGCATCTTCGCCCTAACGCCGTCGCCCTGCCTCGTCGTCGCCGTCCCGCCCGTCGCCGCGCCCTCGCCGTCGCCGCTCCTGCCTCCATGACCTCGCCGACCTCGCCGTCGCCGCCCTGCCTCCCGACCTCGCCGTCGCCTCCGCCTCCCGACCTCGCCGTCGCCTCCGCCTCCCCCCGCCCCGTCGCGCGACCTCGCCGTCGCCTCCGCCTGATGAGCCCCAGCAGACTGCCTGCCCTGCCCCACACACCTTCCCTGCCCCCCCCCGCCGCCATGATTTTTTTTTCTGCATATATATGTGATGTTTTTTGTATATATATTGATGTATAGAATATGATGTTTTTATTGATGTATAGAATATGATGTTTTTATTGATGTATAGAATATGATGTTTTTATTGATGTATAGAATATGATGTTTTTGCAGATAAATGTTCATGTATATATATTGATATATTCATTGATGTATAGAATATTTTATAAAAGAAGAAGAAGAAGAAGAAGAAGAAGAAGAAGAAGAAGAAGAAATGAGAAGAAGAAAAAGAGAAGAAGAAGAAAGAAGAAGAAAAATAGAAGAAAAAAGAGGAGAAGAAGAAGGAAAAGAGGAGAAGAAGAAAAATAGAATCTGAGGGTGTCGAGGGTGTCGAGGATCGCTGAGGGTCGACGGTCGGGAACTAGGCTAGAGGGTCGAGAGGGTCACTGAGGGGGTCGAGGGTCGTCGAGGCCGGTCGAGGTCGTCGAGGCCGGTCGAGGTTCGAGGCACAAGGGTTTGAGGTTCGAGGGTTCTAGGGTCGAGGTTCGAGGGTTCTAGGGTTCGAGGTTCTAGGGTCGAGGTTCGAGGGTTCTAGGATCCGAAGGAAGAAGGAAGAAGAAGAAGAAAAGAATGAGAGGAAAAGAAGAAAAGAAGAGGAGAAGAAGAAATAATAGAGAAGAAGAAAAAAATAGAATTTTTTCTATTTTTCTTCTTCTCCTCTTTTTTTTTCTTTTTTTTTCTTCTTCTTCTTCCTTCTTCCTCTTTTCTTCCTTTTCCGATAGGGGTACCGATAGTGTCAAAGTATTGAAGAAATCCATCGCTTTATCATTGGCAGGAAGTAACCATGGCATGATGGTGCGAAGTCCTCAAAGTTGTTGGAATGGAGTCCCGGATAGGATAATTTGCCTTTTGCTGAACTTTGTACCAAAAAGCGAATTATCCTATCTGGGACTCCGTTCAAAACAACTTTGAGAGCTTCACCATCATGCACCTGTTACTACTATACCTAATGATGAAGACATGGTTTTGTTGAATCCTTTGACACTAGGCAACCTCCCGACCCCTCGGCGATCTTCGACCCCTTGACCCTCGACCGCTCGGCGATCCACGACCCTCTACCCTACTTGTGGGACATAGATGTACTGTTCAACGCCGACCCCCTCCCGATAGCTTCAACACGTGGGGGGGGGGGGTCGATATTACGTACCCCCTCCTAGCTTGAAGCGTTCTCGAGGCCACCCCCTAACCCTTGAAGCGTTGTCGAGGCCACCCCAAACCCTAGAGAAGCAGCGTCGAGGCCACTAATATGATTCCTTATTGTGATTAGCTAGCTAGTTCTACGTTGGCACTAATATATCCATATCTGTCATGTTTGAATAATAATTGCCATGTTGTAAATATTTGTAGAAACTATGGACACCCCCCGAGACGAAGCACAAGAAGCGTTGTTGAGGGACATAATCGCACACGGAAGTGATGCCGTCTCCTCGATGATGTTTCTCAACGTCGATAACGATGGTCTGGAAGGAGAGGGTGAAGAAGCAGCTGGCTATGATTTACATGGCTCCGATGACCCAATGCCGGTGCAAGAAGTAGACCGTGAGGGCGGCTCGGTGATCACCAAACCGAGTCCGGCCAGGTATATATATTAGTTAAGCTGTCTTGACTAGCTCTCGTCTTTGTTTTGGTATATATATATGTACATATATTAATTAACTCTCGTCTTTGTTCTTTTTCTAGCCCTCCGGATCGAGCACAACCGGTAAAGAGGCGAGGCCGAAGAAAAGTTGAGCTCGGATGAAAAGTTTGAGATCATACAAATCGCATGCGACGGCCAACCGATTGAACCCTACCGGACAAAGAAGGCATTTGTTGCTCGGTCGGGGGTTACGGTTAGGGACAAGATCGATCAGCATCCACCAATGGTATAAGCCTAAGAACGAAGACCACGAGGTGTCTTATGTCAATGATATGCAGAAACATGATCTTTGGACTGAGCTGAAGTCAAATTTTACCCTACCGCCAGAGGATGATCCGGAGAAGCCATAATAGAGCCATTAATCAAGTCTTTTGCTCTTAAGAAGATGGCAGAACTATTCAGGAATTGGAAGAAAGACCTCAATCGTATGTCGAAAAAAATGAGACACCAGAATTCACGGCAAATATGAGAAGATCGAGATGGTGGCCCGCATTTGTGGCCTACAAGACATCGGAAAAGAGTAAAAAGATGTCAGCGACAAACAAGAGAAATGCTGCGAAGAAGAAGCTTCATCATCGCGACGGGTCGGTGGCTACCGCATAGCCCGCCTAAGTGGTCCAAGGCTGAGAATGATCTGCTTGATAAAGGGATCGAACCGAGACAATGAACTGGCCAGACCGTTGCGGACTTGGTTCTTGAGGCTGGCGAATCCTTGGACCCTATAACGGGAAGTGCATTTGGACGGACGAACAATTGGACATACCAGTCAAGAGGCTTAAGCATTATATCGAAGCAGCGCAGCAAGGGAAGTTCGTTCGAGCAGGGGAGAAGGACGAGCTCACAATGGCCCTCGGGAATCCTGAGCACCACGGGCGGACACGAGGCACGCCAGAGCTCCCTTTCGTGGAAGGCTGGATTTCGGACGCAGGGGTTACAAAACCCATGAGAGGAGGAAGAAACTGGAGCGAGCCTAATGCAGCGCTGCACGAAAGGGTAATGGGGCTAGAGGAGCGAGAAGAGGAACGAGAAGCAGCCGATCACAACAAGCGACCTGCGAAGCTTCCCCGGCTACCCGCCATCTCGGCGGAGAAGCAGCGTGGCTTCCACCGAGCTGCTTCAGCCAGAGCAGCATGCCTTGACGGCTCCTGCCAGCTATCCCGTGGATGCTATCACGGATGCTGAAAGTTGCCACCTTATGGCGCAATGGAGCAATTTAAAGGTCAAGGCGGTTGTCGCCTCTGTTTATCCCACTAAACCCGACTCAACTTTTCACTGCCGGCCGATTCCAGAAGGATATGCTAAGGTGATGGTCGATGAAGGGATTTGAGGAGCTCCGGCTTGACCACCCTACCGGTGAAGGGGAGTATCGGCTGGGTTCTGCTCTGAAGACTCCATGCCTATGGCGGAAGGATCTCATCAACCTTCCGAACTGGGCGCCTCCGCCTCCTCCTCCTCCTCCGTGAGTCAGGCACTCCGCCTCCTCCACCTCCTCCTCCTCCTCCTCCGTGAGTCAGGCACTCCGCCTCCTCCACCGCCTCCTCCTCCGGCGAGTGACGATCAGGGCACTCGGCCAGCTCCTTCTCCGGCGCGTGGCGGCACTCCGTCTCCTTCTCCGCTTGCACCGGCGCGCGTCCGGCAGCCAGCCTCCTCCTTCTCCGCCTCGTCGGCAAGGGCGGAAGAGACCCGCCGCCCGCTCCGGCTGCTCCGGCGTGGTAGTCCTTCTCCTCCGCCTCGTAAGCAAGGAAAGAAGACATCCGCTCCGTCTGCTCTGCGGCGTCTAGCAGATCTGCGAAAGGCGGGAGGAGATCTGATTCGGTCCTTCTCTGAAGACTCGGAGAAGTTACCGTCTGAGAGGAGCGAGGAGGAAAACGCGAAGATCGCGCAGACCGAAGTGGATGACTGGTTTCAAGGGTTGAAAGCAAAGAGACATCCACCTCCGGAGGAGAAGGTAGATCCGGTCAAAGCGAAGCGCACTCGCTGCCTTGACAAAACCACCCAAGTCTCCGCCGAAAGGCAACTATGAGCGCATTATTGGAAAGGCATTTGCGGCGGAGAGATCGGGAAGTCTGTCGATGATCAAAGGATGAAAGAGCGAAGAGCTGGGAAACAAATTGCCCAGCTCGGCGAACAAGCGAAGAATCGTGCCCCCGCTCAAGGTGCCTGCTAGCGACATCGTCGATCCGAGGATGGTGCCGGTTATGGCAATCCTGAAGATTACTTCCCGACGATGTACAATTTGATTTCTTGGAGGTGCAGATACAAAGATACGAGTGCGGAAGCCTCTCGTCAAAGATGAAAGCTCTCTAACAACGATGATGCAAGATTGCATGATTGGTACATGAAAACCTGCAAAGAGTCGAGGGAGGAATACTTTGTATTTGAGAGTTAAAAAGGAGCATGACCTCCTTGGAATTGAACTGTTGCCTATTCCATTTGAGGAGTTCTATCAGTTTTTCAATCAATTGGCCCTCGATAAAGCAACGGTCACCTGCTACTGTCTGTAAGTAGTACTACTTCTGTCATTAAGTATCTCTATATAACTCAGCTCTTTCATTGCATGTATTTATAAATATCCTCACTATATTATGCAGATTGAAGATCGCAGAAATGAAGAAAAAACAAGTGGGTGATATTGGGTTCATTAACACATATCTCATCGATGCAAATGAGGTTAAATATCGTGCCAAGGAAACCGAGGCCAACTTGCTACGATCGTTGGAAATAAATGAACACAAAAATACAATACTCTTTCCTTACAACTACACGTGAGTGTTACTGTCTTATGGCATATTCGGTTTCCCTTATGTAGTCCAGGTTATAGAAATGTAATATTGATGAGTTATGCATGCGTGCAGGTTCCACTATATTCTCCTAGAGATTAAGCTTGAGCAGGGAGTAGTAACTGTCTTAGACTCGAGACGAAAAGATCCCAAGGAGTATGCGGAAATGACTGAAATGCTCGAAAGTAAGTTAAATCGATCATTATCCACCATATCAGCAACTTTGTTCATTTCTGATATCAAGTAATTGTTTTCTTTGTATGGCAGGGCTTGGGAAAATTCACCAAAAAGCTCGGGACTACCGAAGAAGCTGCAATTTAGACACCAGTAAGTACTATATAATAGCATATTCCACGCGCATCTCCTAGTGATTCAAGCGCTAGTTTCATCAATACCATTTAGCATGTGCTTGCTAATTATCAGTTTGATTGACCTCTGTTTCTTGTAAAGTGGTTGTGGCAGGAACAAGGGAATGATTTATGTGGATACTACGTTTGCGAGTCCATCCGCCACACGACCTGTGAGAGGGGCTACTCCGACAAACAATTTGAAGTGCGTAAATAAATATATTCACAATTTTATTTTATTACCATCATTTGTATTGAGTTTCATTCATTCACACACACACACACACACACATATATATATATATATATATATATATATATATATATATATATATATATATATATATATATATATATATATATATATATATATATATATATGTATGTATTGACCCTTTCTTAAAATTAGATGTTTGACGCAGGGATGAACTCCTAGCACCAGATCGCATGCGAGCAATTCAAGAGGATTTGGCGGCATTCTTTCTTGACTATGTGATCGCTGAAGGCGGGAATACTATGTGGACCACGCGTCCGTATTGTAAAAGATAATTATTGTATATGTGTAGCGGTAGTGTCGGATAGATATCGAGAACTTGTTGTTCGACCAATCTCGGAGAAGGAGAGGTGGTCGATATCACTTCTCTCTGTATGCATATATATGTTCATGACGATCTTCTGTTTGTAATTACTAGCTAGCTAGCATGTCTAGTTAGTCCTCTCTATACGTATGTATAGTACGTAGCGTCGACCAAGCACGGACAAAAGAAATGACACTTTTCTCTATTAATTAGCTAGCTATAGCACAATATATGAAACACCTAAATTAACCCCCAAAACCCCCAAACCCCCCTCTTTTGAAAAAAAACAAAACCAGAGCCAAAGAAATGCTTGACGCGTGGATGCCTATTGGTCCCGGTTGGTGCCACCAACCGGGACCAAAGGCCCTCCTGCCTGGGCTCAGCGGACAGGCCACGTGGAGGCCCATCTGTCCCGGTTCTGGATAGAACCGGGACTAAAGGGTGAGGGTATTAGTACCGACCCTTTAGTCCCGGTTCATGAACCGGGACTAAAGGCCCTTATGAACCGGGACTATATGCCCTTTTTTTACTAGTGTGTGGTTTAGTCCAATATATTAAATAATACTTCTTGGACAAATCTTAGAGGACCATTTGTGGTGTGATGACATGGTTGGGGATTTGGTCCAACATGGGAAGTTGAGGATAGTTTGGATCAACATATATGGAACTTTCTTTCAGATAACATTGGAGCCTGAGAAGATGAGTGATACACCAGGTGACATGAGCGACAACGTGACACATGCCGCGAAGCAGCCAACAAGCGCTGTGAACCCTCTCTGATTGGATTCATCATTCTGTTGTTTTATGTGTTTGATGCGCATGTGATTCGTACTCGCTCTCATGGATAGTTTACAGGATGTGGTACAAAAATAACTATGGCATAAGACTTAAGAGTTCAAAAAGAAGTTTAAGGCCAACAAATCACATGTATTATACAGAACTTCTACTATGCATGCGACTTTACGAACCTTATATTCGAATTTTGTTCCATCTATTTAAACTATCGATATTGGACGAGTCGACTTCAATTACCATGTTGCAGTAGGCTTTATTTTCCCGCGAGGCGGCGACCACTAATCCCGTTTTATTGCCTAAAAGAAATAAGAAAATGAAACTATTGAACTTTTATATGCTTACAATTTAGTGGCTACCATTTATTTGTTTATGCCAAACTATTTTGGTTGCACATTGCTCAGCTAGACATCAACACATGTTTTTTATTGACACATTATTTAAATATAATTTTAAAGAACATTTTTGTACAGGTAGTAGTTAATAACTAAAAAATGCTCATTTTTTGAATATAGATACCATACAATTCTCGTACTTAGAATAAAATGCTTTGTATTATTTAAGGTTGCTTAATAAAAATATTTTGGTAAAATGGTTTCTCAATAAATCTGAGGAAAAGAAGATTTTGCATTATCCCACTAGTGTTTATGACCGTTGATATATTATAGTGTGTTTATATATGTATAGTTTTTCATGATATATTTAGTATCCGTAGAACTTTGTATGTGCATATATACCAGCTAACTCTTCGTGCATTGCAAATAGATCATACATATTTTAGTGGTTCAACACCAATCGTGGCTGGCATAAATCATACACCCATCATATTCTAGATTTTGCTATTTGATTTGATTTGAGTATTGATAGAGAAAGGCAAGAAAAGTTTTGGTTAGGTTGAGTTTTTGGCAAGATTTGACTTGATTTGGTTATGAGTAGAGGAGAAAAAAAGTTTTGATCTAATTGAGATTTTAACAAGATTAGATTAGATTTGATTGATTCAATGCATGACGTGGGGAGAGGGATAGAGGGGGGAGGTTGGCATACGAACGTACAATCCCTAACTCCCCTTTAATAGTAGACATATACTATAAATATAGCCAATAACGGAAACCACCATGTGGTTGGATGGTTAGAGGGACAGTGGTATCCCTAGCCCACCAGGGTTCATGTCTTGGTGCTCGCATTATTCCTTGTTTTATTTTAGGATTTCTGGCAATGCGCTTTTGGTGGGAGAAGATGTTCTCATCGACGACGAGGCGCCTATAGTGACCTCGTAAACCTCAAGAACATATGCCGGCTCAGTCTCTCGAAGGTGCTTATAGGGGTAGGATGTGCGTAGGGATAAAAACGGAGTGGAAACAGATGGAACTAGGTGCTACCACATTTGTTCTCATATCTTTTTGCAAAAGCGGAAACGAATACAGAAACCACGGAAATGAATACGAAAATAGATACGACCGGAAACGAAACCAGAGCGAATACAAAGCAGACACAAAAACAGAAGTGGTCATTTACCAAAACTTAACCCCCCCCCCCTCCTCCCCCCTTTGAATCATAGAGAAATACACACAAAAACAAGAAAATATAAAGAATTGTTATCATGGCTACAAAATAATATGATTATGTCACCGACTTAGCGTGGTATTGTAGTAGTTTGGACAATTGCGTATAAGGTCTAGTTGAGTACATGTGTGGGTGTAGAAGTTGGCCTCAGATGATCCAGTCTATTCATTCTGCTCACTGTGTCATTGTGTGTTATTTGGTGGTTGAGCTACAAAGCGGCCATAGGCCTATAGTAAAAACCAAAATTCCATATTCGCGGAAACAGAAAGTTCCAGTTCCACATTTGTTCCACCGGAAATTACGGTTCCATTTTTGTTTACATTTCCACATAAAAATTTCCATTTCCATTACCATTTCCATTTTGTAAATTTCCGTTTCCATTTTCACATTTCCTCTCCATTTCCATTTTTTCTTCTGGAAAAGCGGAAAGTTTTCACTCCATTTTCATTTCTAGGTGTGCGTGTGTGCGTTCATAGGGGTGAGTGTATGCGTGTATGAATGGGCGTCTATGTGCTGTGTTAATAAAAAAGCAGACGAAGCACAGAGGACTGGTGTAGCCTGATAATTCCTTTGCTGAGGCTCCCTGACAAGGTAACGACTGAAATGTACTATTTGCACGTATGCATGTACTCCCTCCGTCCACAAATACTTGTCGAGAAAATGAATAAAAATGAATGTATCTAGAACTAAAATACATCTACATACATTCATTCTTCCGACATTTATTTCGGGACGGAGGGAGTATACATGAGTAAGGGGCTTACCTGATGATGATCGCCGGTCCTTGGGTGAATTCTGTTCAGCACACTAGGATGAATGAGATGAACGTGGGTCTAGCATGGGGTATGGTAAGGGTTACTCGGGTAGCCAGGGTGACTTGCCCACGGAACCGCCGGACGCCTCTCTCTATGACAGAGAGCTCGGCTGCCAGGGGAGTTTCACAGGCAAATCATCCTTGGCTACCGAAGATGGCCTCTTACCCCCAAGCAAGACCTCCCTCGCGGAGGCGCCTCGCCTGTGTCATGTGCGCTGGTGCACTAGCTAACTGATGATGCTTGCATGCCCTGCCTGGTCATGTATTTATAAGCCGGGGGATGGGGATCAGGACGTGAGGGCAATGACTTTTGGCGGAGTGTTTGACACAGCTAAAGCTAAAGCTAGAGTGAAGAATCTTGGCCTTTGACAAGTGAAAGGTGTCGATCGACCAGGCCAAATAACCATTGTGGCCACTCTCTTGGCTGCTAGATGTGAAGATGATCTCTGTGTATCTTGCTGCCTTTCCTTTTTGGATAGCATCCAGGGATATGGATATGGATTTGGAAGGGGTTGTTCTCTGGCTGGTTGACCAGTGCAGGCACAGACAGGCAGATCCACACCACTCATTCCACTGGAGTTGGGTTCCTTCCACTTGCATTACCAGCGGCATGGGCGATGCTGATCACATGCACCGGTCGTATGGACAGGAATGGAATATATGTGCATGTGAAGAAGAACATTGCACTTTCAAATAGGGTGGTGAACTGGTGATAAGATTGAGGGGTTGTGTATGTGTGCATCTGTGGTGATAAGAGTGGTCGCTTGTACTACTGCCTGGAAAAGGATGGAGGAAAGAAGAGGTCGAGGGGTTGAGAAGGGGGTGCTTCAATTATTCATGCTGTCCTACTCGTCTCTTGCAGGTTCAATGCACGTCCCAAATTCGTATCGTCTACTCTCCATGGGGAGGACATGCACGAGCCAGAATGAGGGACGCGAGATACAAGCACTGTTTTGGTTACCAAACGAAATTTCGCGATCTTGCCCTGCTACCGTGTTTACCGAACCCCCCTCGAGAAACACTCATACCGGGCAAAAAATCTCAAAAAATTAGAAAATTTTGAATTCAAACGCTCATAGTATAGTTAAATACAGTCCATCTCTTCTACTTTAACAATAGAGAATTCCTCAATAGGGCGTTGTGGGTTCGAGTCTGGTCTCACGCTTTTTAATTTCATTTTGATATGCAAAAACACTACCAGAATTTGCCCAAATCCCGACGGCTCCCGTCGGCATATATGGAGGTATCCCGGCGGCCTAGGTCAAAGCCATTGGCATACATTGATATATGCCGACGGGGGCCATCGGCATAGCTCGGCCGTCGGCAGCCCATGCTCTATGCCTACGGCGGCCGTCGGCATATCTCTGGGCCCGGCTACCCGGTGGGCGCCGACCGTTTGACAGCGTCTGATCTATGCCGACGGAGCTAACGGGGGCCATCGGCATAGCTACGCCGACGGCTGTATAGGTGGTGACCCCACGTCATCTATCCTTGGGGCGTGTCACGTCATCGATCCGAGCCCCTCGATGGTCCGTCGGGTGGCAGAGATATGCCGACGGGCTGGTCGTCGGCATAGGCCTGGCCCATGGCCTCTGCCACATCATCGATCCACGTCCTCTGCCATGTCATTGATACAGGGCCTCATGGAGCCGGGGGCGTAGCTATGCCGAAGACCTTGTCGTCGGCATAGATTTGTTTTATTTTTTTCTATTTTATTTTATTTTTCTCCTTTTAAACTAATTTGCTTCACGTAAATATGCCTTATAAAAAAACCTAAATTATAAACCGGCATGCGGCTTCGGGGTGTGGCCCACCCCCCCTCACGGGCGTCGCTGCCGCCGTGTCATGGAGGGGGGGGGGGGACGGCCACCTCGGGCCGACACGGAAGGGATCTTGGGGTGGGTTGAGCACATACCATGTTCGGGGGTGTATCTATGGGCTGGCTTATGACAACCCGGTGAAAAGGTCCATCCGGCCAACCCTGTCCGGCGAAAGTCAAAGGCCTAGATCCGCCGATCAACTGTGTCAGGGTTAGACGGGATGGGGTACCTGGGGGGTGCAACACTGCCAGGTCTTGCGGTGGGCCCTCCTATGCATGTGGAAGCATTATGGCAGGCACAAGCACCCGACACGTGGCTCCGGGGCATGCCCCCCTCACGGGCATCGCTGCCGCCGTGTCACGGAGGGGGAAACAGCCACGTCGGGCCGACACGGAGGGAATCTTGGGGTGGGTTGGGCCCGGACCGTGTTCGGGGGTGTATCTATGGGCTGGGTTATGACAACCCGGTGAAAAGGTCCATCGGTCAAACCCCATCCAGCGAAAGTCAAAGGCGTAGATCTGCCGGTCGACTATGTAAGGGTTAGATGGGATGGGGTACCTGGGGGGTAGCAATGCCGCCTGGTCTTGCGGTGGGCCCTCCTACACGTGTGGAAGCGTGGTGGCAGGCACAAGCACCCGGCACGCGGCTCCGGTGGGTGCCCCCCTCATGGGCGTCGCTGCCACCGTGTCACGGAGGGGGAAACAACCACGTCGGGCCGACACGAAGGGAATATTGGGGTGGGGTGGGCCCGGACCATATTCAGCGGTGTAACTATGGGCTGGGCTATGACAACCCGATGAAAAGGTCCATCGGTCAAACCCTGTGAGGCGAAAGTTAAAGGCCTAGATCTGCCTGTCGACTCTGTCAGGGCTAGATGGGATGGGGTACCTAGGTGTAGCAATGCCTACAGGTCTTGCGGTGGGCCCTCCTATGCGTGTGGAAGCGTCCTAGAAGGCGCAAGCACCCGACACGCGGCTCCGGGGTGTGCCCCCCTCACGGGCGTCGCCACCGCTGTGTCACACGGGGGGGGGGGGGGGGACTGCCATGTCGGGCCGACACGAAGGGAATCTTGGGGTGGGTTGGGCCCAGACCGTGTTCGGGGGTGTATCTATGGGATAAGCTATGACAACCCGGTGAAAAGGTCCATCGTTCAAACCCTGTCTTACGAAAGTCAAAGGCCTAGATCCGTCGGTCGACCGTGTCAGGGTTAGACAGGACGGGGTACCTGGGGGGTAGCAACGCCGCCAGGTCCTCCGATGGGCCCTCCTACCCATGTGGAAGCGTGCTGGTAGGTGCAAGCACCCGACACGTGGCTCCGAGGTGTGCCCTGCCCTTCAAGGACGTCGCCGCCGCCATGTCACGGATGGGGAAAGTGCCACGTTGGGCTGACACGAACGGAATCTTGGGGTGGGTTGGGTATGAAGCTTAAATTCCGAGTTCTATTCCCCCTAGTTTCCAAGTCAACACTTGTTGTTTTCCTGAAAATAGTAAGCTGTCAATCCTATTAACCCTCAGGAGTTTAGCTTGAGTATGAAGTCACACGTTTCACTGTTTGAGTTTGAAACTATTATTATAAAATAAAATAATTATTTAGTAACACTAATATTTCTTGAATTAGTACTTTGACCATAGTTTGACCACAGTTTGACCAGATTTGACAAAAATTCAAAAACTGAAATAATTATTTAGTAACACTAATTTTCTTGAATAATTATTTAGTAACACTAATATTTCTTGACTAAATAGTTTGACCACAGTTTGACCAGATTAAAAAAATTCAAAAAACTGAAATTTGAGCATATCTTGTTCTCCTTTCAGAATTTGAGGATTCTAAAAATTTGCAAACAGGCCTACGGCGGTCAAAATCGGATGCGGATTTTTGTGCTGATTTTTTTGATATATTATGCGTTTTTTCGACATCGTATGCAAAAGATATGGTCGTTTTACATTTTCCTAACACTTTTTTGCAAAACAAGTCGAATTATATGTTTTAAAATTTCCCTAACTACTATATGTAGTAACATAACTACATCTCGAAGGATTTTAATTTTTGAAGTTTTTATCATTTTCTTTTTTTTCAAAACTGAAAAGGCGATACTTGGGGGGTAGAGTTTGAAAATTGCCCTTTAGTCCCGGTTTGTGTCTCCAACCGGGACTATAGGTTAGACTTTTAGTCCCGGTTTCTGAACCGGGACTAAAGGGGCTCGTGGGGCCCCAACTTGACACCAGCCTTCCACCACCCCTTTAGTACCGGTTCACGGCTCGAACCAGTACTAAAGATTCAACACGAACCGGGACTAATGCATAGCCGTTCGAACCGGGACTAGTGGTACCATTAGTACCGGGCCAAAATCAAACCGGGACTAATGTGTCTCATGTAAGGTCGTTTCTATACTAGTGAGGGTGTATCTATGGGCTGGGCTATGATAACCCGGTGAAAAGGTCCTTCGATCAAACCCCGTTCGGTGAAAGTCAAAGGCCTAGATCCGCCGGTCCAGTGTGTTAGTGTTAGACGGGACGGGGTACCTGGGGGGTAGAAATGCCGCCAGGTCTTGCGGTGGGCCCTCCTACACGTGTGGAAGCTTGGTGGCCGGCGCAAGCACCCGACACGCGGCTCCAGGGTGTGCCCCGCTCATGGGTGTCACTGCCGCCGTGTCATGGAGGGGGGAAATAGCCACGTCGGGTCGACATGGAGGGAATCTTGGGGTGGGTTGGGCCCGGACTGTGTTCGGGGGTGTACCTATGGGCTGGGCTATGACAACTCGGTGAAAAGGTCCATCGGTCAAACCCCGTCCGGTAAAAGTCAAAGGCCTAGATCCGTGAGTCAACTTTGTCAGGGTTAGACTGGACAGGATACCTCGGGGTATCAATGGTGCCAGGTCTTGCGGTGGGCCCTCCTACGCGTGTGGAACTGTGGTGGCAGGAGCAAGCACCCGGAACGCGGATCCCCTCATGGGCATCGCTGCCTCTGTATCACGGAGGGGGGAAACGACCACGTCGGGCCGACACAGAGGGAATCTTGCGGTGGGTTGGGCCTGGACCGTATTCAGGGGTGTACCTATGGGTTGGGCTATGACAACTAGGTGAAAAGTTCCATTGGTCAAACCCGATCCGGTGAAAGTCAAAGGCCTAGACCCGTCGGTCGACTGTGTCAGGGTTAGACGGGATGGGGTACCTGGGGGGCAGGAAAGCCACCAGGTCTTGCGATGAGCCCTCCTACGTGTGTGGTTGCGTCGTGGTAGGTCCAAGCACCTGGCACGCGGCTCTGGGGTGTGCCCCCACCCTCTCACGAGTGTCGCTGCCACCGTGTCACGAGCGGGAGAAATGGCCACGTCGGACCGACACACAGGGAATCTTCGGGTCGGTTGGGCCCGAACCATGTTCGGGGGTGTATCTATGCGCTAGGCTATGACAACCCGGTGAAAATGTCCATCGGTCAAACCCCATCTAGCGAAAGTCAAAGTCCTATATCCGCCGATCCATTGTGTCAAGGTTAGACGGGACGAGGTACCTGTGGGGTAGCAATGCCGCCAGGTCTTGCGATGGGCCCTCCTACGCATGTGGAAGCGTGGTGGCAGGTGCAAGCACCCGACATGTGGCTCCAGGGTGTGCCCTGCCCCTCAAGGGCCTCGCTGTTGCCGTGTCACAGATGGGGAAACATCCACGTCGGGCCGACACGGATGGAATCTTGGGGTGGGTTGGTCCCGTACTGTGTTCAGGGGTGTATCTATGGGTTGGGCTATGACAACCCGGTGAAAAGGTCCTTCGATCAAACCCCGTCCGGTGAAAATCAAAGGCCTAGATCTGCCGGTCAACTATGTCAGGTTTAGACGGGATGGGGCACCTGGGGGTAGCAATGCCGCCAGGTCTTGCGGTGGGCCCTCCTACACGTGTGGAAGCTTGGTCGCAGGCGCAAGCACCCGACACGCGGCTCGAGGGTGTGCCCCGCTCACGGGCGTCATTGCCGCCGTGTCATGGATGAGGGAAACAACCACGTCGGGCCGACGCGGAGGGAATCTTGGGGTGGGTTGGGCCCGGACCATGTTCGGGGGTGTAGCTATGGGCTAGGCTATGACAACCCGGTGAAAAGGTCGGTAGGTCAAACCCCGTCTGGCGAAATTCAAAGGCCTATATCCGTCGGTCAACTGTGTCAGTGTTAGACGGGACGGGGTACCTCGGGGGTATCAATGCCACCGGGTCTTGCGGTGGGCCCTCATACGCGTGTGGTAGCGTGGTGGCAGGCGCAAGCACCCGACAAGCGGCTACCCTCACGGGCGTCGCTGCCTCCATGTCACGGAGGGGGGAAACGACCATGTCGGGTCGACACGGAGGGAATCTTGGGGTGGGTTTGGCCGGGACCGTATTCGGGGGTGTACCAATGGGCTAGGCTATGACAACTAGGTGAAAAGTTCCATCGGTCAAACCCGATCTGGCAAAAGTCAAAGGCCTAGACCCGCCGGTTGACTGTGTGAGGGTTAGACAGGATGGGGTACCACCACTAGGGAAAACCCTAGTAGTAGCTCGGGTTTTAACGCTATCAGTAGCGCGAGTGGCCACGTACTAATAAGGCGCAACAGCTAACTGGTAGTAGTAGCGCTCTATGTTCCCACGATACTACTATTGACTATGTCAGTAGCGCTTTTCCCACATGCGCTATTAATAAGTAGCTGTACGCTTTTCTTTGCCCGTGCTACTATTGTATCTTTCAACATTTTCCCCTCCTCCCAAATCGAACAGTACCCCGTTTCAATAAACTACAATTTCACATATACCAGATAACAATATCATTAACCACAATACCATATAATCATACAGTAGTCATACTATATCAGCATAATAGGTACTCATATATAGTCAACATGCATCCTCACACACATATATGGTTCATATAGTAGCATATAGCAGTCTACTAGGGGTAGTCATACGGCCACACACATATGTAGTTCTAGATGATACCAACGACGATCATCATCCTCAAGCCATGGCGGTGGGTGTTCCTGATAGTAATTAGGATGGCCTGTACAACACGAAGATTCTTGCCAACAAGGAAGTTCTTCCATCCAACCAAGCTGAAGTGTGTGCGGCCGCTTGTGTCCACGCCGTACGCACAGGTGGCGACGGAGCCCCTTGCGGTAAGGCGTATTCCAGCAGAGTCTTCTTCATCAGACTCGATACCACAACTCACAGATAGGCTCTTTGGCAATTTCTGAATAAGAAAAACATATCAATTAATAAGTAGCCTCGCACATACTCTTGCAAATATATTTCTACTAAGTATAGATCTCTACACTATAAAAAACAGTACTACATATCTACTAATCTTGAATTGTACCAGTAAGTATATATCGGACAGTAACCATGTCATTGGAATCTAGACTAATTAAGCATGTCATCGGCTAGCTTCTACACATCATATCATTGGACTCTACACTAAGCATATCATCGTATTCACTAAGAATATCTTTGGACTCTACACTAAGTAAGCATTTAATCGGTTTCTACACTAAGTATAACATACCACAACCTGCCGATCAACCATGGTACTTGTGAGGCGGGTCACGAATGGCACCCCGACAAAGTCAGCACGTGGCGGAATTATGTCCCGTAGGTTGCACACCTCCTCCTCGCTCAGCCTTATACTTCGAGTATAGGTGGCTTCATCAAGTGGGTCCTCATCATCTTCATCCGTCTTGAGATAAATGACGGACAGCTTGGGTCTTTCTGCTCTGAAGGAGAAGCTGATCAACTCACCACCAGTGATACCCATGTGGGAGATGAAACGGTCCTATCCATCTCCTCCCATCTGCGACATATTTCATCCTTTCTCGACCTCCATAGTGTAGGGGCCACCAGGAGCCTCAAAGATCATAGTGTCTCCGGTCAGCTTGTTGAATTCCAATCTTGCATTGCATGGGACGATCTGTGTATACACAATGATATATACACAATGCATTAATGCCAATAACACTAAAAACAAAATAGTTGTTAGGAGTTTCATATATTTTGTTACCGCCGCAGGAAGAAAGCTCGGCTGGAAGTAGATGCCGAACAACGTGCCAGTTGCAAGGCTGCTGGCGCATCTTGACTTGCACAGTCAACATGGTGGTGGTGGTAGTGGTGGTGTCGCCATTTTCCTAAAGCAATATTAGAAAAGGATTAACGACCCACTTCAGAGGAAAAATCCGGTATGACCTTTGCTAAAAAAGACATATCGAGCGCCTGATTTTTGCCGGAACGGAAATTAATCAACACTCCGACAAAACATAGGCGACTTGGAGGTGTTACCTGCAAACATGGTCACTTGGGCAAGCACATATCCTATTTGAGCAACACTAGATATACATGTTTATATCTACATCATATGAGCAATTTTTTAGCAACACTAAATAAACTAGTTGTACAAAAAAAATCTACATCATCATCTATTCAAAATGTTCTATACCTAAAACATCTACATCATCATCCACTATTACTAATTATTTTACTAAACCCTAAAAATATAACAATTACAGAACATTTTTTTCAAATTCTACCAACTAAAAGTTTCCTATTCTATTCACATCACCTAAAATAGGCTACAAAATTATTCTATTACAAAACCTACATTCTACAATGTCTACATTCTAAAATCTAATATTTAAAATACCTACATTCTACAAGAACAGAGAGAAGGGAGGGAGGACGGGTAGGAAGGAGGGAGGGAGGACGGGTAGGAAGGAGGGAGGGAGGAGGGGTAGGAAGGAGGGAATTGATGTCCGCTAGAACTATGTTGGTATTTCCCCAAAGAGGAAGGGATGATGCAGTATAGCGACGGTAAGATTTTTTTTGAAAGCTTGCTGACAGCAGGAGAGGCTCCTACTGACTTTAAATTAATAAGACACCAGGATCAGGGGAGGTGCAGCCCCAAATTACATGGAGGTACACAGTAAATGTGAATAGCAACTAAAGAGCTGGTATAAATGCAAACAAGTATACAAGGGGTGAAATCAGATGGCAGCCACCAAATCTCTAATGAAGGGGTGAAGGGATCCTTTCGCGCGATGCACCATCATGGACATGTCATTTTTGAATCTGCTCTTCCAAGACTCTAACGAAGGCATCACATTTCTGAAATGCTTGTTGTTCCTCTCTTTCCAGACCCCCCAAGCTGCCACAATGAAAGTTTCCATGAAAAAGAGGTCTCCCCCAGGACATATTCCCCCCATGGATGAGATCGAGTCTGTAATGAGAGTCGTGCCACGGCATCCCAAGCACTTCCCAACATTGTGTTGCAAATGGTCATCTGAAGAACAGGTGGGCCACAGTTTTCTCCGGGGGCGAGGCACAAAGCAGGCATGTGTATACATCACCCTCAAGCTTACTTTGCCTCCTCCTTAGCATGTTGCGAGTGTTCAGGCGGTCAGCAAACAGCAACCATGCAAAAACCTTCCATTTGTTAGTACACTTGGAATCCCCACTAGTAGAAAAAGGGCCTATAGTCCCGGTTGGTGAGGGCCTTTAGTCCCGGTTCATGAACCGGGACTAAAGGGTCGGTACTAATACCCTCGCCCTTTAGTCCCGGTTCTATCCAGAACCGGGACAGATGGGCCTCCACGTGGCCTGTCCGCTGAGCCCAGGCAGGAGGGCCTTTGGTCCCGGTTGGTGGCACCAACCGGGACCAATAGGCATCCACGCCACAAGCATTTCTTTGGCTCTGGTTTTTTTTTGAAAAGGGGGGTTTGGGGGTTTTGGGGGTTAATTTAGGTGTTTCATATATTGTGCTATAGCTAGCTAATTAATAGAGAAAAGTGTCCTTTCTTTTGTCCGTGCTTGGTCGACGCTTCGTACTATACATACGATAGAGAGGACTAACTAGACATGCTAGCTAGCTAGTAATTAAGCAAACAGAAGATCGTCATGAACATATATGCATAACAGAGAAGTGATATCGACCACCTCTCCTTCTCCGAGAGATTGGTGAACAACAAGTTCTCGTATATCTATCCGACACTACCGCTACATATATACAATAATTATCTTTTACAATACGGACGCGTGGTCCGCATAGTATTCCCGTCCTTCAGCGATCACATGGTCAAGAAAGAATGCCGCCAATTCCTCTTGAATTGCTCACATGCGATCTGGAGCTAGGAGTTCATCCCGCTCAAACATCTAATTTTAAGAAAGGGTCAATACATATATATATATATATATATATATATATATATATATATATATATATATATATATATATATATATATATATATATATATATATATATATATATGAATGAATGAAACTCAACACAAATGATGGTAATAAAATAAAATTGTGAATATTTTTATTTACGCACTTCAAATTGTTTGTCGGAGTAGCCCTCTCACAGGTCGTGTGGCGGATGGATCGCAAACGTAGTATCCACAGAAATCATTCCCTTGTTCCTGCCACAACCACTTTACAAGAAACAGAGGTCAATCAAACTGATAATTAGCAAGCACATGCTAAATGGTATTGATGAAACTAGCGCTTGAATCACTAGGAGATGCGCGTGGAATATGCTACTATATAGTACTTACTGGTGTCTAAATTGCAGCTTCTTCGGTAGTCCCGGAGCTTTTTTGGTGAATTTTCCCAAGCCCTGCCATACAAAGAAAACAATTACTTGATATCAGAAATGAACAAAGTTGCTGATATGGTGGATAATGATCGATTTAACTTACTTCTCGAGCATTTCAGTCATTTCCGCATACTCCTTGGGATCTTTTCGTCTCGAGTCTAAGACAGTTACTACTCCCTGCTCAAGCTTAATCTCTAGGAGAATATAGTGGAACCTGCACGCATGCATAACTCATCAATATTACATTACTATAACCTGGACTAAATAAGGAAACCGAATATGCCACAAGACAAGAACACTCACGTGTAGTTGTAAGGAAATAGTATTATATTTTTGTGTTCATTTATTTCCAACGATCGTAGTAAGTTGGCCTCGGTTTCAAGGGCACGATATTTAACCTCATTTGCATCTATGAGATATGTGTTAATGAACCCAATATCACCCACTTGTTTTTTCTTCATTTCTGCGATCTTCAATCTGCATAATATAGTGAGGGTATTTATAAATACATGCAATGAAAGAGCTGAGTTACATAGAGATACTTAATGACAGAAGTAGTACTACTTACAGACGAGTAGCAGTGACCGTTGCTTTATCGAGGGCCAATTGATTGAAAAACTGATAGAACTCCTCAAATGGAATAGGCAACAGTTCAATTCCAAGGAGGTCATGCTCCTTTTAACTCTCACATACAAAGTATTCCTCCCTCGGACTCTTTGCAGGTTTTCATGTACCAATCATGCAATCTTCGTGATCATCGTTGTTAGAGAGCTTTCATCTTTGACGAGAGGCTTCCCGTATCAGATCTTTGTATCTGCACCTCCAAGAAATCATAATGTACATCGTCGGGCAGGTAATCTGCAGGATTGCCATAACCGGGCACCATCCTCGGATCGACGATGTCGCTAGCAGGCACCTTGAGCGGGGGGCACGATTTCTTCGCTTGTTCGCCGAGCTGGGCAACTTGTTTCCCAGCTCGTCGTTCTTTCATCCTTTGATCACTGACAGTACTTCCCGATCTCTCCGCTTCGGCAAATGCCTTTCCAATAATGCGCTCATAGTTGCCTTTCGGCGGAGACTTGGGTGGTTTTGTCAGGGCAGCTAGAGTGCGCTTCGCTTTGACCGGATCTACCTTCTCCTCCGGAGGTGGATGTCTCTTTGCTTTCAACCCTTGAAACCAGTCATCCACTTCGGTCTGCGCGATCTTTGCGTTTTCCTCCTCGCTCCTCTCGTGACGGTAACTTCTCCGAGTCTTCGAGATGGACCGAATCAGATCTCCTCCCGCCTTTGGCTGTACTGCTAGACGCCGCAGAGCAGACGGAGCGGATGTCTTCTTTCCTTGCTTACGAGGCGGAGGAGAAGGACTACGATGCGCCGGAGCAGCCGAGCGGCGGCGGGTCTCTTCCGCCTTTGCCGACGAGGCGGAGAAGGAGGAGGCTGGCTGCCCGGACGCCGGTGCAAAGCGGAGAAGGAGACGGAGTGCCGCCACGCCGGAGAAGGAGCCGCCGAGTGCCCTGATCGCCACTCGCCGGAGGAGGAGGCGGTGGAGGAGGCGGAGTGCCTGACTCGCCAGAGGAGGAGGAGGAGGCGGAGGCGCCCAGTTCGGAAGGTTGATGAGATCCTTCCGCCATAGGCATGGAGTCTTCAGAGCGAACCCAGCCGATACTCCCTTCACCGGTAGGGTGGTCAAGCCGAGGTCCTCAAATCCCTCCGTTATTTCATTGACCATCACCTTAGCATATCCTTCGAATCGGCGGCAGTGAAAAGTTGAGTCGGGTTTAGTAGGATAAACAGAGCCAACAGCCGCCTTGACCTTCAAATTGCTCCATTGCGCCATAAGGTGGCAATTTTCAGCATCCGTGATAGCATCCACGGGATAGCTGGCAGGAGCCGCCAAGGCATGCTGCTCGGCTGAAGCAGCTCGGTGGAAGCCACGCTGCTTCTCCGCTGAGATGGCGGGTAGCCGGGGAAGCTTCGCAGGTCGTTTGTTGTGATTTGCTGCTTCTCGTTCCTCTAGCCCCATTAGCCTTTCGTGCAGCGCCCGCATTAGGCTCTGCTCCAGCTTCTTCCTCCTCTCATGGGTTTTGTAACCCCTGCGTCCGAAATCCAGCCTTCCACGAAGCGGAGCTCGGGCGTGCCTCGTGTCCGTCCTGTGGTGCTCAGGATTCCCGAGGGCCATTGTGAGCTCGTCCTTCTCCCCGTCTCGAACGAACTTCCCTTGCTGCGCTGCTTCGATATAATGCTGAAGCCTCTTGACTGGTATGTCCAATTGTTCGTCCGTCCAAATGCACTTCCCGTTATAGGGTCCAAGGATCCGCCGCCCCAAGAACCAAGTCCGCAACGGTCTGCCAGTTCATTGTCTCGGGTTCGATCCCTTTATCAAGCAGATCATTCTCAGCCTTGGCCCACTGAGGCCGGGCTACGAGGTAGCCACCTGACCCCGTGCGATGGTGAAGCTTCTTCTTCGCAGCATTTCTCTTGTTTGTCGCTATCGGGGAGGAGCTGATCGTGTCCTACGAACACCTACGGGATCTGGGTCCCTTGTGGTTCGGAGGGGGGCGGAGATTGCACAAAGAGCGGATCGAAGCGATGCACACGAGCAGATTTACCCAGCTTCGGAGCTCTCCGGAGAGATAATACTCCTACTGCTGCTTTGTGGATTATCTTGTGTTCTTGCAAGGGAGCAATGGGAGCTACAAAACCTAGCCTGAGTGTGGTCTCGTATGAGTAGAATGAACTAAGCCGAGTTGAACCGAACCCTTTCTACGCTGCACTTGGGCCTCCTTTATAGGCATAAGGGGTCACCACATGTGGCAAGTAGACAAGGGTAAGATGGTAAAACATAGGTTGGTACACCGCTTTGTATAGTGTACAGTAATCTATACCTAACTCGACGGCAAGGGACAAAAGTCATCAATGCCCGCCTCGGCCGCCTTTAACAAAGGTAACAGGGACCGCTGCGCGCCTCGCTTGCCACGATGGTAGCTGTCACGCCGCTTATCGCTGCTCCCCGCTGGCTGCACAGCCCGTCGACACGCTGCGTGCTTGGGAGAGCCCGTGGTGACACGCTACGGGTGAGCTGGAGCGAGATGAAGAGAGGTCACTTGTCATGGCGAGTACTTTGCAGCAACAAGGTTCTTGTCGCGCTCGGAGCTTATCGCCACCAAGCCTTCCCGCAAGCTCCTTGCCGGGCCTTGTTTTTGCGCTCTGAGTGGCCTTCCCGGCAAGCTCCTCTTGCCGGGGCCTCGATTACTTTGTTCTTGAATGGCTCCAAAGGAGCCGCTGAGGATCTTGGCGGTCATCGGGCCAGCCCTGCCGCGGGGTGCTACAACTGCCCGTGCACGAGTTCGGGATACTAGGGTACCCCTACTCTAGTACACCGACAGGAGCCCCCGGGTCTGGGCCATACACGGTGCCGAGCGCTTTTGGGCCAGGCCCAAAACAGGGCACGGGCACGCGCGGCCTGGGTCCAAACCAACCACTCCAGATCCGCCACGCCTCCCCGTGCACGCACGCGTCAATTGCGGCGTCGTGGGGGAAGTGGGCGGCGTGCGAGGTCGCCTCATCCGTCGCCTCGGTTCTGCATCCCCGCCACGTGGCTCCCATGCTCTTGGGGTCGCGGACGGTGGAAGTGGGAAATCGGGGCCGTTATGAGCAGAGGCAGCAGGTCGGCCCTGATTCCCTGCTCTTCCTATGCCCCGATTCATCGAAAGGGCGGCCGATCCCCACCTTGCTTCTTTTAAAAGAGCGGAAGGGAGCGCAGGCCCGCACTCTCCCATCTTTTCCTTTCCTCGCTTACTCCCTTTCTCTCATTCGTCATGGAGAAAGGGAACCTTGGTTCTTCATCGGTGGCGGCGAGGGTCGCCATAGACAGCGCCCTCCCAACCCCACGCCCGGGTGGCAGAGCCAGCCACAAGAGGAAGAGGGAGGGGGCGAGGTCGTGGGCGAGGTCGAGGCGCTCGGGGAAGAAGCGGACGGGGCGGCGCGCCGTCTCCGCCTCCTGAAGAGAGGGACAGGAAAAGGATTACGGGCATCTTATCTTTTTAAATTGTAATCCTTCGGGCCTTATCCGCATTTAAAACTTGTAATCCTCTCTTTCATGTCTTTCATTCTCCACGGACTGTATCCGAGTAGAATGTTTTTAATGAAAAAGGGATGCTTGAAAAGGGACGAAAGGCTTATCTGATACCGCAGCCCCCGGCAACTCTGGCTTGCCGCAGCCCCCGGCAACTCTGGCTTGCCGGGGCTTGGGTGCCGGTGCACCCTTCTTCTCCTCTTCGCTGTTATTTCAGTTCTGATAACAATTTAGCCAGTGCCGCAATAAGTTATTTTTGTAATATAACTTTGTTCTGGGCAATATTTGCCATGTTACTTCCTTTACTCGACTCTTGGCTTTGTATGTTACTGCCCCACGCCAGTGGAAACTTGCGGTGCAGCACCCTTGTCATGAGCGCCGAAAAGCGGAACTTCAGCAGCCTGTCTGGCGGGTCGCTACCGACAAGCAACCTTGTCGCGACTAGCCGCAGCTCACTTAAGTTGTCGAGCGGACTCAAACAAAGTAAGGGCGCCACCAGTCACGATTTGGTTCCTTCGCGCACGGGTTTTCCATACAAAGCGCCGTCGCTCAAGGAAAATAACTTTAAAATTTTAAAATCGAATGCTCAAACTTTGGCAACTTAGCTTTTCTGTTGTCCATTTCCGGCAAGGCGATTAGCCCTCGAGCGACGCTATGCCCACACCATTATCTTCTCCTCCCCGGTTAACTTGTGGGTGGATGAACCTTCTTCTTGTTTGAGAAGAAAGAAGAGAAAATAAAGTTATGGAGCCTAGTGGCTCGTCATCGCTTACCGGGTGCGGGTGCTGCACAAAATGTTAGTAAACACATGCATATATGATTATGAGGGCATGTATTGACAAGTTGTACGCAACACATAGGCCTTACTGATGCACGGGGTCTGCGCCCGGCTTTGTACAAAGGATTACATGCAACAGCGGCAAGACTTGTACATTCCGGCAACCGCGCCTCATGGGTAAAACTTGCGAAGATGCTCTATATTCCAGGAATTGCTCACCGGAACGCCATCTTCGGTCTCAAGGCGGACAGCGCCGGGCCTAGTGACTCGTTTCACCCGATAAGGGCCTTCCCACTTCGGCGTCAACTTGTTGGAATTCTTGGCGGATTGAACGCGCCGAAGAACAAGGTCGCCTTCCTCGAAGCTTCTGGCATTAACTTTGCGGCTATGGTAGCGACGCAAAGCTTGCTGGTAACGAGCAGCTCGTCACAAAGAGCCTCAAGACGATCTTCCTCAAGGAGCAGCGCGTCATCTTGTCGCAGCTGCTCTTGCTCAAGCTCATCATAAGCGAGCACTCGAGGAGACCCGTGACACGAAGTTCCGTGGGGAGAACTGCCTCTGCCCCGTAGACTAGAGCGAAGGTGTCCGCCGCTGGCTCGATTTGGCGCCGCCCTGATCGACCAAAGAACCACCGCAGCTCCTCGATCCAGCCTCCTTCCGCACTTGCGCAGCCTGTTGAAAGTTCTGGTCTTGAGTCCCCGCAGCACTTCAGCGCTTGCTCTCTCGCTGACCGCTGCTTCTCGGATGAGCAACAGAAGCAAAGCAGATCTTGGCGCCAAGATCTTGGGCGATCGCATGAAGGTGCGGCTCGTGAACTGTGTGCCGTTGTCGGTGATGATTCTGTTAGGAATCCCAAACGGCAAACAATTGACTCAAGAACTTGATCTGCCGATCGCGGCTGTCACCTTCCTCACTGGTTCCACTTCCGCCACTTTGTGAACTTGTCGATTCATGCGACGCATAAGTACTCAAAGCCCCGACGGCTCGGGAAAAGGGCCGAGGATGTCGAGCCCCTGCATCGAGAAGGCCAGGATAAAGGGATCGCCTAGAGAGTTTGAGCTGGTTGGTGTATCTGCTTGGAATGGAACCGCACGCTTCACACTTTGTTACTTGTGTAGTTGCATCCGGAGGGCTTCGCCGAAGAAACCTTGCCGGAAAGCTTTGCCGGCAGTGCCCTTTGCGCCAATGTGGTGACCACATATGCCTCCATGTATCTCTGCCAACAGCTTCTGTTCATCTTCCCGGCAAATGCACTTCAATTTCACACCGTTGAGTCTTCTTCTGTACAGGATGTTGTCAACAAACTGGTACATACTTGACTGCCGTGCTACTTTTTTCGCTTCTTCTTGCTCTTCGGGAAGGGGAGTGCACGGTGGCTGCACCCCCGCAAGTCTCGTCGCCATCAGCTCGCGCCTTGTCGCCAGCCGCTGGCGAGGCACTTTCGTTGCCGTGGGACGCCGCCACTGGCGACGCCGGCGAGACTCTGAATTGTGGCCTTCCATTCGTCGACCTTATCGGCCGCTGGAGGGTAATCTAGAAGTAATCGAGCTTCAGCCAAGGCTTCTGCTGGTGTGGTTGGCGGCAACGGCGCACGGAGCGAAGAACGGATGTGCTCGACTCCTAACCAAGTTAGAGGAGCAGCATCCCGCCTAAGCGATCGACTCGCTTGCGTACAAGCATGCTGGGTGCATGCGGTCTCGAGGGCCTCGGATCCTCCATTTTGGCCTTGATCCAGCGAGCGATGGTGCCGCGAGCATCATGACGCTGTCGGTCCCGCGCCTCCTGCGAAGGATGCGGTGCGGACTCGGACGCCGACGCCTGTGCTGCCTTGCCCTTGGACCTGGCGGCGTTATGGGCTCTCTCGACGACGCCGGTTCCCCCGCCAGCGTTTCCCCCACCACTTGACAGCTCAGGTGGTGGTGGGTTCGACACGGACGGCTCTGCTGCTGCCGAAGACTTCTTCTTCGGCGCCATGTTGACGAAAATGTTGATGAAGTTGCTCGTGTGACCGCCGGATCGGGTTCACACAGCCTCGACGCCCCCAACCTTGCGCGCCAAAGATGTCGAGGAGGAGCTGATCGTGTCCCACGAACACCTACGGGATCTGGGTCCCTTGTGGTTCGGAGGGGGGCAGAGATTGCACAAAGAGCGGATCGAAGCGATGCACACGAGCAGATTTACCCAGCTTCGGAGCTCTCCGGAGAGATAATACTCCTACTGCTGCTTTGTGGATTATCTTGTGTTCTTGCAAGGGAGCAATGGGAGCTACAAAACTAGCCCGAGTGTGGTCTCGTATGAGTAGAATGAACTAAGCCGAGTTGAACCGAACCCTTTCACGCTTGCACTTGGGCCTCCTTTTATAGGCATAAGGGTCACCACATGTGGCAAGTAGACAAGGGTAAGATGGTAAAACATAGGTTGGTACACCGCTTTATACAGTGTACAGTAATCTATACCTAACTCGACGGCAAGGGACAAAAGTCATCAATGCCCGCCTCGGCCGCCTCAACAAAGGTAACAGGACCGCTGGCGCGCCGCTTGCCACGATGGTAGCCTGTCACGCCGCTTATCGCTGCTCCCTCGCTGGCTGCACAGCCCGTCGACACGCTGCTTGGGAGAGCCCTGGTGACACGCTGGCGGGTGAGCTGGAGCGAGATGAAGAGAGGTCACTTGTCGTGGCGAGTACTTTGCCGCTGCAAGGTTCTTGTCGCGCTTCGGGAGCTTATCGCCACTAAGCCTTCCCCGCAAGCTCCTTGCCGGGCCTTGTTTTGGCGCCCTGAGGTGGCCTTCCGGCAAGCTCCTCTTGCCGGGCCTCGATTACTTTGTTCTTGAATGGCTCCAAAGGAGCCACCGAGGATCTTGGCGGTCATCAGCCAGCCCCGCCACTGGTGCTATAACTGCCTGCAGGCACGAAGTTCGGGATACTAGGGTACCCCTACCTAGTACAATCGACGATCGCTGACATCTTTTTACTCTTTTCCGATGTCTTGTAGGCCACAAATGCGGGCCACCATCTCGATCTTCTCATATTTGCCCGTGAATTCTGGTGTCTCATTTTTTTGACATACGATTGAGTTCTTTCTTCCAATTCCTGAATAGTTCTGCCATCTTCTTAAGAGTAAAAGACTTGATTAATGGCTCTATTACTGGCTTCTCCGGATCATCCTCTAGCGGTAGGGTAAAATTTGACTTCAGCTCAGTCCAAAGATCATTTTTCTGCATATCATTGACACAAGACACCTCGTGGTCTTCGCTCTTAGGCTTATACCATTGGTGGATGCTGATCGATCTTGTCCCTAACCGTAACCCCGCACTAAGCAACAAATGCCTTCTTTGTCCGGTAGGGTTCAATCGGTTGGTCGTCACAGGATTTGTATGATCTCAAACTTTTCATCCGAGCTCAACTTTTTCTTCGGGCCTCGCCTCTTTACCGGTTGTGCTCGATCCGAGGGCTAGAAAAAGAACAAAGACGAGAGTTAATTAATATGTGTACATATATACCAAAACAAAGATGAGAGCTAGTCAAGACAGCTTAACTAATATATATACCTGGCCGGACTCGGTTTGGTGATCACCGAGCCGCCCTCACATTCTACTTCTTCACCCTCTCCTTCTTGCACCGCATTGGGTCATCGGAGCCATGTAAATCATAGCCACCTGCTTCTTCACCTCTCCTTCCGACCATCGTTGTCGTTGAGAAACATCATCGAGCGAGCGGCATCACTTCCTTGTGCGATTATGTCCCTCAACAACGCTTCTTGTGCTTCGCCTCGGGGTGTCCATAGTTTCTACAAATATTTACAACATGGCAATTATTATTCAAACATGACAGATATGGATATATTAGTGCCAACGAGAACTAGCTAGCTAATCACAATAAGTAATCATATTAGTGGCCTCGACGCTGCTTCTCTAGGGTTTGGGGTGGCCTCGACAACGCTTCAAGGGTTAGGGGTGGCCTCGTGAACGCTTCAAGCTAGGAGGGGTACGTACATCGACCCCCCACGTGTTGAAGCTATCGGGAGGGTCGGCGTTGAACAGTACATCTATGTCCCACAAGTGACGTGGGCATCGACGCCTGCTGTAGGGTAGAGGGTCGTGATCGCCGAGCGGTCGAGGGTCAAGGGTCAAGATCGCCGAGGGTCGGGAGGTTGCCTAGTGTCAAAGGATTCAACAAAACCATGTCTTCATCATTAGGCTAAAGTAGGTGCATGATGGTGCGAAGCTTTCCAAAGTTGTTTTGAACGGAGTCCTGATAGGATAATTCGCTTTTGGTACAAAGTTCAGCAAAAGGCAAATTATCCTATCCGGACTCCATTCCGTAACAACTTTGAGGACTTCTTCACCATCATGCCATGGTTACTTCCGCCAATGATGAAGCCATGGATTTCTTCAATACTTTGACACTATAGGAACCTCGACCTGAAACCTTCAACCCTTGACCCCTTAACGACCCTCGACCTCTACCCTAGTTCCCGACCCTCGACCCCTTGGCGATCCCCGACACCCTCGTTATATCGACAACGACGCAACATACATATACATGGGAAAATAATGTTATCGGGAGGGGTATCGCACCCCCCTCGTGTCAAAGTTTCTTCTTTCTCCTCTATTCCTTTCTTTCTTCTTCTCCTCTTCTTTTCTTCTTATCCTCGAGAAAGGAAAATAAGGAAAAGTAAGAAAAGAGGAAGAAGAAGAAGAAGAAGAGAAGAAGAAGAAGGAGAAGAAAAAGAATAGGAGAAGAAGAAAAAGAAAAAAATTCTATTTTTTCTTCTTCTCCTCTATTCCTTTCTTCTTCTCCTCTTCTTCTTCTTTTTTCCTCTCATTCTTTTTCTTCTTCTTCTTCCTTCTTCCTTCTTCCTCTTTTCTTCATTTTCCTTATTTTACTTTTTCCTCTACACTAACCTAATTAAAATGCACTAACCTAATTAAAATTGTAACTTTCTATATATGAACAAAAACTAAACTAATAAAATAAAAAACATATACATTATAGCCACATACACATATACATCACATATGAACAAAAAATAAACTAATAAAAATAAAAAACGGGGCGACTCGACGGCGGCTCATTAACGGGCGGCCGGGCGAGGGCGACGGCAATGGCGGCGGCGAGGGGCTGGCGACGGCGACGACGGGTTCGGCGGCAAGGGCAGGGGGCGACGACGGGCTCGGGCGGCGGCAGGGGGGGCGACGAGGACGGCGGGCTCGGGTAGGGCGACGACGGGTTCGGGCGGGCAGGGTAGGGCGTACGGGCGATTTACGGCGATCGGGGGCGGTCGTGGGCAGGGCGCGACCGGGCGCGGCGACGACGGCGACGGGTAACGACGGGCGCGGGCGACGACGACAGCGGCCGGCGCGGCGGCGGGCGGCGTTAAGAAGCGCTGGCGGCGACGGGTAGGGCGACGACGGGCGCACAGACGGCTTGGGCGGCGCACGGACGGCGGGCGGCGGGGGCGGCGACAGCGCCGATCTGGCAGCTCGGCGGCGCCGATGAGCTCAAGCGTCGTCGGGGCGAAACTGGCGAGGGAAATCTGAAATTTCCCAAGTGTTTTCTTATATAGCAAGAGCATTAGTCCCGGTTCGTGGCTCCAACCGGGACTAATGCACCCCTTTAGTCCCGGTTGGTTCCACCAACCGACCAAAGGCCTGTTTTCAGCAGCCCAAAGGGCGGAAGCGGCGTTTGGTCCCGGTTGGTGGAACCAACCGACTAAAGGGGGCATTAGTCCCGGTCGTGGCACCAACCGACTAAACCCTTAGTCCCGGTTGGTGCCACCAACCGGGACCAAAGGCCATGTGCTGCCCAGCGCCAAATGTTTAGTCCCACTCGCTAGTTGAGAGGAGCCGCACCAGTTTATAAGGTGCGGTGCGGCCCCTCTCGAGCTCCTCTCTAAAGCAGGCTTTGGGCCTAACTCGCCATCTGTGCTCAGGCCTGCTGGGCCTTCCTGGCCTGAATCCTCGCCCATAGGGTTTCTAGTCGTATTCAGCCGTGGGGGCCCAAAGAGGTGGCACTTTTTTTGCTTTATATTTTATTTCTTTTTGCTTTTAGTTTTAGAAAAATATAAACTTTCTATTAGTGCCATTAGTTTTAAAATTTGAAAACACTTTTTTGTTTTCTTTGTTGCTTTATTTATTTTATTTTGTTTCTACTTACAACAAAATACTTATTGTTGCTATTTTATTTTTTCAAGTTTTTTGTTTTGTTTTCTGCATTATTTATTTTCTTTTGGTTTTCGCTTTATTTTTAATTCTTTTTGCTTTTAGGTCAGCAAAATTATAAACTTTCTATTAGTGCTTTTAGTTTTAGAAAAATATAAACTTTCTGTTTGTGCCATTAGTTTTAAAATTGAAAACACTTTTTTGTTTTCTTTGTTGCTTTATTTATTTTATTTTGTTTCTACTTACAACAAAATGCTTATTGTTGCTATTTTTATTTTTATTTTCAAGTTTTTTTGTTTTGTTTTCTGCATTATTTATTTTCTTTTGGTTTTTTGCTTTATTTTTAATTCTTTTTGCTTTTAGGTCAGCAAAATTATAAACTTTCTGTTAGTGCCATTTGTTTTAGAACAATTATAAACTTTCTGTTTGTGCCATTAGTCTTATAAAATTTGAATTCTTTGAAATTTGTGTGAATCACAAGTTTGTGAGCTCAACAAGGCGTAGAGGGACGGGCTTATAAACCGGTGTGAGCGCCCTTCGGTTGGCGAGGTTTTCAAATTCATTGTTTTCAAATGAACTCTGAAAAAGTTGGCATAGCATGTTCATGAACAAAACGGACAATGGTATCATACTCGTGTGTTACAAAGTTGGCATGGTATCATCATAATAGTTGCGGGAGAAAGTCTTCACTTTTTCTTCGCTTGTGTCGCTTTGCTTATTGCGCCAGAACCATGGATAATCTTCATCGCTTATCAGATGCTTGGGTCAGCCTTGACTTTGAAGGGGGAATTTCATGAAACTTTTCATACTCTTCGACATGTCTGTCTTGCCCTCCACTCCTGTGATGTCCCTTTTCCCCGAAAGAACTATGTGGCGCTTTGGCTCATTGTATGATGTATTCGCTTCTTATATTTTCTTTTCCTCGGTCTGGTAGACATGTCCTTCACATATATAACCTGTGCCACATCATTGGCTAGGACGAACAGTTCGTCGTTGTACCCAAGATTTTCAGATCCACGTTGTCATTCCCCGCCTCCCGACAGATTGACCCACTTGCACTTAAACAAAGGGACCTTAAAATCTACTCCGTAGTCAAGTTCCCATATGTCTACTATGTAACCATAATATGTGTCATTTCGTTGTTGCATCAAAGCGGACACCGCTGTTTTGGTTGGTGCTCTTTTCATCTTGGTCAATCGTGTAAATGTATTCCCATTTATCTCAGATCCTTTCCAAATCATTACAGTCGAAGATGGTCCCTGGACAACAAGTACAACTCATCACAAACAGTGCTGTCACCTCCGAGACGTGTTTCCAACCAACTGCTGAAAGTCCCGATGTGTTCACATGTAATCCAGTCGTCAGACCGCTCCGGTGTTTGGAGCGCAGACTGTTCTTGTGTTCATCGACATACGGGTCACCAAGGTAGAGTTTTGTAGAATGTAGTGTGCTTGAGACCAAGAATATCCGTCCCTGCATATTATTGAGTCTCTTCCAAGCGTGTTTTTCCAAATAGTCTCCCCTCATACCGCGATTTAGGGAGACCTATCTTATTAAGGCCAGGAATGAAGTCAACACAAAACCCGATGACATCCTCTCGCTTGATGGCCCATGGAGATGCTTCCTTCGCCTAGCACGGTTACTTAACATATTTCTTTAGGACTCCCATGAACCTCTCAAAGGGGTACATATTGTGTAGAAATACGGGCCCCGAATGACAATCTCGTCGACTAGATGAACTAGGACGTGCGTCCATGATATTGAAGAAGGATGGTGGGAACACCAGCTCGAAACCGACAAGACATTGCGCCACATCACTCCTTAGCATTGGTACGATTTCTGGATCGATCACCTTCGAGATATTGCATTGAGGAATGCACATAGCTTCACAATGGCTAATCGGACGCTTTCCGTAGAAGCCCCTCAATGCAACCGGAAGCGCTTGCGCCATAATCACGTGGCGAGTCATGAGACTTTAGGTTCGGAACTTTTTCTCCGCATATTTATTATTCCCTTTATATTCGACGAGAAGCCAGCCGACCTTCATATCGAGCATGCATTGAAAGAATATTTCTTTCTCTTCTTTAGTAAGAGCGTAGCTGGCAGGACCTTCATATCGCATCACGCCGATCAAGAGCGGACCTCTAGGTCTTTCCAAAGAGGGTAGGTCCCAAAATATAGATTTCTTCTTCCACATGGGTGCGTGATTCTCGCGTCATTCGAACAGCTAGTCCGCCGACCCTTTCCAAAGATTACGTAAATCATTGACCATAGCAAGTACGTGATCACCGGTACGCATGGCGGCTTCTTCCGTGATCTGCCTCGCTTTGAAATGCTTGCCTTTCTTTCGACATTGATGGTTGGTCGGAAGAAATCGACGATGGCCCAGGTACACATTCTTCCCGCAGCTTCCCGGTATATACTATCGGTGTCAAGTAAACAGTGCGTGCATGCGTGGTATCCCTTGTTTGTCCGCTGAAAGGTTACCGAGAGCGGCCAATCGTTGATGGTCACGAACAGCAACGCCTTTAGGTCAAATTCTCCTTTTGTGCTCATCCCACGACGCACACCGCTTCCATTCCACAGCTGTAAAAGTTCTTCAACTAATGGCCTTAGGTACACATCAATGTCGCTGCGGGTTGCTTAGGGCCTTGGATGAGAACTGCATCATAATGAACTTCCGCTTCATGCACATCCAAGGAGGAAGGTTATACATACATAGAGTCACGGGCCAGGTGCAGTGATTGCTGCTCTGCTCCCGAAAGGATTAATGCCATCCGCGCTTAAAGCAAACCATACGCCCTTGGGTCCTTTGCAAACTCATCCCAGATTTCTCTCGATTTTTCTCCACTCGACCCGTCACGGGTGCTCTCAACTTCCGCCTTTCTTACGGTCCTCACTGTGCCATCGCATCAACTTGGCATGCTCTCCGCTTTCGAACAGACGCTTCAACCGTGGTATTATAGGA
This sequence comes from Aegilops longissima, assembly GCA_021605205.1. Taxonomy (NCBI): domain Eukaryota; kingdom Viridiplantae; phylum Streptophyta; class Magnoliopsida; order Poales; family Poaceae; genus Aegilops; species Aegilops longissima. Next base: position 716,726,360 of record CM038680.1, read on the forward strand.
GCATACCACATCACCTTCGCAGAACCCTCTTCCGGGAGGCTCGCCGTCAACATCACCAGGGTCATCTCGTCGATCTTATATCGCAATGCACCGCATACCGGGCATGCGTTCAGATCCTTGTAGGCACCACGGTAGAGGATGCAGTCATTAGGGCATGCATGTATCTTCTCCACCTCCAATCCTAGAGGGCATACGACCTTCTTTGCTGCGTATGTACCGTCGGGCAATTCGTTATCCTTTGGAAGCTTCTTCTTCATTATTTTCAGAGCTTCTCAAATCCTTTATCGCACAGATTCTCTGCCTTCCACTTTGCAGCAATTCGAGTACGGTACCGAGCTTTGTGTTGCCATCTTCGCAATTGGGGTACAACCCTTTTTGTGATCCTCTAACATGCGATCGAACTTCAGCTTCTCCTTTTGACTTCGTGATTGTGTCCTTGCATCGACAATGACCCGCGGAGATCATCATCATGGGGCACATCGCTCTGTTCCTCTTGATCTTCAGCAGCTTCGCTGTTGCAGCACCATCGTGCACATCGCCTAGTGCATCTTGATGTTCAAGAGCATCACCGTATTCAGGGGCACATAGTTGTCATCGTATTCTTCTTCCTCGCCGCCTTCCATCATAACCCCTATTTCTCCGTGCCTCGTCCAAACATTATAGTGTGGCATGAAACCCTTGTAAAGCAGGTGGGTGTGAAGGATTTTCCGGTCAGAGTAAGACTTCAGATTCCCACATATAGGGCATGGACAACACATAAAACCATTCTGCTTGTTTTCCTCAGCCACTTCGAGAAAAGCATGCACGCCTTAATGTACTCGGAGGTGTGTCTGCCACCGTACATCCATTGCCGGTTCATCTGCGGCATTATATATAATTATGTGTCAAAAATCATTACGTAACATCATGAATAGATAATTAAGTGACCAAATTAATAGAAGTTCATCATCACATAAAAACCAAAGTACATACATAGTTCTCATCTAACAACATAAAGCTCTGCAGAGCATCTAAATTAATTAAACCATACATTGAAACTATGTAAAACATTTCAATGTGAAAACAAATATGATCATAATCGCAACCAAGGTAACAACTGATCCAACGGCATAATGATACCAAGCCTCGGTATGAATGGCATATTTTCTAATCTTTCTCATCTTCAAGCGCATTGCATCCATCTTGATCTTGTGATCATCGATTTACATCCGCAACATGCAACTCCAATATCATCTTATCCTCCTCAAGTTTTTTTATTTTTTCCTTCAAGAAATTGTTTTCTTCTTCAACTAAATTTAACCTCTCGACAATAGGGTCGGTTGGAATTTCCGGTTCAACAACCTCCTAGATAAATAAAATCTATGTCACGTTGGTAGGCATAATTTTCATAAACAATAAATGAACCAATAGTTATGAAAAGATAATATATACCACATCCGAATCATAGACAGGACGAGGGCCGACGGGGGCGGATACCAAAACCATCGCACTATATAAGATGCAATAATAAAAGTAAGAAAATATTACAAGTAAGAATATTTTTCCTTTCAAAGAAGATAAGAACAAGAGGCTCACCACGGTGGTGCTGGCGATGAGATCGGCGCGGGTGATCGACGGCGGTGAAGACGGGGACGGGGCGTGACGGACCGCTAAACCTAGACAAATATTGAGGAAAATGGAGGTTGGAGGTCGAGCTTGGAGAGGAGAAAGCTTAAGTAGTGTGGCTCGGGCATTTCATCGAACACCTCATGTGCATAGGAGGTGAGCTAGAGCACCACAATGCCCCCCCTCGCCGGCAAGAGAAAGACAGAGCAATGGAGTGCTCTGCTCGGGAGCGAGGGGTATATATAGGCAGCACTATTGGTCCCGGTTCGTGGCATGAGCCGGGACTAAAGGGAAGCCTTTGGTCCCGGTTCATGCCACGAACCGGGACCAATAGTGGTGGGCCAGGAGCCAGGACCATTGGTCCCGGTTCGTCCCACCAACCGGGACCAAAAGGTCCGGACGAACCGGGACCAATGGCCCACGTGGCCCGGCCGGGTTCTGGATTGAACCGGGACTAATGGGCTGAACTGCCCTGGACGAAAGCCCCTTTTTCTACTAGTGCCCAGATCCAAGGAAAAACCTCATCCACTAGAACATCTTTGAAACATAACTTGTAGTAATCACTGGATTGAAATGTCCCCATCATTCTATCATCCCAGATACCACACCACTTGTCATTTTGAGCACTGTCGGGGTTGAACCCCGCGGTAAGAGCTTGAATATCCTGAATCTCAGTCCTTGCCTGTGGGGAGAACGGAATATGAAAAGCCTCACCAATGGTATTGGATCAGCAGCTTCTGCACTGACACATCCTCATCTCTAGCAAACAAGAAGGCTCTCGGGTGAGATATTTCAAGAGGTTGCTCATTCCATAGATCCTTCCAAAATAAATTCGTAGTACCATTCCCGAGACTGATCTTAGACACACCTCTAAAGATGTCAGGTAACTGAATGAGATCACGCCACCAGAGAGAGCCACATGGATCCGAAGCATGGGGCACTTTGTCGTGATAGTAAGAGTTCCAAATCAGCTTAACCCACGGCACATCTAGCTTATTATAAAATTTGGAAAGTTATTTGAGCAGAAGAGCTTGATTCTGAATTTCGAGATCCACTATCCCAAGCCCCCCCCCCCCCACCCACTGCCTTTGGCCTGCAAACAAGCTGCCAGGCGGCAAGTGATGGACTCTTCATCCCATCCTCCGTTTGTTTACACCAGAAGCATTGTCTACGGATTTTATCAAGGTGTTCCACGATCTTGGGAGGGATTCTAATTGAACACATGGCGTATACCATAAGCGAGAACACAACTGCCTTAACAAATGTGAGCTTTGATCCGTAGTGAAGCAGGTTGGTGGCCACAGATACTCTCCGCTCAACGGACATCAGAAGAGGCATGAAGTCCAAGACAGTGGGTTTAGTGGTCCCGAGCGGAAGACCCAAATACGTGAACGTCATTTTACCCACCACACAACCAAACATGTCAGCAAAACCTTGTGCCTCAGCGGGTGTAATATTGATTGGGATCAAGGTTGATTTCTGGAAATTAAGCCTCAACCCAATAGAGGCCGCATAGTCCATAAGGAGTTATTTCAGTGATTCAATCTGCCCCTTTTCTGCTGGGAGGAAAACAATCGTGTCGTTGGCATATTGAATTACTAGGCAATCTCGTCCAGCTGACGGGATTGGTTTTTGCAGGATCCCCTCCTGGAAGGCGTGGTTAATGGTTGCTTGCAGCAGATCAGCCGCCAGGACAAAAATGAGTGGCGAAAGAGGGTCCCCTTGCCGCACTCCCCGTTTGCAAGTGAATTGTCTCCCCGGCGTGCCATTGAGCAGCACAGAGGACTTCCCTGATTTGAAGATGCAACCAATCCAGTTGAGCCATTTCTCACTGAACCCCATCGCTCTCATGATCACAATCATAGGGGCATGCTCAATAGTATCAAATGCCTTGGCGAAATCAAGTTTCAGTCAAATCACTTTTCTCCCTGACGCTTGGCATTGATGAGTGTAATCAAACGCCCATGCCAAGCAATCCTGAATCGATCTGCACCTGACGAATCCATATTGATTCGTATGGATGATGCGCAAGATGACTCTCGGTTGACGGTTCGCAAGCAGTTTGGTAATAAGTTTCAGACAACAGTTCAACAGAGTGATCGGCCGGTAGTCATTTACAAATTTCGGAGAGTGGCATTTAGGAACCAGCGTTATGAACCGAGTGTTTATGCTCTCAAGGTCTAGATCCCCCTCATAGAAATGCATAACAAGCTGGTAGGTATTTCCCTCAGTGATGAGACCAAGGTTATCAAACTAGTAGGAGAACCTCCTCACACCACGTTAACAGCACCTGCACACAATTAACAAATACTCACAAGCCGACGTGTTAAAGGGGTAGTCAATCCCTTTCGGGTACGGCGCCTCAAGATAGGCAAATAACGTGAGATAAAAGTTGTAGATTGGATAAATAGATCGCGGAACAAATAAATTGCAGCAAGGTATTTTTGTATTTCTGGTTTAATATATCTAAAAATAAATGCAAGGGAAAATAGATCGCAAAGGCAAATATGGTGAAAATAGATCGAGGGGCCGTAGGTTTCACTAGTGGCTTCTCGCGAGAAAAATAGGAAACGGTGGGAAAACAATTACTGTTGGGAAATTGATAGAACTTAAAATAATCACGACGATATCCAGGCAATGATCATTATATAGGCATCACGTCCAAGATTAGTATACCGACTCCTACCTGCATGTACTACTATTACTCCACACATGGACTGCTATCCAGCATGCATCTAGTGAAGGAAATATGCCCTAGAGGCAATAATAAAGTTATTATTTATTTCCTTATATCATGATAAATGTTTATTATTCATGCTAGAATTGTATTAACCGAAAACATAATACATGTGTGAATACATAGACAAACAGAGTGTCACTAGTATGCCTCTACTTGACTAGCTCGTTAATCAAAGATGGTTATGTTTCCTAACCATAGACATGAGTTGTCATTTGATTAACGGGATCACATCATTAGGAGAATGATCTGATTGACATGACCCATTCCGTTAGCCTAGCACTTGATCGCTTAGTATGTTGCTATTGCTTTCTTCATGACTTATACATGTTCCTGTAACTATGAGATTATGCAACTCCGCTTACGGAGGAACACTTTGGTGCTACCAAACGTCACAACGTAACTGGGTGATTATAAAGGAGTACTACAGGTGTCTCCAAAGGTACATGTTGGGTTGGCGTATTTCGAGATTAGGTTTTGTCACTCCGATTGTCGGAGAGGTATCTCTGGGCCCTCTCGGTAATGCACATCACTATAAGCCTTGCAAGCAACGTAACTAATGAGTTAGTTACGGAATGATGCATTACGTAACGAGTAAAGAGACTTGCCGGTAACGAGATTGAACTAGGTATTGGATACCGACGATCAAATCTCGGGCAAGTAACATACCGATGACAAAGGGAACAAAGTATGTTGTTATGCGGTTTGACCGATAAAGATCTTCGTAGAATATGTAGGAGCCAATATGGGCATCCAGGTTCCGCTATTGGTTATTGACCAAGAATAGTTCTAGGTCATGTCTACATAGTTCTCGAACCCGTAGGGTCCGCACGCTTAAGGTTTCGGCGATGTTATATTATGAGTTTATGAGTTTTGATGTACCGAAGGAGTTCGGAGTCCCGGATGAGATCGGGAACATGATGAGGAGTCTCGAAATGGTCGAGACGTAAAGATCGATATATTGACGACTATATTCGAGTTCGGAAAGGTTCCGAGTGATTCGGTATTTTTCGAGTACCGGGAGTTACGGGAATACGGGGAAGAGTATTGGGCCTTAATGGGCCTTAGTGGGAAGGAGCCAGGAGGTGGCGCGCCCCTCCCAAGCCCAGTCCGAATTGGACAAAGGGTTTGGGCGCAGCCCACCTCTCCTTCCTTCTCCACTTCCCCTTCCCCTTCTCCTAGTTGGACTAGGAAAGAAGGAGTCCTACTCCCGTGGGAGTAGGACTCCCAGGTGCGCCTCCTAGGCCGGCCACCTCCTCCCTTGCTCCTTTATATACGGGGCAGGGGGCACCCCATGACACACAAGTTGATCTACGGATCGTTCCTTAGCCGTGTGGTGCCCCTCCACCATATTCCACTTCGGTCATATCGTCATGGAGCTTAGGCGAAGCCCTGCGCCGGAGAAGTCATATCGTCATCTTAGGCGAAGCCCTGCGTCGGTGGAGCATCATCATCGTCACCACGCCGTCGTGCTGACGGAACTCATCCCCGACACTTTGCTGGATCGGAGTCCGGGGATCGTCATCGAGCTGAACGTGTGCAGAACTCGGAGGTGCCGTACATTCGGTGCTTGGATCGGTCGGATCGTGAAGACATACGACTACATCAACCGCGTTGTTATAACGCTTCCGCTTTCGGTCTACGAGGGTACGTGGACGGACACTCTCCCCTCTCGTTGCTATGCCATCACCATGGTCTTGCGTGTTCGTAGGAAATTTTTTGAAATTACTACGTTCCCCAACAGTGGCATCCGAGCCTGGTTTTATGCGTTGATGTCATGTGCACGAGTAGAACACAAGTGAGTTGTGGGCGATACAAGTCATACTGCCTACCAGCATGTCATACTTTGGTTCAGCGGTATTGTGAGATGAAGCGCCCGGACCGACATTACGCCAGACGCTTACGCGAGACTGGTTTCACCGCCCGAGCACTCGTTGCTTAAAGGTGACCGCGGTGTCTGTCTCTCTCACTTTAGTTGAACCGAGTATGACTACGCCCGGTCCTTGAGAAGGTTAAAACGGAGTCTATTTGACAAACTATCGCTGTGGTTTTGATGCGTAGGTAAGAACGGTTCTTGCTCAGCCCGTAGCAGCCACGTAAAACTTGCAACAACAAAGTAGAGGACGCCTAACTTGTTTTTGCAGGGCATGTTGTGATGTGATATGGTCAAGACGTGATGCTATATTTTATTGTATGAGATGATCATGTTTTGTAACCAAGTTATCGGCAATCGGCAGGAGCCATATGGTTGTCGCTTATTGTATGAAATGCAACGCCATGTAATTGCTTTACTTTATCACTAAGGAGTAGCGATAGTCGAGAAGCAATAGTTGGCGAGACGACAACGATGCTGCGATGGAGATCAAGGTGTCGCGCCGGTGACGATGGTGATCATGACGGTGCTTGGCGATGGAGATCACAAGCACAAGATGATGATGACCATATCATATCACTTATATTGATTGCATGTGATGTTTATCCTTTATGCATCTTATCTTGCTTTGATTGACGGTAGCATTATAAGATGATCTCTCACTAAAATTATCAAGAAGTGTTCTCCCGAGTATGCACCGCTGCCAAAGTTCGAGTACCCGACACCACGTGATGATCGGGTGTGATAAGTTCTACGTCCATCTACAACGGGTGCAAAACAGTTGCACACGCGAATACTCAGGTTAAACTTGACGAGCCTAGCATATAACAGATATGGCCTCGAACACGGAGACCGAAGGTCGAACATGAATCATATAGTAGATATGATCAACATAGTGATGTTCACCATTGAAACTACTCCATCTCACGTGATGATCGGACATGGTTTAGTTGATTTGGATCACGTAATCACTTAGATGACTAGAGAGATGTCTATCTAAGTGGGAGTTCTTAAGTAATATGATTAATTGAACTTTAATTTATCATGAACTTAGTCCTGGTAGTATTTTGCAAATTATGTTGTAGATCAATAGCTCGCGTTGTTGCTTCCCTATGCTTTTATATGTTTGTTTTGATATGTTCCTAGAGAAAAATTATGTTGAAAAATGTTAGTAGCAATGATGCGGATTAGATCCGTGATCTGAGGTTTATCCTCATTGCTGCGCAGAAGAATTATGTCCTTAATGCACCGCTAGGTGACAGACCTATTGCAGGAGCAGATGCAGACGTTATGAACGTTTGGCTAGCTCAATATGAGCAGATACAGACGTTATGAACGTTTGGCTAGCTCAATATGATGACTACTTGATAGTTTAGTGCACCATGCTTAACGGCTTAGAATCGGGACTTCAAAGACGTTTTGAACGTCATGGACCATATGAGATGTTCCAGGAATTGAAGTTAATATTTCAAGCAAATACCCGAGTTGAGAGATATGAAGTCTCCAACAAGTTCTATAGCTAAAAGATGGAGGAGAATCGCTCAACTAGTGAGCATGTGCTCAGATTGTCTGAGTACTTCAATCACTTGAATCATGTGGGAGTTAATCTTCCAGATAAGATAGTGATTGACAGAATTCTCTAGTCACCATCACTAAGTTAGTAGAACTTCGTGATGAACTATAGTATGCAAGGGATGACGAAAAAGATTCTCGAGCTCTTCGCGATGCTAAAATCGGCGAAGGTAGAAATCAAGAAAAACATCAAGTGTTGATGGTTGACAAGACTATTAGTCTCAAGGAAAATGGCAAAGGGAAGAAGGGGAACTTCAAAAGGAACGGCAAGCAAGTTGCTGCTCGAGTGAAGAAGCCCAAGTCTAGACCTAAGCCTGAGACTAAGTACTTTTGCTGCAATGGAACTGGTCACTGGAAGCGGAACTACCCCTGAATATTTGGTGGATAAGAAGGATGGCAAAGTGAACAAGGTTATATTTGATATACAGGTTATTGATGTGTACCTTACTAGTGTTTATAGTAGCCCCTGAGTATTTGATACTGTTCGGTTGCTAAGATTAGTAACTCAAACAGGAGTTACGAATAAACAGAGACTAGTTGAAGGGAAGTGACGATGAGTGTTGGAAGTAGTTCCAAGATTGATATGATCATCATCGCACACTCCCTATACTTTCGGGATTAGTGTGGAACCTAGATAAGTGTTATTTGGTGTTGAGCATAAATATGATTTGATCATGTTTATTGCAATACGGTTATTCATTTAAGTAAGAGAATAAATTGTTGTTCTGCTTTACATGAATAAAACCTTATATGGTTACACACCCAATGAAAATGGTTCATTGGATCTCGATCATAGTGATACACATATTCATAATATTGAAACCAAAAGATGCAAAGTTAATAATGATGGTGCAACTTATTTGTGGCACTCGCCGCTTAGGTCATATTGGTGTAAAGCGCATGAAGAAACTCCATGCTGATGGGATTTTGGAATCACTTGATTATGAATCACTTGATGCTTATGAACCATGCCTTATGGGCAAGATGACTAAAGACTCTGTTCTCCGGAACAATGGAGCGAGCAAATGACTTATTGGAAATAATACATACTGATGTATGCGGTCCGATGAGTGTTAAAGCTCACGGTAAGTATCGTTATTTTCTGACCTTCACAAGATGATTTGAGCAGATATGAGTATATCTACTTAATGAAGCACAAGTCTGAAACATTTGAAAAGTTCAAATAATTTCAGAGTGAAGTGGAGAATCATCGTAATAAGAAAATAAAGTTTCTACGATCTGATCGTGGAGGAGAATATTTGAGTTACGAGTTTGGCCTTCATATAAAACAATGTGGAATAGTTTCACAGCTCACGCCACATGGAACACCATAACGTAATGGTGTGTCCGAACGTCATAACCGTATTTTATTTTGATATGGTGCGATCAATGATGTCTCTTACCGATTTACCAATATCGCTTTTGGGGTTATGCATTAGAGACAGCTGCATTCACGCTTAAAAGGGCACCATCTAAATCCGCTGAGATGACACCGTATGAACTATGGTTTAGCAAGAAACCTAAGCTGTCGTTTCTTAAAGTTTGAGTTGTGATGCTTATGTGAAAAGTTTTCACCGATAAGCTCAAACCCAAATCGGAGAAGTGCGTCTTCATAGAATACCCAAAGGTAACTATTGGGTACACCTTCTATCACAGATCCGAAGGCAAGTTTTCGTTGTTAAGATGGATCCTTTCTAGAGAAGAAGTTTCTCTCGAAAGAAGTGAGTGGGAGGAAAGTAGAAACTTGATGAGGTAATTGTACCTTCTCCCTTATTGGAAAGTAGTTCATCACAGAAATCAGTTCCTGTGATTCCTACACCAATTATTGAGGAAGTTAATGATGATGATCATGAAACTTCAGATCAAGTTGCTACCAAACCTCGTAGGTCTTCCAGAATAAGATCCGCACCAGAGTGGTACGGTAATCGTGTTCTGGAAATCATGTTACTAGACCATGATGAACCTACAAACTATGAGGAAGCGATGATGAGCCCAGATTCCGCGAAATGGCTTGAGGCCATGAAATCTGAGATGGGATCCATGTATGAGAACAAAGTATGGACTTTGATGGAGTTGCCCGATGATCGGCAAGCCATGTTATATAAATGGATCTTCAAGAGGAAGACAGATGCTGATAGTAGTGTTACTATCTACAAAGCTCGACTTGTCGCAAAAAGGTTTTCGACAAGTTCAAGGTGTTGACTACAATGAGATTTTCTCAATCAGTAGCGATTCTTAAGTCTGTCCGAATCATGTTAGCAATTGCCACATTTTATGAAATCTGGCAAATGGATGTCAAAACTACATTCTTTAATGGATTTATTAAAGAAGAGTTGTATATGATGCAACCAGAAGTTTTTGTCAATCCTAAAGGAGCTAACAAAATGTGCAAGCTCCAGCGATCCATCAATGGACTGGTGCAAGCATCTCGAGTTGGAATATACGCTTTGATGTGTTGATCAAAGCATATGATTTTATACAGACTTTTGGAAAGGCCTGTATTTACAAGAAAGTGAGTGGGAGCACTACAACATTTCTGATAAGTATATGTGAATGACATATTGTTGATCGGAAATGATGTAGAATTATTCTGCAAAGCATAAAGGAGTGTTTGAAAGGAGTTTTTCAAAGAAGGACCTCGGTGAAGCTGCTTACATATTGAGCATCAAGATCTATAGAGATAGATCAAGATGCTAGATAAGTTTTTCAATGAATACATACCTTGACAAGATTTTGAAGTAGTTCAAAATGGAACAGTCAAAGAAAGAGTTCTTGCCTGTGTTACAAGGTGTGAGATTGAGTAAGACTCAAAACCCGACCACGGCAGAAGATAGAAAGAGAATGAAAGTCATTCCCTATGCATCAGCCATAGGTTCTATAAAGTATGTCATGCTGTGTACCAGATCTATTGCATACCCTACCACTAAGATTGACAAGGGAGTACAATAGTGATCTAGGAGTAGATCAAATGGACAGCGGTCAAAATTATCCTTAGTAGAATAAGGATATGTTTCTCGATTATGGAAGTGAAAAAAAAGGGTTCGTCGTAAAGGGTTACGTCGATGCAAGTTTTAACACTAATCTAGATGACTATGAGTCTCAATCTGGATACATATTGAAAGTGGGAGCAATTAGCTAGAGTAGCTCCGCAAGAGCATTGTAGACATAGAAATTTGCAAAATACTTACGGCTCTGAATGTGATGCACCTGCTGACTAAAATTATCTCACAAGCAAAACATGATCACACCTTAGTACTCTTTGGGTGTTAATCACATAGCGATGTGAACTAGATTACTGACTCTAGTAAACCCTTTGGGTGTTGGTCACATGTCGATGTGAACTATGGGTGTTAACCACATATAGATGTGAACTATTGATGTTAAATCACATGGCGATGTGAACTAGATTATTGACTCTAGTGCAAGTGGGAGACTGAAGGAAATATGCCCTAGAGGCAATAATAAAGTTATTATTTATTTCCTTATATCATGATAAATGTTTATTATTCATGCTAGAATTGTATTAACCGAAAACATAATACATGTGTGAATACATAGACAAACAGAGTGTCACTAGTATGCCTCTACTTGACTAGCTCGTTAATCAAAGATGGTTATGTTTCCTAACCATAGACATGAGTTGTCATTTGATTAACGGGATCACATCATTAGGAGAATGATCTGATTGACATGACCCATTCCGTTAGCCTAGCACTTGATCGCTTAGTATGTTGCTATTGCTTTCTTCATGACTTATACATGTTCCTGTAACTATGAGATTATGCAACTCCGCCACGGAGGAACACTTTGGTGCTACCAAACGTCACAACGTAATCGGGTGATTATAAAGGAGTACTACAGGTGTCTCCAAAGGTACATGTTGGGTTGGCGATTTGAGATTAGGTTTTGTCACTCCGATTGTCGGAGAGGTATCTCTGGCCCTCTCGGTAATGCACATCACTATAAGCCTTGCAAGCAACGTAACTAATGAGTTAGTTACGGAATGATGCATTACGTAACGAGTAAAGAGACTTGCCGTAACGAGATTGAACTAGGTATTGGATACCGACGATCAAATCTCGGCAAGTAACATACCGATGACAAAGGGAACAAAGTATGTTGTTATGCGGTTTGACCGATAAAGATCTTCAGAGAATATGTAGGAGCCAATATGGGCATCCAGGTTCCGCTATTGGTTATTGACCAAGAATAGTTCTAGGTCATGTCTACATAGTTCTCGAACCCGTAGGGTCCGCACGCTTAAGGTTTCGATGCGATGTTATATTATGAGTTTATGAGTTTTGATGTACCGAAGGAGGTCGGAGTCCCGGATGAGATCGGGACATGACGAGGAGTCTCAAATGGTCGAGACGTAAAGATCGATATATTGGACGACTATATTCGGAGTTCGGAAAGGTTCCGAGTGATTCGGTATTTTTCGAGTACCGGGAGTTACGGGAATACGGGGAAGAGTATTGGGCCTTAATGGGCCTTAGTGGGAAGGAGCCGGGAGGTGGCGCGCCCTCCCAAGCCCAGTCCGAATTGGACAAAGGGTTTGGGGCGCAGCCCACCTCTCCTTCCTTCTCCACTTCCCCTTTCCCCTTCTCCTAGTTGGACTAGGAAGAAGGAGTCCTACTCCCGGTGGGAGTAGGACTCCCCAGGTGCGCCCTCCCAGGCCGCCACCTCCTCCCTTGCTCCTTTATATACGGGGCAGGGGCACCCCATGACACACAAGTTGATCTACGGATCGCCCTTAGCCGTGTGCGGTGCCCCCTCCACCATATTCCACTTCGTCATATCGTCATGAGCTTAGGCGAAGCCCCGCGCCGGAGAAGTCATATCGTCGCGGGCTTAGGCGAAGCCCTGCGTCGGTGGAGCATCATCATCGCCACCACGCCGTCGTCTTGACGGAACTCATCCCGACACTTTGCTGGATCGAGTCCGGGATCGCCATCGAGCTGAACGTGTGCAGAACTCGGAGGTGCCGTACATTCGGTGCTTGGATCGGTCGGATCGTGAAGACGTACGACTACATCAACCGCGTTGTTATAACGCTTCCGCTTTCGGTCTACGAGGGTACGTGGACGGACACTCTCCCCTCTCGTTGCTATGCCATCACCATGGTCTTGCGTGTTCGTAGGAAATTTTTTGAAATTACTACGTTCCCCAACATCTAGTGTATTAAGTTCATGAGAAAACAGAGAAATGCAATAAGAACGATGACATGATGTAGAAGAGATCCGTTTATCTATTGTGGCAGATATACATCTCATCTTGTTATCTTTAGTAGCAACGATACATATGTGTCGGTTCCCCTTCTGTCACTGGGATCAAGCACTGTAAGATCGAACCCACTACAAAGCACCTCTTCCAATTGCAACATAAATAGATCAAGTTGGCCAAACAAAACCCAAATATCGAAGAAGAAATACGAGGCTATAAGCAATCATGCATACAAGAGATCAAAGAAGACTCAAATAAATTTCATGGATAAAACACATAGATATGATCATGAAATCAAAGTTCATCGGATCCCAACAAACACACCGCAAAAAGACTTACATCATATGGATCTCCAAGAGACCTTTGTATTGATAATCGAGAGAGAGAGAGAGAGAGAGAGAGAGAGAGAGAGCCATCTAGCTACTAACTACGGACCCGTAGGTCTACAAAGAACTAATCACGCATCATAGGAGAGGCACCAATGGAAGTGGTGAACCCCTCAATGACGGTGTCTAGATTGGATCTGGTGGTTCTGGACTCTGTGGTGGCAGGATCAATATTTCCTCCGCTCCCCTATGGTTTCTGGAATATAGTGGTATTCATCGAGCAAAGAGGCAGTTCGGGGGAACCCGAGGTGGCCACAACCCCCCAGGGCGCGCATGGGCCTCTCGGTGCTCCCTGGTGGGTGCTGCTGCCCTTGAGCATCCCCTCAGGTGCTTCCTTGGCCCATTGGCTTTCTTCTGGCCCAAAAAAAGTCCTCCAGGAGTTGCGTCGGGTTTGGATTCCGTTTGATATTGATTTCCCGCGATGTAAAAAACATGCAGAAAACAGCAACTGGCACTCGGCACTATGTCAGTAGGTTAGTACCAAAAAATGATATAAAATGACTATAAAATGCTTGTAAAACATCCAAGAATGATAATATAACATCATGGAACAATAAAAAATTATAGATACGTTGGAGACGTATCAGCATCCCCAAGATTAATTCCTGCTCGTCCTCGAGTAGGTAAATGGTAAAAACAGAATTTTTGATGTGGAATGCTGCCTAACATGTTCATCACATTCTTTTCTTTATAGCATGGACATATGGACTTTTATATGATTGAAAGCAATAGTCTTGTTTTGACATGAAGACTTTAATACTCAAGCATATCAACAAGCAACCATGTCTTTCAAAATATCAACACTAAAGCAAGTTGTCCCTAGCCCATCATGCTCAATCATTGATCCATTCATTAAACACACTCGAATATTAGTTACACCCAATGCTCAAATACGATCATAGTGCGCCTTAGTTGGTGCTTTATAAGAGAAGATGGAGACTCAAATTCAAAATAAAAATTGCATAAGTAAAAGAAAGGCCCTTCGCGGAGAGAAGTAGTGATTTGTAGAGGTGCGAGAGCTCAAAGCTTAAATTGGGAGATAAAATTATTTTGAGAGGCATACTTTTCCTACCAACGAAAACGACTTGGAGCATCCCAACACTTTCCATGCTAGATACATCATAGGCGGTTCCCAAACAGAAAATAAAGTTTATTCCTTTTTCCACCATAGCTTTCATTTTCCATGGCTAGCCATATCCACGAGTGCCCTCCATACCAACACTTTCCAAGGAATTTATTATTTGACAACATAAAGTAAATTCATTTATTCATTTCGGGACTGGGCATCCCTAATACCTTTGCCACACTCTCATGCAATGACAAGTGAATAAACACTCATCGTGAGAATAACACATCTAGCATGGAAAATATTGGCTATCCTTTACCGCCTCGCGAGTAGTAGAGCACACAAAAGAGAAATTTATTTTGAACATTAGAGATGACACATGCAAATTTGCTTAGAACGGCATGGAAAATACCGCATATAGGTAGGTATAGTGGGCACATATGGAAAAACTGGTTTAAAGGGTTTTGTATGCACAAGTAGAGATCATACTTAGTGCAAAATGAAGGCTAGCAAAAAGATTGTGAAGCGACCAACCAAAAAGCGAAAAATCTCATACCCAAGCATTAAGCATAAGTAACACCGAATAATGCACCATAAGAAGGATATAAATTTCATTGCATAACTATTGACTTTCGTGCTTGCATAGGGAATCACAAACCTTAACATAAATATTCTTACTAAAGCACAATTACTGATCAACCTGACTCACATATCATATCGTCATATCTCAAAACCATTACTAAGAATCAAGTTTATTTTTTCCAATGATATTCATGAAAGTTTTTATTATATCCTCCTTGGATATCTATCACTTTGGGACTATTTTCACATGTTACTTTAGAAGCTCAAACAAATCTAAGTGAAGATCATGAGCATAATTTTTCTTTCTCTCAAAATAATCTAAGTGAAGCAAGAGAGAATTTCTTAAAAAATTACTAACTCCCAAATAAATCTAAGTGAAGCATGAGAGCATTTCTTCAAAATTAACAAAGCACATCGTGCTCAAAAAGATATAAGTGAAGTACTAGAGCAAGTCCATGGCTCTAAAAATTTAAGTGAAGCATAGGAGCAAGCATAGCATAATTTTTGGCTCTCTTAAAGGGTGTGTCCAGCAAGGATTCAACAATTAAAACACAAAGAAAAACAAGCAAAGACTCATATCATACAAGACGCTCCAAGCAAAACTCATATTATGTGACGATTAAAACTATAGTTTCAAGTAAAATACCGATGGTCGTTAGAAGAAAGCGGGGATGCCACTCGGGGGCATCCCCAAGCTTAGTTGCTTGCTACTTCTTTGAATATTATCTTGGGGTTCCTCGGGCATCCTCAAGCTTAGCCTTTTGCTTATGTTTATTCCTTCATCCATCGTAAGATAACCCAAAACTTGAAAACTTCAATCACACAAAACTCAAACAAAACCTTCATGAGATCCGTTAGTATAAGAATCCAAACCACTACTATAAGCACTATAGAAAACCTATTCTTGTTTTGTTTTTGCATTATATCTATTGTATTCCAACTTTTTTATGGCAAAAACTCATCAAAGAAAACCATAGAATCATCAAAACAAGCACACAACACAAAGAAAACAGAATCTGTCAAAAACAGAACAGTCTGTAGCAATCGGAGAATTTCGAATACTTATGAAACTCCAGAAATTATGAAATAAATTGGTGGACATGAGGAATTTGTCTATTAATCATCTGCAAAAAAATGACAATGAATCTCGTGAGCGCAAAAGTTTCTGTTTTTCAGCAAGATCAAATAAACTTTCACCCATGTCTTCCCAAAGGTCTTGATTGGCACAAACACTAATTAAAACACAAAAAACACAATAATAACAGTAGCATAATTGTGCTAACACTAAAGAACAGAAGGCAAAGAGCAAAAATAAATTTTATTCATTGGGTTGTCTCCCAACAAGCGCTATTGTTTTACGCCCCTAGCTAGGCATAACGCGTAGGATCTAAGTTTTGTCGCTCTTATCCTTGTTTTCCTTGTAGGTATTTGTGTCGGGAGGTTTTGTATATAAGACATAAAACTCATTATCCATGGAAACCTTAGCACTATCAAGTTGTTTTTTATCATAACCCCTTTGATTCCCGGTAGTGATCCAAGAATAGTGTTGGTTCGCATCTTTAAAAACTTGTTGGATCATATCTAAAACGGGGACATGCTTTTTAAGATTATGATCAAAGATTTGGTTATCTCCAAGTAAATGTCTCAAAGCATAATCACTATTTTAATGAATTTCATAAATCACAGGGTTTTCATGATTCATGCCATAAAAATCAAAGATTTCCCTAGTGTCCCGTATTATGTAGTCAAATTCATTCATCAAAACAAGAGTTGCTAACTTTTTAGCTTTAGGATCCTTTATAGCGGGTAACTCATAAAACAATCTTTCCAAGGTAGGGTGAGTATGAATAAATCTAGTTTCAAGTTTCAGAACAAGTGCCGAAATAGCTCCCGCATAAGATTTAGTCCTTTTGAGTATAGGAATATCATCAAGACTTAATTTTCCAACACAATTGATAAATTCCCGGATATGTTCTTTTCCCATAAAATCCCCTTGCCCCAAAACAAATGTTTTGGCATCTAGATTGCCCGTACGCTCCATTTTAGGAGTTAGGCCATCATCTGTCTCTACCATACCAAAGTCACTCATGGTGACAGGTTCAAGCAAATAAGAGATCTGACGAGAAAACGACGAACGAAAAAGAGGGCGAATAAAACGACAAATTTTTGTGAAGTGGGGGACAGGAAAATGAGAGCAAATGACAAATAATGTAAATTGCGAGGAGATGAGATCTGTTATTAGGAACCTGGTTGATGTTGAAGATCCTCCCGGGCAACGGCACCAGAAACTCCTTTTGATGCCTTCTAGAACTACGTGGCTATTTCCCCAAAGAGGAAGGGATGATGCAGTATAGCGATGGTTGGTATTTCTCTTAGTGATGAGACCAAGGTTATCGAACCAGTAGTAGAACCTCCTCACACCACTTAAATAGCACCTGCACACAAATAACAAATACTCGCAACCCGACGTGTTAAAGGGGTTGTCAATCCCTTTCGGGTACGGTGCCTCCAGATTGGCAAATAATGTGAGATAAAAGTTGTAGATTGGATAAACAGATCGCGGAACAAATAAATTGCAGCAAGGTATTTTTGTATTTTATAGATCTGAAAATAAATGCAAGGGAAAATAGATCGCAAAGGCAAATATGATGAAAAGAGACCCGGGGGCCGTAGGTTTCACTAGTGGCTTCTCTCGAAAAAAAATAGCAAACGGTGGGAAAACAATTACTGTTGGGAAATTGATAGAACTTCAAATAATCATGATGATATCCAGGCAATGATCATTATATGGGCATGACGTCCAATATTAGTAGACCGACTCCTGCCTGCATCTACTACTATTACTCCACACATCGACCGCTATCCAGCATGCATCTAGTGTATTAAGTTCATGAGAAAACAGAGTAATGCAATAAGAACGACGACATGATGTAAACGAGATCCGTTTATGTATTGCGGAAGATATAGATCTCATCTTGCTATCCTTAGTAGCA
The DNA here is from genome assembly GCA_021605205.1 of Aegilops longissima. Taxonomy (NCBI): domain Eukaryota; kingdom Viridiplantae; phylum Streptophyta; class Magnoliopsida; order Poales; family Poaceae; genus Aegilops; species Aegilops longissima. The sequence continues at coordinate 716,744,397 of CM038680.1, forward strand.
ACGATACATACATGTAGGTTCCCCATCTGTCACTGGGATCAAACACCGTAAGATCGAACCCACTACAAAGCACCTCTTCCGATTGCAAGATAAATAGATCAAGTTGGCCAAGCAAAACCCAAATATCGGAGAATAAATACGAGGCTATAAGAAATCATGCATATAAGAGATCAAAGAAGACTCAAATAACTTTCATGGATAAGAACATAGATGTGATCATAAACTCAAAGTTCATCGGATCCCAACAAACATACCGCGAAAAGACTTACATCATATATGGATTTCCAAGAGACCATTGTATTGATAATCAAGAGAGAGAGAGAGAGAGAGTAAGCCATCTAGCTACTAACTACGGACCTGTAAGTCTACAATGAACTACGGCAAAAATTGGATGCACTTCGTGTACAAAATGGACAATCTCTTTCGAAGTATCACGGTTTCGGACGAAAACTCATCTGTTACAAAGGGAATTCATTTTTTTGAAATTATTTGAACTCTAGACTTTTTTTGTGTTCCAAATGCACCATTCAAATACACATAATCAATTTTCAACCCTTTCTGACTTCATTTGGTATTTTCCATGCACTTACAGATTTTTTTTGGAGCTAAATGACCCTGAAATTGAAAAGCACTAGAAATGAACTCTGAAAAGGTTGAAAGTTGGCATGGTATCATCATTTCACCCACATAGCATGTGCTAAAAAGTTGAGAGGGTTACGGAAAAAACTGGATGCACTTCGTGTATAAAACGGACAATCTCTTTAGAAGTATCAGGGTTTCGCACGAAATCTCATCTCTTGCAAAAGGCATTTCATTTCTTCACATGTAACTGCAGTGATATTCTAGATCAAAGGCATCATCATAATAGTTGTGGAGAGAAAGTTTTCACTTTTTCTTCTCTTGTGTCCTTTGCTTATTGCGTCGTAACCATGGATAATCTTCATCGTTTAACAAGGTGCTTGGGTCAGCCTTGACTTTGAAGGGAGGAATTTCATGAAACTTTTCATAATCTTCAGACATGTCTGTCTTGCCCTCCAATCCCACGATGTCTCTTTTTCCTGAAAGAACTATGTGGTGCTTTGGCTCATCGTATGATGTATTCATTTCCTTATATTTTCTTTTTCTCGGTTTGGTAGACATGTCCTTCACATAGAAAACCTGTGCTACATCATTGGCTAGGACAAATGGTTCCTCCGTGTACCAAGATTGTTCAGATCCACTGTTGTAATTCCGTACTGTGGGCATACCTGTACCATGCCTCCTAACAGATTAACCCATTTGCACTTGAACAAAGGGACCTTAAAATCATGTCCATAGTCAAGTTCCCATATGTCCACTATGTCACCATAATATGTGTCCTTTCCCCTCTTGGTTGCTGCATCAAAGCGGACACCACTGTTTTGGTTGGTTCTCTTTTGATCTTGGGCGATGATGTCTACTACACAACCTTCTTCTTGTAGACGTTGTTGGGCCTCCAAGTGCAGAAGTTTGTAGGACAGTAGTAAGTTTCCCTCAAGTGGATGACCTAAGGTTTATCAATCTGTGGGAGGCGTAGGATGAAGATGGTCTCTCTCAAACAACCCTGCAACCAAATAACAAAGAGTCTCTTGTGTCCCCAACACACCCAATACAATGGTAAATTGTATAGGTGCACTAGTTCGGCGAAGAGATGGTGATACAAGTGCAATATGGATGGTAGATATAAGTATTTGTAATCTGAAATTATAAAAACAGCAAGGTAACAAGTGGTAAAAGTGAGCGTAAACGGTTTTGCAATGGTAGGAAACAAGGCCTAAGGTTCATATACTTTCACTAGTGCAAGTTCTCTCAACAATAATAACATAATTGGATCATATAGCTATCCCTCAACATGCAACAAAGAGTCCCAAGCCATTAATAGCGGAGAACAAACGAAGAGATTATGGTAGGGTACGAAACCACCTCAAAGTTATCCTTTTTGATCTATCTATTCAAGAGTCCGTAGTAAAAATAACATGAAGCCATTCATTCCGTTCAATCTATCATAGAGTTCATACTAGAATAACATCTTAAGACACAAATCAACTAAAACCCTAATGTCACCTAGATACTCCATTGTCACCTCAAGTATTCGTGGGCATGATTTTACGATATGCATCACACAATCTCAGATTCATCTACAAAACCAACACAAAGTACTTCAAAGAGTGACCGAAAGTTTCAACCGGAGAGTCAAAACGAAAACGTGTGCCAACCCCTATGCATAAGTTCACAAGGTAAACCCGCAAGTTGATCACCAAAACATACATCAAGTGGATCATGTGAATATCCCATTGTCACCACAGATAAGCACGGCAAGACATACATCAAGTGTTCTCAAATCCTTAAAGACTCAATCAGACAAGATAACTTCAAAGGGAAAACTCAATTCATCACAAGAGAGTAGAGGGGGAGAAACATCATAAAATCCAACTATAATAGCAGAGCTCGCGATACATCAAGATCGTGCCATAGAGAGAACACGAGAGAGAGAAATAGAGAGAGAGAGATCAAACACATAGCTACTGGTACATACCCTCAGCCCCGAGGGTGAACTACTCCCTACTTGTCATGGAGAGCGCCGGGATGATGAAGATGGCCACTAGTGATGGATCCCCCTCCGGCAGGGTGCCGGAACAGGGTCCCGATTGAATTTTGTGGCTACGGAGGCTTGCGGAAGCGGAACTCCCGATCTATCTTCGTTATCGATGTTTTTAGGGTATATGGGATTATATAGGTGAAATAAGTCGGTCGGGGGTGCTCGAGGGGCCCAGGAGACATGGGGGCGCGCCCTATAGGGGGGGCGCCCTCCTATCTCCTGGCATCCTCGAGGTTCTTCTGACATGAACTCGAACTCTCCCGGATCATATTATTTCAAAAAATCACGCTCCCGAAGGTTTCATTCCGTTTGGACTCCGTTTGATATTCCTTTTCTTCGAAACACTGAAATAGGCCAGAAAACAGCAATATGGGCTGGGCCTCCGGTTTGTTGGTTAGTCCCAAAAGTAATATAAAAGTGTATAATAAAGCCCATAATCATCCAAAACAGGTAATATAATACCATGGAACAATCAAAAATTATAGATACGTTGGAGACGTATCAGCATCCCCAAGCTTAATTCCTGCTCGTCCTCGAGTAGGTAAATGATAAAAACAAAATTTTTTATGTGGAATGCTACCTAGCATAATTCTCAATTTATTTCTCTTTATTGTGGCATGAATGTTCAGATCCAAATGATTCAAAATAAAAGTTCATATTGACATAAGAAATAGTAATACTTCAAGCATACTAATAAAGCAATCATGTCTTCTCAAAATAACATGGCTAAAGAAAGTTATCCCTACAAAATCATATAGTCTGGCTGTTGCTCTATCTTCATCACACAAAGTATTTAATCATGCACAACCCCGATGACAAGCCAAGCAATTGTTTCATACTTTAGTAATCTCAAACTTTTTCAATTTTCATGCAATACATGAGCGTGAGCCATGGACATAGCACTATATGTGGAATAGAAGGGTGGTTGTGGAGAAGACAAAAAGGATAAGATAGTCTCACATCAACTAAGCGTATCAACGGGCTATGGAGATGCCCATTAATACATATCAATGTGAGTGAGTAGGGATTGCCATGCAACGGATGCACTACAGCTATAAATGTATGAAAGCTCAACAAAAGAAACTAAGTGGGTGTGCATCTAACTTGCTTGCTCATGAAGACCTAGGGCATTTTGAGGAAGCCCGTCATTGGAATATACAAGCCAAGTTCTATAATGAAAATTTCCCACTATTATATGAAATTGACAACATAAGAGACTCTCTATCATGAAGACCATGGTGCTATTTTTGAAGCACAAGTGTGGAAAAAGAGATAGTAGCATTGTCCCTTCTCTCTTTTTCTCTCATTATTATTTTTTCTTTATTTTTTTCTTTTTCTCCCCTTTTTTTCTCTTTCTTTTTGTTTCTTTTTGGTGGGCTTCTTTGGCCTCTTTTATTTTTATAAAGTCCGAAGCCTCATCCCGACTTGTGGGGGAATCATAGTTTTCATCATCCTTTCCTCACTGGGACAATGCTCTAATAATGAAGATCATCACACTTTTATTTATTTACAACTCAAGATTACAACTCGATACTTAGAACAAGATATGACTCTATATGAATGCCTCCGGCGGTGTACCGGGATATGCAATGAATCAAGAGTGACATGTATGAAAAATTATGAAGGTGGCCTTGCCACAAATACGATGTCAACTACATGATCATGCAAAGAGCAATATGACAATGATGATTCATGTCACAATAAACGGAATGGTGGAAAGTTGCATGGCAATATATCTCGGAATGGCTATGGAAATGCCATAATAGGTAGGTATGGTGGCTGTTTTGAGGAAGGAATATGGTGGGTGTATGGTACCGGCGAGAGTTGCGCGGCACAAGAGAGGCTAGCAATGGTGGAAGGGTGAGAGTGCGTATAATCCATGGACTCAACATTAGCCACAAGGAACTCATATACTTATTGCAAAAATTTACAAGTAATCCAAAATGAAGTACTACGCGCATGCTCCTAGGGGGGTAGATTGGTAGGAAAAGACCATCACTCGTCCCCGACCGCCACTCATAAGGAAGACAATCAATAAATAAAATTGTGCTCCAACTTCATCACAAAGCGGTTCACCATACGTGCGTGCTACGGGAATCACAAACTTCAACACAAGTATTCTTTAAATTCACAATTACCCAACTAGCATGACTCTAATATCACCACCTCTATATCTCAAAACAATTATCAAGTATCAAATTGATCATAGCATCCAATTCACTTCAATGCTAGTTTTTATTCAAATTACTATGTTGTTTAAGACTCTCAAAATAATATAAGTGAAGCATGAGAGTTCATTAATTTCTACAAAATAAAACCACCGCCGTGCTCTAAAAAGATATAAGTTAAGCACTAGAGCAAACGACAAACTACTCCAAAAAGATATAAGTAAAGATCAATGAGTAGTTTAAATAATTATATAGCTATGCGAAGACTCCCTCTCTCTCTCTCTCATTTAAGTATTTCAGATCTAATGTATTTTATTCAAGCAGCAAGCAAAACTAAACAGAATGACATTGCAAGGATAACACAACTCATGTGAAGAAGCAAAAACTTAGGTTCAACCGATACTAACCGTTAATTGTTGAAGAAGAAAGGTGGGATGCCTACCGGGGCATCCCCAAGCTTAGATGCTTGAGACTTCTTGGAATATTATCTTGGAGTGCCTTGGGCATCCCCAAGCTTGAGCTTTTGTGTCTCCTTAATTCCTTTTATATCTCGGTTTCCTAAATCTCGAAAGCTTCATTCACTCCAAACTTAACAAGAACTCGTGAGATAAGTTAGTATAAACCAATGCAAAAACCTTATCATCTTCTACTGTACCAAATCACTAAGATTATTATTCAACATTGCATACCAAATGTCTCTGCATATTTAATACTCCTATCCTCAAATAGAATCATTAAACAAGCGAGCATATGCAAACAATGCAAACATAACATCAATCTGCCAAAACAGTATAGTCTGTAAAGAATGCAAGATTCATCATACTTACCTAACTCCAAAAATTATAAGAAAAATACTGCACTGTAGAAGATTTATCAGAGCTCAGTATGCAAAAATATTCAACATTATATCACTCTCTGACTTTTCTAGGGAATTTTTGCAACAGCGGTGAACTTTCTGTTTTGAAACAGAAACATGTATACATGCAAAATAAGCATGGTAAAGGCTATCCTTGACATTTTTATTGAAAATAAAGATGCAAAATACTATTCTAAATAACATAAAGCAAACACTAACAAAAGAAAATGACGCTCCAAGCAAAACACATATCATGTGGTAAATAAAAATATAGCTCCAAGTAAAGTTACCGATGAACGAAGACGAAAGAGGGGGTGCCTTCCGGGGCATCCCCAAGCTTAGGATCTTGGTTTTCCTTGGATATTACCTTGGGGTGCCTTGGGAATCCCCAAGCTTAGGCTCTTACCACTCCTTATTCCATAGTCCATCGAATCTTTACCCAAAACTTGAAAACTTCACAACACGAAACTCAAAACAAAACTCGTAAGCTCCGTTAGTACAAGAAAACAAACCACCACTTTAAGGTACTGTGATGAACTCATTCTTTATTCATATTGGTTTAATATCTACTGTATTCCAACTTCTCTATGGTTCATACCCTCCGATACAACTCATAGATTCATCAAAATAAGCAAGCAACACAATGAAAACAGAATCTGTCAAAAACAGAACAGTCTGTAGTAATCTGTATCAAACGTATACTTCTGGAACTCCAAAAATTCTGGAATAAATTGATATACCTGAATAATTTATCTATTAATCATCTTCAAAAAGAATCAACCTAAAAGCACTCTTCTGTAAAAAAATGGCAGCTAATCTCGTGAGCGCTAAAGTTTCTGTTTTTTACAGCACGATCAAATAGACTTCACCCAAGTCTTCCCAAAGGTTCTACTTGGCACTTTATTGAAACAAAAGCTACAAAACATGATTACTACAGTAGCATAATCATGTGGACACACAAAAAAAGTAAGGGTAAATATCGGGTTGTCTCCCAACAAGCGCTTTTCTTTAATGCCTTTCTAGCTAGGCAAGATGATGACAATGATGCTCACATAAAAGATAAGAATTGAAACATAATGGGAGCATCATGAAGAATATGACTAGCACATTTAAGTCTAACCAACTTCCTATGCATAGGTATTTTGTGAGCAAACAACTTATGGGAACAATAATCAACAAGCATAGGAAGGCAAAACAAGCATAACTTTAGAATTTTAAGCACATAGAGAGGAAACTTGATATTATTGCAATTCCTACAAGCATATATTCCTCCCTCATAATAATTTTCAGTAGCATCATGAATGAATTCAACAATATAACCAGCACATAAAGCATTCTTTTCATGATCTACTTGCATAGAAATTATATTACTCTCCACATAAGCAAAATTCTTCTCATTCGGAATAGTGGGAGTATCATAAGAGACTTGAATACTATAAATTGTTTCCACATTAAAACAGTAATGTTCAGAAAAGGGTAATCATAATCATGACAAGTTTTATAAATATAATCATCACTACTTTTATAGCATAAGTTTCATCACAATAATCATCATAAGTAGCAACTTTGTTCAATTGAAACCTCTTCCAAGATAGTGGAATCATCACTAAATAAAGTTGACACTCTTCCAAATCCACTTTCATAAATATTATAAGATTCAACATCCTCCAAAATAGTGGTATCACTAATTCCTAAAGTTGACACTCTTCCAAACCCACTTTCATCAATACAATCATCATAAGTAGGAGGCATGCTATCATCATAACAAATTTACATATCAAAACTTGGGATGCTAAAAATATCATCTTCATTAAACGTAGATCCCCAAGCTTGGGACAAACATTAATTTCAGCAAATACATTCTCAAATATTTCATCCTCATCAAGCATAGCTTCCCCAAGCTTGGGCCTTTTCATATCATAAGCATAATCACTCTCATCATTAATAGTATGGATAGCACCAATAGTATAGCAATGTAGCGACCCGACCCAAAATCAGTCAAGTCTCTGTGTCTGTACCATCCCAAGATCATGCTGGTACTCACAGTACATTGATGAAATAATCAAAGTTCAATCACACTTGAATTTATTACACGATTCTCATATCGAGTCTTTATTACAATAGAATAAATTCGGCCGAAGGCCAACTCATGAGAAATAAACTAAGTAAAGCTGCGGAAGCGTAGAAGAATAGCGAGTCCATCCGACTCCAAAGGGCAATCGCCAAGCGCGGAGCGTAGCCTCACTCCTGATCGGAATACTCCTCTGCAACATAAGACGTTGCAGCCGTGTAGGTCAGCATTTTGAATATGCTGGCAAGTCATGAAGAGAGAATACAATAACAAAATTACTAACACTATATGCAATTTGGCTGTGGGGCTCTATGTTTCATTATTTTGCGAAAAGCCAATTTTTCCCTACTACAGTGGACTTGCTTGCAAATACTACAAAATTGTTGGTAGTTATTGAGATGGTTCCGCCAACCAATGTCTCATTCCCAAATTATTAAGTCATAACCCCCTCAATTAATTTATTAATTTTAGTGTTGAGATTTCCGAATACTTCCAAGTTCCAGAGGCTCAAATTGTCCGTAACCGGGGACACGGCTAATCGATTAGATCTTTAAATCTGCAGAGGGTTGCGCACTTTACCCGCAAGAATCGTTCCCTCCTTTTAAGTCTTCGCACTTCATGGTGTTTGAAGACGGGACGAACGAAACAGGGTCTTCCGAAGAGTTCTTCTGGCCACTGCCGGTACCCATCCAATCCTACCGTTCTTCTACATCTCGTAGTACCGTCCAGCCAGAGTCACAACTAGGGTTGACCAAGCCAGAGCCCATAATGGCTTGCGGCTGCACAGGTAAGCTTCCGGTCAATGGGGTATACATCCGTCTCTTCGTGGCTGGGTGAAGCTTTCCGCAAGATGTCATGGCACTTCTCCATGCATCCCGGCCAACCACTGGGTTCTCCAGGGTGCCCGTCAACCGTCCTCCACCCAGTAATGAATTCCGAAGTCCATCTTGAGCTTGAAGTTCATGGGGTTTTCATCATCTTGACTCTCACATCTTCCTTATGAATTCACTCAACCAATCCCGTCTACGAGCATAGCAAAATAAACTACTACGTCCCGGGTCATGGTAACAAGGGGAATTGGTTCATCCTACCACATGATACTACTCAAGAACATAACTTCAAAATTTCACCAACTGCATGCATGGTGGGGAGGTATAATTCTAATGCAACAAAAATCATAGGTATTATAAAGAAAACATGATCAATGACTTGCCTTGCTGACGATCTTCGTAAGCTAAGGACTCGTGGTAGCAAGCTTCGCACTCCGGAAATTCTACCGAGGTAAACAATAACCATAATAAGCACATAGCATATGATCACTTAACATAACATCATAGTAACATAACACACCAAAACAAACGAATCAAAACCCAAAGGAAAACTCGAAGAAATCCAACTCAAAGTTTTCCTACTTCAAACAACAACTAAAAATAGTTTTTACATTACAAAAATTTTCTCAACAAAACCTAATCATGGTTTTATGCTAACTTAACAGAAAAGAATGCATCATGCAACTAGGAGCAAAAAGAATCAATTTAAAATCTATTATAAAACTCCTATTAGGCCTAAAGCAAATTTCTAATAAGAAAAATAAAATAAAAGTTTTATTTATTATAAATAAAAGTTCATGCTCTAAAGTTACAGAAACTAACCTAGAATAATCTATCACATAGGAAAAATAAATTAATTTGCTAAGTAAAACAATAGGAAAACAGTAGCTAGTTAATTAATTAAGAATAACATGATTCTGATTAAAACTATTTTTTATTAATCCTAAAATGCCCAAATAAATTCCTACGGTTAGGCAATGTCAAAACAAAGTTGGGACAAAATAATCACCCAAAAATAATTTTCCTAACTCATTTTATAGCAGATTTACTATTCTGTCTAAATCTAAAATAGAGCAATTCTAAATAATTTTAACATGGCTAATTATATTTTCTACAGAAACTATAAGAAATTTGCCAACCAACAAAAAAATAATCACTTAAAAATATTAAGTAGATTAAAAGATATGAATTTTTCAAATCTGAAACTATTCTGTTAAAACAGAAAACGAAAATAAAAGAAAAATGGCCTAATGGGCCTAACTAATGCCCTGGGCGTAACTTAACTAAACGGGCCTAGGGTTTAAAGGAATCGGCCGGTTCATCTAAAAACCCTAACTAAAAATAAACCGGAATAAAACCCGGTTCACTAACTAAAACTAAATAAAACCATACCCCTTCGGGGTTCTAATCTAAGCCGTTGGAATAGATCGGACGGCGGGGGTGGATTCCGGCGACGTACCGAACGGCGACGGCGACGGTGGCTCGGGCGGCGAGTGCTCCGGCGTCTCCGGTGGTCGGGGGCGACGGCGGGGAGCTCCGGCGGGTGCGGCGCGGCGAGGGAAGTGGTTTGGTGGAGTCAACGGGGCTCGGGGGTGACCGGGCGAGCTCAGGCGGCTAATGGCGGCGGCGGCGTTCGCTACTCCGGCGAAGCGTGAGGAGGAGGGAGAGGTCCGCGAGGGGCGAGGGGGGAATGGGGTGAGGGGAGGGTATTTATAGGCGGGGCCTCGTCTTGGACGAGGGCAATCGGGGAGAGATCATGGCGAATCCCGGATCCGCGGATCCGGCGGCGGCGGCGCTGGCTGGTGGCGTGGGGAGGAAGAGGGAGGTGGGGTCCACCTGCCGTCCGAGTGAGGGAGCGGGGTTCGGTCGGTCGACCGAACCGAAGGGTTTCAGCGAGGTGCGGTCGGCTCATGTTGGGCGGCTCGGGTGCCGCTGGTGGGCTTCACCGCTGGTGGGCCTCGGCTGGGTGGGTCGCCAGTCTTTGGCTGGGCCGGTGGCTGGGCTGGCGCTGGTATTTTCTTTTTCTATTTTTTTGAAAAATAAAACAGAGAGAAATATAAATATTTATATAAGACATATATATATCAAAATAATCAGGGGAATATTCCCTATCATTTGAACATTTTTCCAGGGGCAAAATCCAAAATTTATAAAAATTCATTTTTTTTCAAAATTCAAATAAAACTCAAGTTTGAATTCAAAACTTTTGGCAATGTTTTCCTCTGATATTTTTGGAGTGTCATGTTTACTCCTCTCATATATTTTCTCAAGTATTTATCAGGCATAGTTTTTGAAATGATTTCCACTTGCCAAAATTTGAATTCAAATTCCAAAACTTCTGAAACTTCAAATGCCACTCAAATTCAAACAACATGCATAGATGCTTAGCTATAATTGTAAAACATTCCAAATAGGAAATTTGGGATGTTACAAGCAATTATCATCATCAAAATGAGTACTAGGAGCAACATCATTTGGGAGGGATACTTTTTTACCTTTGCTGCTCCTTCTCTTCCTTCTCTTCTTCACATTATGTGTGGGTTCAATCCTCTTCTTTGAGCTCCTTATTGATGGGATTAGTTGAAGAGAAGGCTCCTCCTCGATACCTGATTCATCATAAGAAATAATAGGAGGATAATGGGGAGTCACTTCCCTTTCATTAGTATTATCATCATCTTCTATTTGCTTTCTTTTCTTTAGGTAATTGGCAATATAAGGATTTTCACTGCAATTCACCGCACAATACATATAAATATCCTCTAGATCAAAATCAAGAAATCTATCAAGATTAAATTTTGGAATACCCTCAGTTATACGTTTCATTTCTTCATACCCCAAAATAAGACTATGCTCTTTATGATGCTCAAGGGTAATCAAGTTATCACAATTTTTGGACACGATTCGATCATGAAACAATTTGCATTGGACATTTAAATGACCATGTTCATTGCAAAGTTCACAAGGAGCACAAAAAATATTGAATTTTTCAGCACAAACATCAAGGCTTTCTTGCAAAAATTTAATTTCTAAATGCTTATGCCTCTTGCAATATCTATTTTCCCTATTTGGTGCATACTTGCAAACGCAATCAACTCCACAAAAATTGACGTGCTTATAGGAAATATTTTCATCATGACTAGAGCAATCATCATTAGTACTATGGATATTCAAAGAGTTCATACTAACAACATTGCATTCATGCTCATCATTCAAAGATTTAGTGCAAAACATTTTATAGATTTCTTCTTCTAGCACTTGAGCACAATTTTCCTTACCATTATTCTTACGAAAGATATTAAAAAGATGAAGCGTATGAGACAAACTCAATTCCATTTTTTGGTTTTCTTTTATAGATTAAACTAGTGATAAAACAAGAAACTAAAAGACTCGATTGCAAGATCTAAAGATATACCTTCAAGCACTCACCTCCCCGGCAACAGCGCCAGAAAAGAGCTTGATCTCTAGTACACAACCTTCTTCTTGTAGACGTTGTTGGGCCTCCAAGTGCAGAAGTTTGTAGGACAGTAGCAAATTTCCCTCAAGTGCATGACCTAAGGTTTATCAATCCATGGGAGGCGTAGGATGAAGATGGACTCTCTCAAACAACCCTGCAACCAAATAAAAAAGAGTCTCTTGTGTCCCCAACACACCCAATACAATGGTAAATTGTATAGGTGCACTAGTTCGGCGAAGAGATGGTGATACAAGTGCAATATGGATGGTAGATACAAGTATTTGTAATCTGAAATTATAAAAACAGCAAGGTAACAAGTGGTAAAAGTGAGTGTAAACGGTATTGCAGTGGTAGGAAACAAGGCCTAAGGTTCATATACTTTCACTAGTGCAAGTTCTCTCAAAAATAATAACATAATTGGATCATATAGCTATCCCTCAACATGCAACAAAGAGTCACTCCAAAACCACTAATAGCGGAGAACAAACGGATTATGGTAGGGTACGAAACCACCTCAAAGTTATCCTTTTCGATCTATCTATTCAAGAGTCCGTAGTAAAATAACATGAAGCCATTCTTTTCGTTCAATCTATGACAGAGTTCATACTAGAATAACATCTTAAGACACAAATCAACCAAAACCCTAATGTCACCTAGATACTCCATTTTCACCTCAAGTATCCGTGGGCATGATTATACGATATGCATCGCACAATCTCAGATTCATCTATTCAACCAACACAAAGTACTTCAAAAATGCCCCAAAGTTTCTACCGGAGAATCAAAACGAAAACGTGTGCCAACCCCTATGCATAAGTTCACAAGGTGAACCCGCAAGTTGATCACCGAAACATACATCAAGTGGATCACGTGAATATCCCATTGTCACCACAGATAAGCACGGCAAGACATACATCAAGTGTTCTCAAATCCTTAAAGACTCAATCCGACAAGATAACTTCAAAGGGAAAACTCAATTCATCACAAGAGAGTAGAGGGGGAGAAACATCATAAAATCCAACTATAATAGCAAAGCTCGCGATACATCAAGATCGTGCCATAGAGAGAACACGAGAGAGTGAGAGAGAGAGAGATAGATCAAACACATGGCTACTGGTACATACCCTCAGCCCCGAGGGTGAACTACTCCCTCCTCGTCACGAAGAGTGCCAGGATGATGAAGATGGCCACCAGTGATGGATCCCCCCTCCGGCAGGGTGCCGGAACAGAGTCCCGATTGACTTTTGGTGGCTACAGAGGCTTGCGGCAGCGGAACTCCCGATCTATCTTCGTTATCGATGTTTTTAGGGTATATCTGATTATATAGGTGAAAGATGTCGGTCGGGGGGGTTCTTGAGGGGCCCAGGAGACAGGGGCGCGCCCTATAGGGGGGGGGGGGCTCTATCTCCTGGCCTCCTCGCGGCTCTTCTGACGTGAACTCCAAGTCTCCCGGATCATATTCTTTCCAAAAATCACGCTCCCGAAGGTTTCATTCCGTTTGGACTCTGTTTGATATTCCTTTTCTTCAAAACACTGAAACAGGCCAGAAAACAGCAATATGGGTTGGGCCTCCGGTTAGTAGGTTAGTCCCAAAAGTAATATAAAAGTGTATAATAAAGCCCATAATCATCCAAAACAGGTAATATAATACCATGGAACAATCAAAAATTATAGATACGTTGGAGACGTATCAGGCGATCGTGTAAATTGTATTCCCATTTATCTCGTACCCTTTGTAAGTCAATACAGTCGAAGATGGTCCCCTGGCCAACGAGTACAACTCATCAGAAACAATGTTGTCACCCATGAGACGTGTTTGCAACCAACTGCCAAAAGTCCTGATGTGTTCACATGTAATCCAGTTGTCACACTGCTCTGGGTGTTTGGAGCACAGAATGTTCTTGTCTTCATCGACATATGGGGTCACCAAGGTAGAATTCTGGAGAACTATGTAGTGTGCTTGATACAAAGAATGCCCGTCTATACATATTATTGAGTCCCCTCCTAGTGTGCCTTTTCCACTCAGTCTCCCCTCATATCGCGATTGAGGGAGACCAATCTTCTTAAGGTCGGGAATGAAGTCAACACAAAACCCAATGACATCTTCTGTTTGATGGCCCATGGAGATGCTTCCTTCTGGCCTAGCACAGTTATGAACATATTTCTTTAGGACTCCCGTGAACCTGTCAAAGGGGAACATATTGTGTAGAAATACAGGGCCCAGAATGACAATCTCGTTGACTATATGAACTAGGACGTGCATCATGATATTGAAGAAGGATGGTGGGAACACCAGCTCGAAACTAACAAGTCATTGCGCCACATCACTCCTTAACCTTGGTAGGATTTCTGGATCGATCACCTTCTGAGAGATTGCATTGAGGAATAAACATAGCTTCACAATGGCTAATCGGACGTTTTCCGGTAGAAGCCCCCTTAATGCAACCGGAAGCAGTTGCGACATAATCACGTGGCAGTCATGAGACTTTAGGTTCAGGAACTTTTTCTCTGGCATATTATTATTCTTCGACGAGAAGCCAGACGGGACCTTCATACTGAGTAGGCATTCAAATAAGATTCCCTCTCTTCTTTGGTAAAAGCATAGCTGGCAGGACCTTCATACTACTTTGGAGGCATGCCGTCTTTTTCATGCACATGTTGCTGGTCCTCCCGTGCCTTCATTGTATCTTTTGTCTTCCCATACATGCCCAAGAAGCCTAGCAGGTTCACGCAAAGATTCTTCATCACGTGCATCACGTCGATTGAAGAGCGGACCTCTAGGTCTTTCCAGTAGGGTAGGTCCCAAAATATAGATTTCTTCTTCCACATGGGTGCGCGTCCCTCAGGGTCATTCGGAACAGATAGTCCGTCGGGACACTTTCCTAAGATTACTTGTAAATCATTGACCATAGCAAGTATGTGATCACTTATACGGACGGCGGGCTTCTTCCGGTAATCTGCCTCGCCTTTGAAATGCTTACCTTTCTTTTGACATTGATGGTTGCTCGGAAGAAATCGACGATGCCCCAGGTACACATTCTTCCTGCATTTGTCCAGGTATGTACTTTCGGTGTCATCTAAACAGTGCGTGCATGTGTGGTATCCCTTGTTTGTCTGTCCTAAAAGGTTGCCGATAGCAGGCCAATCATTGATGGTTACAAACAACAATGCATGTAGGTCAAATTCCTATTATTTGTGCTCATCCCACACACGTACACCGTTTCCATTCCACATATGTAAAAGTTCTTCCACTAATGGCCTTAGGTACACATCAATATCGTTGTCGGGTTGCTTAGGTCCTTGGATGAGAACTGGCATCATAATGAACTTCCGCTTCATGCACAACCAAGGAGGAAGGTTATGTTGGAAATATTCCCTAGAGGCAATAATAAAATGATTATTATTATATTTCCATGTTCACGATAATTGTATGTTATTCATGCTATAATTGTGTTATCCGGAAATCGTAATACATGTGTGAATACATAGACCACAACATGTCCCTAGTGAGCCTCTAGTTGACTAGCTCGTTGATCAACTGATAGTCATGGTTTCCTGACTATGGACATTGGATGTCGTTGATAACGGGATCACATCATTAGGAGAATGATGTGATGGACAAGACCCAATCCTAAGCATAGCACAAGATCGTGTAGTTCGTTTGCTAGAGATTTTCCAATGTCAAGTATCTTTTCCTTAGACCATGAGATCGTGTAACTCCCGGATACCGCAGGAGTGCTTTGGGTGTACCAAACGTCACAACGTAACTGGGTGACTATAAAGGTATACTACGAGTATCTCCGAAAGTATCTGTTGGGTTGACACGGATCGAGACTGGGATTTGTCACTCCGTATGACGGAGAGGTATCTCTGGGCCCACTCGGTAATGCATCATCATAATGAGCTCAAAGTGAGAAAGTGTTTGGTCACGGGATCATGCATTACGGTACGACTAAAGTGACTTGCCGGTAACGAGATTGAACGAGGTATTGGGATACCGACGATCGAATCTCAGGTAAGTAACGTGCCGATTGACAAAGGGAATTGTATACGGGGTTACTTGAATCCTCGACATCGTGGTTCATCCGATGAGATCATCGAGGAGCATGTGGGAGCCAACATGGGTATCCAGATCCCGCTGTTGGTTATTGACCAGAGAGTAGTCTCGGTCATGTCTGCATGTCTCCCGAACCCGTAGGGTCTACACACTTAAGGTTCGGTGACGCTAGGGTTGTAGAGATATTAGTATGCAGTAACCCGAAAGTTGTTCAGAGTCTCGGATGATATCTCGGACGTCACGAGGAGTTCCGGAATGGTCCGGAGGTGACGAATTATATATAGGAAGTCAGGTTTCGGCCATCGGGAAAGTTTCGGGGGTCACCGGTATTGTACCGGGACCACCGAAAGGGTCCCGGGTGTCCACCGGGTGGGGCCACCTATCCCGGAGGGCCCCATGGGCTGAAGTGGGAGGGGAACCAGCCCCTGGTGGGCTGGTGCGCCCCCCCTTGGGCCCCCCTACGCCTAGGGTTGGAAACCCTAGGGGTGGGGGCGCCTCCACCTGGCTTGGGGGGCAAGCCACCCCCTTGGCCGCCGCCCCCCTTGGAGATTGCATCTCCTAGGGTCGGCGCCCCCCCTAGGGGCCCTATATAAAGAGGGGGGAGAGAGGGCAGCCGCACCCATGCTCTTGGCGCCTCCCTCTCCCTCTGCTACACCTCTCCCTCTCGTAGTGCTTGGCGAAGCCCTGCCGAGATCGCTGCTGCATCCACCACCACGCCGTTGTGCTGCTGGATCTCCATCAACCTCTCCTTCCCCCTTGTAGGATCAAGAAAGAGGAGACGTCTTCCCAACCGTACGTGTGTTGAACGCGGAGGTGCTGTTTGTTCAGCACTAGGATCATCGGTGATTTGGATCACGACGAGTACGACTCCCTCAACCCCGTTCTCTTGACGCTTCCGCTCGCGATCTACAAGGGTATGTAGATGCACTCCTCTCTCTTGTTGCTAGATGAACTCCATAGATTGATCTTGGTGAAGCGTAGAAAATTTTATTTTCTGCAACGTTCCCCAACAGTGGCATCATGAGCTAGGTCTATGCGTAGTTTCTTTGCATGAGTAGAACACAAATTTGTTGTGGGCGTAGATGTTGTCAATTTTCTTGCTACTACTAGTCTTATTTTGCTTCGGAGTCATCGTGGGATGAAGCGGCTCGGACCGACCTTACACGTACGCTTACGTGAGACAGGTTCCACCGACTAACATGCACTAGTTGCATAAGGTGGCTAGCGGGTGTTTGTCTCTCCCACTTTAGTCGGAGCGGATTCGATGAAAAGGGTCCTTATGAAGGGTAAATAGAAATTGGCATATCACGTTGTGGCTTTTACGTAGGTAAGAAAACGTTCTTGCTAGAACCCTATTGCAGCCACGTAAAAACATGCAACAACAATTAGAGGACGTCTAACTTGTTTTTGCAGCATTTGCTATGTGATGTGATATGGCCAAAATTTGTGATGAATGATATATATGGGATGTATGAGATCATGTTCTTGTAATAGGAATCACGACTTGCATGTTGATGAGTATGAAAACCCGCAGGAGCCATAGGAGTTGTCTTAATTATTGTATGACCTGCGTGTCAATGATTTAACGCCATGTAATTACTTTGCTTTAATGCTAAACCGTTAGCCATAGTAGTAGAAGGTTCGAGGAGCTGAAAATGGTTTTCCAAGCTCATGCCCGGGTCGAGAGATATGAAGCCTCCGACAAGTTCTATAGTTGTAAGATGGAGGAAAATGGTTCTGTCAGTGAGCACATACTCAAAATGTCTGGGTTGCACAACCGCTTGTCCCAGCTGGACATTCACCTCCCGGACGAGGCGGTCATTGACAGAATCCTTCAGTCGCTCCCACCAAGCTACAAGAGCTTTGTGATGAACTACAATATGCAGGGCATGGAGAAAACTATTCCTGAAGTATTTTCAATGCTGAAATCAGCGGAGGTGGAAATCAAAAAGGAACATCAAGTGTTGATGGTCAATAAAACCACTAAGTTCAAGAAGGGCAAGGGTAAGAAGAACTTCAAGAAGGACGGCAAGGAAGTTAACGCACCCGGTAAGCCAGTTGCCGGGAAGAAGTCAAAGAATGGACCCAAGCCTGAGACTGAGTGCTTTTATTGCAAAGGGAAGGGTCACTGGAAGCGGAACTGCCCCAAATACTTAGCGGACAAGAAGGCCGGCAACACTAAAGGTATATGTGATATACATGTAATTGATGTATACCTTAATAGTACTCGTAGTAGCTCCTGAGTATTTTATACCGGTGCCGTTGATCATATTTGTAACTCAAAGCAGGAGCTGCAGAATAAGTGGAGACTGGCGAAGGACGAGGTGACGATGCGCGTCAGGAATGGTTCCAAGGTCGATGTGATCGCCGTCGGCACGCTACCTCTACATTTACCTATGGGATTAGTTTTAAACCTCAATAATTGTTATTTAGTGCCAGCTTTGAGCATGAACATTGTTTCTAGATCTCGTTTCATGCGAGATGGCTACTCATTTAAATCCGAGAATAATGGTTGTTCCATTTATATGAGAGATATGTTTTATGGTCATGCCCCGCTGGTCAATGGTTTATTCTTAATGAATCTCGAACGTAATGTTACACATATTCATAGTGTGAATACCAAAAGATGTAAGGTTGATAACGATAGTCCCACATACTTGTGGCACTGCCGCCTTGGTCACATTGGTGTCAAGCGCATGAAGAAGCTCCATGCTGATGGACTTTTAGAGTCTCTCGATTATGAATCATTTGACACATGCGAACCATGCCTCATGGGCAAAATGACCAAGACTCCGTTATCCGGAACAATGGAGCGAGCAACCAACTTATTGGAAATCATACATACTGATGTGTGCGGTCCAATGAGCGTTGAGGCTCGCGGAGGATATCGTTATGTTCTCACTCTCACTAATGACTTAAGTAGATATGGGTATGTCTACTTGATAAAACACAAGTCTGAGACCTTTGAAAATTTCAAGGAATTTCAGAATGAGGTAGAGAATCAACGTGACCGAAAAATAAAGTTCTTACGATCAGATTGTGGAGGAGAATATTTAAGTCACAAATTTGGTACACAATTAAGGAAATGTGGAACCGTTTCACAACTCACGCCACCTGGAACACCTCAGTGTAACGGTGTGTCCGAACGTCATAATCGCACTCTATTGGATATGGTGTGATCTATGATGTCTCTTACCGATTTACCGCTATCATTTTGGGGATACGCTCTAGAGACAGCTACATTCACTTTAAATAGGGCACCGTCTAAATCCATTGAGACGACACCGTATGAATTATGGTTTGGGAAGAAACCTAAGCTGTCGTTTCTAAAAGTTTAGGGATGCGATGCATTTGTCAAGAAACTTCGACCTGAAAAGCTCGAACCCAAGTCGGAAAAATGCGTCTTCATAGGATACCCTAAGGAAACCATTGGGTATACCTTCTACCTTAGATCTGAAGGCAAGATCTTCGTTGCCAAGAACGGATCCTTTCTGGAGAAAGAGTTTCTCTCTAAAGGAGTAAGTGGGAGGAAAGTAGAACTGGATGAAGTACTACCTCTTGAACCGGAAAGTAGTGCAGCTCAGGATAATGTTCCTGTGGTGCCTACACCGACTGGAGAGGAAATTAATGATGATGATCAAGGTACTTGGATCAAGTTGCTACTGAACCGTGGGTCCACAAGGACACGTTCCACACCAGAGTGGTATGGCAACCCTGTCCTGGAAATCATGTTGTTAGACAATGGTGAACCTTCGAACTATGAAGAAGCGATGGCGGGCCCAGATTCCAACAAATGGCTTGAAGCCATGCAATCCGAGATAGGATCCATGTATGAAAACAAAGTATGGACTTTGACAGACTTGCCCGATGATCGACGAGCGATAGAAAACAAATGGATCTTTAAGAAGAAGACGGACGCGGATGGTAATATTACCATCTATAAAGCTCGACTTGTTGCTAAGGGTTATCGACAAGTTCAAGGGGTTGACTACGATGAGACTTTCTCTCCCGTAGCGAAGCTGAAGTTCGTCCGAATCATGTTAGCAATTGCCGCATACTATGATTATGAGATATGGCAAATGGACGTCAAAACGGCATTCCTTAACGGCTATCTTAAGGAAGAACTATATATGATGCAGCCGGAAGGTTTTGTTGATCCCGAGAATGCTAACAAGGTATGCAAGCTCCAGCGATCCATTTATGGGCTGGTGCAAGCATCTCGGAGTTGGAACATTCGCTTTGATGAGATGATCAAAGCGTTTGGGTTTATGCAGACTTATGGAGAAGCCTGCGTTTACAAGAAAGTGAGTGGGAGCTCTGTAGCATTTCTCATATTATATGTAGATGACATACTTTTGATGGGAAATGCTATAGAACTTTTGGACAACATTAAGGCCTACTTGAATAAGTGTTTTTCAATGAAGGACCTTGGAGAAGCTGCTTACATATTAGGCATCAAGATCTATAGGGATAGACCGAGACGCCTCATAGGTCTTTCACAAAGCACATACCTTGATAAGATATTGAAGAAGTTCAATATGGATCAGTCCAAGAAAGGGTTCTTGCCTGTATTGCAAGGTGTGAGACTGAACTCGGCTCAATGCCCGACCACGGCAGAAGATATAAAAGAGATGAGTGGCATCTCCTATGCCTCAGCATAAGGTCTATTATGTATGCCATGCTGTGTACCAGACCTGATTTAAGCCTTGCCGTAAGTTTGGTAGGAAAGTACCTAAGTAATCCCGGCAAGGAACACTGGACAGCGGTCAAGAATATCCTGAAGTACCTGAAGAGGACTAAGGATATGTTTCGTTTTGGAGGTGACGAAGAGCTCGTCAGAAGGGTTACGCCGACGCTTAGCTTCGACACGATCTGATGACTCTAAGTCACAAACCGGATACGTGTATATTTTGAATGGTGGGGCAGTTAGCTGGTGCAGTTGCAAGCAAAGCGTCGTGGCGGGATCTACATGTGAAGCGGAGTACATGGCAGCCTCGGAGGCAGCGCATGAAGCAATATGGATGAAGGAGTTCATCACCGACCTAGGAGTCATACCCAATGCGTCAGGGCCGATCACTCTCTTCTGTGACAACACTGGAGCTATTGCCCTTGCCAAGGAGCCCAGGTTTCACAACAAGACCAGGCACATCAAGCGTTGTTTCAAATCCATTCGTGAAAATGTTCAAGATGGAGACATAGATATTTGCAAAGTACATACGGATCTGAATGTCGCAGATCCATTGACTAAACCTCTTCCGCGAGCAAAACATGATCAACACCAGAACTCTATGGGTGTTCGATTCATCACAATGTAACTAGATTATTGACTCTAGTGCAAGTGGGAGACTGTTGGAAATATGGCCTAGAGGCAATAATAAAATGATTATTATTATATTTCCTTGTTCATGATAATTGTCTGTTATTCATGCTATAATTGTGCTATCCGGAAATCATAATACATGTGTGAATACATAGACCACAACATCTCCCTAGTGAGCCTCTAGTTGACTAGCTCGTTGATCAACTGATAGTCATGGTTTCCTGACTATGGACATTGGATGTCGTTGATAACGGGATCACATCATTAGGAGAATGATGTGATGGACAAGACCCAATCCTAAGCATAGCACAAGATCGTGTAGTTCGTTTGCTAGAGCTTTTCCAATGTCAAGTATCTTTTCCTTAGACCATGAGATCGTGTAACTCCGGATACCGTAGGAGTGCTTTGGGTGTACCAAACGTCACAACGTGAATCGGGTGACTATAAAGGTATACTACGGGTATCTCGAAAGTATCTGTTGGGTTGACACGGATCGAGACTGGATTTGTCAATCCGTATGACGGAGAGGTATCTCTGGGCCCACTCGGTAATGCATCATCATAATGAGCTCAAAGTGACCAAGTGTTTGGTCACGGGATCATGCATTACGATGCGAGTAAAGTGACTTGCGGTAACGAGATTGAACGAGGTATTGGGATACCGACGATCGAATCTCGGGTAAGTAACGCATCGATTGACAAAGGGAATTGTATACGGGTTACTTGAATCCTCGACATCGTGGTTCCTCCGATGAGATCATCGAGGAGCATGTAGAGCCAACATGGGTATCCAGATCCCGCTGTTGGTTATTGACCGAGAGTAGTCTCGGTCATGTTCGCATGTCTCCGAACCCGTAGGGTCTACACACTAAGGTTCGGTGGCGCTAGGGTTGTAGAGATATTAGTATGCAGTAACCCGAAAGTTGTTGGATGAGATCTCGGACGTCACGAGGAGTTCCGGAATGGTCCGGAGGTGAAGAATTATATATAGGAAGTCAGGTTTCGGCCATCGGGAAAGTTTCGGGGGTCACAGGTATTGTACCGGGACCATCGGAAGGATCCCGGGGGTCCACCGGGTGGGGCCACCTATCCCGGAGGGCCCCATGGGCTGAAGTGGGAGGGGAACCAGCCCCTGGTGGGCTGGTGCGCCCTGCCCCCTAGCGCCTAGGGTTGGAAACCCTAGGGGTGGGGCGCCCACCACGGCTTGGGGGCAAGCCACCCCTTGACGCCGCCCCTTGGAGATTGCATCTCCTGGGGCGGCGCCCCTAGGGGCCCTATATAAAGAGGGGGAGGGAGGCAGCCAACCCATGCTCTTGGCGCCTCCCTCTCCCTCTGCTACACCTCTTCCTCTCGTAGTGCTTGGCGAAGCCCTGCCGAGATCGCTGCTGCATCCACCACCACGCCGTCGTGCTACTGGATCTCCATCAACATCTCCTTCCCCCTTTCTGGATCAAGAAGGAGGAGACGTATTCCCAACCATACGTGTGTTGAACGCGGAGGTGCTGTCCGTTCAGCACTAGTATCATCGGTGATTTGGATCACGACGAGTACGACTCCCTCAACCCCGTTCTCTTGAACGCTTCCGCTCGCGATCTACAAGGGTATGTAGATGCACTCCTCTCTCTTGTTGCTAGATGAAGTCCATAGATTGATCTTGGTGAAGCGTAGAAAATTTTATTTTCTGCAACATTCCCCAACAGGTTATAGATACATGGAGTCACAGGACAGGTGTTGTGATTGCTGCTCTGCTCCCCTAAAGGATTAATGCCGTCCGCGCTTAAACCAAACCATACTTTCCTTGCGTCACCTGCAAAGTCCTCCCAGAACTTTCTCTCGATTTTCCTCCACTGTGACCTGTTAGCGGGTGCTCTCAACTTCCCGTCTTTCTTACGGTCCTCTCTGTGCCATCACGTCAACTTGGCATGCTCTTTGTTTCTGAACAGACGTTTCAACCGTGGTATTATAGGAGCATACCACATCACCTTGGCAGGAACCCTCTTCCTTGGGCGCTCGCTGTCAACATCACCAGGGTCATCTCGTTTGATCTTATACCGCAATGCACCGCATACCGGGCATGCGTTCATATCCTCGTACGCACCGCGGTAGAGGATGCAGTCATTAGGGCATGCATGTATCTTCTGCACCTCCAATCCTAAAGGCATACAACCTTCTTTGTTGCGTACGTACTGTCGGGCAATTCGTTATCCTTTGGAAGCTTCTTCTTCAATATTTTTAGTAGCTTCTCAAATCCTTTGTCAGGTACACCATTCTCTACCATCCACTGCAGCAATTCCAGTGTGGTACTGAGCTTTGTGTTGCCATCTTCGCAATTGGGGTACAACCCTTTTTTGTGATCCTCTAACATGCGATCGAACTTCAGCTCCTCCTTTATACTTTCGCACTGTCTCTTTGCATCAACAATGACCTGGTGAAGATCATCATCGGGCACATCATCTGGTTCCTCTTGATCTTCAGCTTCCCCCGCTGCAGCATCTCCGTATTCAGAGGGCATATAGTTGTCATCATCCTCTTCTTCTTCGCTGTCTTTCATCATAACCCATGTTTCTCCGTACTTGGTACAAACATTATAGTGTGGCATGAAACCCTTATAAAGCAGGTGGCTGTGAAGGATTTTTCGGTCAGAGTACGACTTCGTATTCCCACATATAGGGTATAGACAACACATAAAACCATTCTGCTTGTTTGCATCAGCCACTTCGAATAAATTATGCACGCCCTTAATGTACTCGGAGGTGCGTCTGTCACCGTACATCCATTGCCGGTTCATCTGCGTGCATTATATATAATTAAGTGTTCCAAAACCATTACAGAACATCATGAATACAGAAGTGACCAAATTAATAGAAGTTTATCATCACATTAAAACAAAAGTACATACATAGTTCCCATTGAACAACATATAGCTCTCCAGAGCATCTAATTAAACCATACATTGAAACTATCTAAAACATTTCAATGCAACAACAAATACGATCATAATCGCAACTAAGGTAACAATTAATCCAACTACATAATGATACCAAGTCTCAGTATGAATGGCATATTTTTTTTATCTTTCTAATCTTCAAGCGCATTGCATCGATCTTGATCTTGTGATCATCAACGACATCCGCAACATGCAACTCCAATATCATTTTCTCCTCCTCATTTTTTTTCAATTTTTCTTTCAAGTAATTATTTTTTTCTTTAACTAAATTTAACCTCTCGACAATAGGGTCGGTTGGAATTTCCGGTTCACATACCTCCTAGATAAAAAAAACTATGTCACGTTGCTCGGCATAATTGTCATACACACTAAATGAAACAAATAGTTATAAAAGAATATATATATATATATATATATATATATATATATATATATATATATAGGGTGGGTCTATTATGATAACACCCTTAAGAGTCTTATTCTGCACACCACTTTCTTATTCTGCTAACACCCCTACCCAGTAGCCACCCGACACGCGCTAACCTAGCAAATAGAAAAATCCACCGGCTGCCCACCACTCCCCTCTCGAACCCCACTCCTCCACAAACCTCCCTCCACGATACCCCACCCCACCACCACCTGCCTCCTTCTCCCACCGGCCGGCGCCTCAAGCATCCTACTCCCACCACCGGCCCTCCCCCTCCTCCTCCCACCACCGGCCCTTTGCCTCCCCCCGACACCTACTACCGAGCCTCCGCCCACCCTGCCAATCAGCCACCCTCCCGCGGCCTCGCGGATCTGACCATATCCGGATCCGGCCGCCATGCCCCTCTCCCTGCCGACCGGCACCTGATCCGGCCGCCGCGCCCCTCTCCTTCTTCCTTCCGGCAGGCGCTCACGCACGCCCGTCTTTGAATGGCGAGCAACACCAGAGGTGAGCCGCCACCCGAAGCGGCCCGCCCTCCGCCCCGGCCACCATCCCAAGACTGCCTCCCTCCACCCGGCCACCACACAGCGCGCTCGCCGCCTGGCCACCACCCGTCCATGCGGTTTGCAGCCGCATTTGTGTAATCTGGCGCTTTGCGCGTGCAGATCCAGCACACTTGGGCGGTTGCTCACAAGCCGGAGCTCCCCAACGGCCGGCGGCAGCGACTTTCAACCTCCGCCCCCTGTTGCTTGGCGTTCTAGGGGCGATGAAGGTGGGCGGATGGATTTAGTTCTTTTGATTTGTAGCACTGCTACTCCCTATTCTTCTTCTTCCCATATTCTCTGAAATATTTTTTGGTTGTTGTTCATGTTTAGCGTGGCGTGCATCCCCCGCGGTTCAGCTCGTGGGTGTGTACTCCAGCGATGCAATTTGTGGGTTCTCAACTGACAGCAGTGCGATTTGCTTTACAGGGCAGGGCATAATTGATTTACGGGGGATTATGGTTGTTGTTGATGCAGTGCAAAACGCCTCTTCATGCGCTTCTTTGGCTCCGGCGAAGCAAAGGAGAGGACACGGGCATGCAGCTCCCCATCCCCATACTTGTCCATTGAACTCAGAAAGCCCATCTTGCTGCAGTGTATATGAGCATATGGCCTGCAAGTGTTGCTCTTGATTCCCAGTTGCAAAACAATGGGGTTCACTCTGTTTGTTTTGTCAAAGAAAAAGAACACTTTGCTTATGCAGCACACTTGTTTTGTGGCCGGTGGCATTCTCTATATGATCAGCTCCCACTATATTATTAAAGAAAAATAGTGTAGTTAAATGCAACAAACATTTGTGGCTCACTCTGTGGAAAAACATTGATGCGGTACACTTTGTTGTTGTAAAAAGAAAAAAATATATATATTATGCAGTGCACTTTGATTCCTTGTA
Organism: Aegilops longissima; assembly: GCA_021605205.1. Lineage (NCBI taxonomy): Eukaryota > Viridiplantae > Streptophyta > Magnoliopsida > Poales > Poaceae > Aegilops > Aegilops longissima. Next base: position 716,770,577 of record CM038680.1, read on the forward strand.
TAGAAAAAAATACTGAAAATATTGACGCAGTCCGCTTGCCTTGTCTCAGTGTTACATATTCAAAAAAACATGTTAGAAAAACCGGCAAAAAAAGTAATGCGGTTCACTTTCAATATTGTTGCGGTTCACTTGCCCTCGTCTCTGCGGTCTACTCGTCCATAGAAAAAGTTAAAAAAAATACAGAAGAAACCATGTACTTCGCTTGCCCATCCGATGCAGTGTGGTTTTCATTCAGAAGCAGTGCGGTCGGCCGTATGATGTTGTTCATCCCGTAAGTGCAAAAAAATTGTTACAAAAGCGAAAAAAAGTAATGTGGTTCACTTTTTGGTACTGTTGTGGTTCATTTACACCCGATGTGAAGTGCACTCTGCTTTCTCGTCCTTGTAAAAATTGTGTTTGAATAAAAGAAACTATGCAGTTCTCTTACCCGTCTGATGCAGTGCGGTTTTTCATCCGATGAAGTGCGGTTTTCTGTCAGATTAATTACACATGCCGATTCTGGTGCCGCGAAAAAACAGAGTATCCGCATTTTAGTAATTTTAAAACTGCTCTTAAACCGTAAGGAATTAGAGAGCGTGTTCTACATGAAAAAATTGCGCCTCGTCGATATCTTTCCAGCGGTGTATAATTCGAATCATTTCGACCAGCGGTTTGCAAAATTTCATGAAAAACGGCCGCTGCCTCCCGTCGTCAGCCGCACGATTTTCAAAATTAACTGAAAACCGTAAGGAATCTCAAAAATATTCCAACATACGAAAGTTGCGCCTTGTCCGTAGCTTTCCAACGGCGTATCATACGCCTCGTTTCGACAAACGGTTCAAAAACTGGAGCAAAAACAATACAAAAATTGCAAAAATTTCGAAAAAACGTAATTCCGCGATTTAGCAAATTTGAAACTACTCTTAAACCGTAACGAATTACAGAAAATAATAGATATGAAAAAGATGCGCCTCGATCATATCTTTCCAGCGGCGTATCATTTGCTTTATTCGGATGAACGGTTTAGGAAAAATCGCGAAAATACGCTCGCTGCCACTCGTCGTCCGCCGCGTCGTTTTCGAAACTGCTCTTAAACCGCAAGGAATCTCGGAAAGTGTTTAACATGGAGAAGTTGCGCCTAATCCGTAGCTTTCCAACGGTATATTCTACGCCTTGTTCCGATAAACGGTTAAAAAACTAGAGGAAAAACAGTACCAGAAAAACACTGCATGCAATTTTTTTTAACACGAAGTTCACTAGTCTATATTGCAGTGCACGTCGTCAAAATGATACAGTGCGCTTTTGTTGAGCATGCAGTCTGGAAGTGGTGTGCAGAATAGTTATTCTGCTAATATTAGCAGAATAGACCGTCTATATATATATATATATATATATATATATATATATATATATATATATATATATATATATATATATATATATATATATATATATATATATATATATACACCACATCAAATCATAGACAGGACGAGGGCCGACGGAGGCGGATACCAAAATCATCGCACTATATAATAACAAATAATAATAAGTAAATAAATTACACAAGTATCTATCTAAATCATACAAGTAAGAACTTTTTTCTTTTAGAAAGAAGATAAGAACAAGAGGCTCACCACGGTGGTGCCGACGACGAGATCGGCGCGGGCGATCGACGGCGGTGAGGACGGGGACGGGACAGGATGGACATCGTAACCTAGACAAATCTTGAGGAAAATGGAGTTTGGATAAGGAGCATCGGGAGGAGAAAGCTTAAGTGTGGCTCGGACATTTCATTGAACACCTCATGTGCATAGGAGGTGAGCTAGAGCACAACACACCTCTCCCAAAAAACAGAGCACTCCACTGCTCTGCTCGCGGGTAAGGGGTATATATAGGCATCTCATTGGTCCTGGTTCGTGGCTAGAACCGGGTCTAAAGGACAACCTTTGGTCCCGGTTCAAGCCACCAGCCGGGACCAATGGTGGTGGGCCAGAAGCGACGCCCATTGGTCCCGGTTTGTGCCTGGAACCGGGACCAAAGGGGTCAGACGAACCGGGACCAATGCCCCACGAGGCCCGGCCGCCCCTCCCCCCGCCCCCCCACCCCCCGGCCTCACGAACCGTGACCTACCGGGACTTATGCCCCCATGGGTCCCGGTTCGTGAGTGAACCGGGATTAATGGGCTTGCCCTGCTTGGACCAAAGCCCTATTTTCTACTAGTGACGTCGTCGATGCGTCACATGAAACGCCGCTCCACCGCTGAAACCGTTCACTGGTCCCTCAAGCCAATGCTCACCTCCAAGAATGACGCCCCCAAGGGGGTAACGGCACAAGAGCGCCGCAGTTATCCGATCAACTAATCTAGGGTTTCTCCGGAGGTAGTGGACAGAGGTGTAGAGCTTCTCCGCGGGCGATGCCTTTAAAATGGGGACGACACGGATCAGAGCATCGCCGTCGTCGCCATTGGCAACTAGCCAAGAGCATGGTTTTGACCCGGATCTGCTCGACAAACCTCCATCCCGCATCGTGTGCATGGGACCGCGACCGGTCTCCGCTGCTGCACAGGTAGCTTGCCTACAACAAAAGAAGGATTTAATGGTACTCCCTCCGTCCGGAAATACTTGTCGTAGGAATGGATGTATCTAGATGTATTTTAGTTCTAGATACATCCATATTTATCCATTTCTTCGACAAGTATTTCCGGACGGAGGGAGTACGTGTTAACCAGTTCCAAAGTCTTCAATGGAATGGCCCGATTCATCGATGCCGCAACTCCTTTGCTCCATCTGCACTAGCTAGATCCAACAGAAGTTCAAAACCTCCATTATTTAGGGATAAAATTGCACAAACAATCTGTAGTGGTATTCAGTTAAGCCTACAAACCGCCATTTCCTGCAACCAGATCCTAACACCTGACATTTAATATACATATGTGGCAGTCACCAAATGTCTAAGTCATAGATTGTATTACAGCAGGATCAATGCAATCACTCAAAAAATACAGAAAAAACAATTCACTTCAGACTTATAGACATATGAGACGCGACAAACAACCAATCACAAAGTTCATGCGTCGAACACAAACAGCGGTACATGCCGCTACAACAAGCACAAATGAAACACACTCATAGAAATTGAAAACAACGCAAAGGAAACTATGCACGCGGTGTTAGTTACACGACTCCACCTTGATACTACTGGTCCCTCTCAAGGATGCCTGCATGAGAGAGCAATGCCCAGAGGTGGGTGATGAACTCGCCGCCGTTTGCCAGCTGCTCGATGTGCTCCTCGACATTGTCTGACGGCGCGAGGTAGAGCATTATCTCGGCCCAGAAATCAGCCATCACCTGCCAGCGGGCGCCCTCTTCCATGTCCTCCAATTGCTTCCCCAGTTTGACGCCGCTTTCGAAGATCTTCTCGGTCTTGTCTGGTACTGGTAAACTCTTCATGGCCTCGTACTTGCTCTCCGCCCTTTGTAGGAATGTAACTGCTTCTACTGCTGCTGCATCGAACTTGCGTGTTGTATCATAATGGTGCCCAGGAAGTAGCTTTGGTGCAGAGACCACCAAGTATGCACAATATTTTGACAGTTTTGTGGCAATGCTAAAAGGTATCATGTTTTCAGGGGAAAGTGTTAGCATCTCACAGTAACATGTTGCAATATGCCAAGTCAAAATAATGTGTGTCTGACTCTGTTTTCTCTGGGACCAGCTTCTATCCAGGTGTATTTCCCACTCACATGCCCACGAGAGGCATTGTGCTCCATTGGACTCTAAAGAAGATCGCCCATTGCTTAGTTTACCATCCGTACTTTTAAGGGAGCAGATAATCGCCTTCTTTACTTCATCAGGCAACTTGACAGATTTCCCAGCTTTCTTGCGAACACGCAATGCCTGAACATTTGTTTGATGGAAGAACCTAAAGTCCATAAGGTGAAAGAATTTCACCACTGTCCCCATTAAGCAACTGATGAATAATAACCTGCATGCAGATCTATGCTTTAACAGATTAGGATTGTGGCTGACTGAATCAAGTAATGAGTACTGCCCAAGCTTGTGTTGCCAGTAGTGTTTGTATGGGGCAAACCTCACACCAATCTTGGCAAGAAACCTCTTTAATCCCATGATGCAAGATGCAAGACACACACCAACCTTTTCAAGAAACTCCTTTAATCCCCCTGTGCTCGCTTTGTTTCTGCTGCTTCTTGCTTCTTCTCTGATAGACTGACAAACAAATGATACTCTGCCCCAAATGCCCATCCAGTAAAACAAGAGCTGTAGGAATTCAAGTAAAGCAGTGGATAAAAGTATCACTAAGGTGATAACAACATCATCTCTAAAGTTGCTCGTGATAGCAGTGATGCATGCCGTGATTGATAAGCCGAGGACAGAAAACAGGGACCAAACTGTTGCAGCCATTGATCCATAATAAATGACAGCATACTTGGTGAAGAAGAAATCATAGGTATAGGCCAACTCAACCTCAAGCACCTTGAACACCCTGTTGTAGTCCATGGCACCATCTGCAGATAGAACTAGAAGCCCTTTGAAGACAAAATTGTGTGCCCTGTCTTTGGATTCGTCACAGGCAAACCCAAAGTAGCGCCTTCTCAGCAGATGAAACAGAGAGAAGGAAAGGCATGCATCCTTTAGTTCTGGGACTAGTGGTTCCTTGCACTGCCATATCTTCCCTATGTCGATGACTTCATCATCGTTCAGAGGATCAGTTGTGAACTGTGTTGCATATGTGGGAGCATCAAACTTGGATTTGTAGACAGGCCACTCAACCAGGTAACTGCAGTGCTCCATGGTGACAAACACACCCTTAGCTTGCTCCTCATACATGTGATCAGCAACAATTTTGTTCCAGTTATATGAGTTACTTGCTAGATGACACACTGCAAATCTTTGTGCATATCTGACAAAAGCAAGTAAAACCATATAAAAAAGGGCCGGGGTGTAGCGCGTCCGCACACTGATCAAGAGGAAAAAAGCATATGCACTGTACATAACAGCCTGGTAGAGGGACCTTGTGAGCTGCTTGTTGTCTTCCAGACTATAGGCTGTGACAGAGTCGGTGCAACCATGAAGCATGATGAGAGATACGGCCCAGATGGGGTACATGGTGCTCTTCAGCAAAGAAGACTGCATAGAACCAAGTATGTAAGTTGCCACTGAGAAGGACAAAGTAAACGCCCCAAACACACCATTCTGGAGCAGCCAGTTCCTGCTTCGGCGCCGCTGGGACCCAAAGATGGCGAGGAGGAGTAGGACACCAGCAACCAACGATACGAGTACCTTGATCCGGATTACTGCTGCCTTTGGGCTGTCCCACAACATTTCTGCACCATGTGACAAGCTCGTAACCGTGGAATTCCTAAGTCCCTGCCCACCATCACCAGGAGCGTTAACATTAAATGACCAGCACAACTTTTTTATTGACAGGTAATAGATGACTGGCACAACTTTGTTTGATGAGATATATAAACATATAAGAATTCACTTCTTCTTCGGTACACCCCACTAAACACGTTGATGGCTGAGATTAGCACATAACTTTTCATAACAAAAGGCGGGATGGTCTTATTTTAAAAAGTCGTTGCCCGTCCGACTACGGTGATACCCGCTATGTACGTACAAAAATACCCATGTCCAGCTGTCCGTACATGCGTCAGGTCATGTCACGCCGCGTGGCAAAGTGGACATGCGTTTGGACGTCTCCAAGAAGACTATAGGTGTGTATATACTGTTTTGGCAAAAGACCATAGTGCCCTTATATGTTTAGTGAGGGGTGACCTCATAAAAACTACCATACTTTCTGATAGATTTAGTCAAACTTGAAATTATTATTTGACTATGACGATACTAGAACTTTTATTTGTGAACTGGAATAGCCAGAATATCAGTATGTAGAGCTAAGAAGGGACTAATAATTAGCAAAAACAAATGGCTAATGCAATATCAGTGTACATACATGCTCTATGCATCGCAAAACAAAGAAACTGACTTGGTCTTCAAGATGACTTGACCCACTAATTTCTACTGAATATTTGTCTGGAAACAAATAAGATTATAATATTTCTAATGAGTTCGAGTGCACAGCTCAACTCTTATTTTTTCGACAAAGGTTGGATTTTATTGATCAAAACGGAGCATCTTAAGGATACAAATTACAATGAGCACATGTCCGATCTCTGCAAAGTTAGGATGCCCACGGCTAACAGAAACACACACACGAACCTAAACTCTAGCAAGTCTTATGACACTGCATTTGGCTTGGTTGGAACAAAAATAAATAAATAAATGTACAATAAAAAAACTTGCTGCTTTAGATCAAGGTGCAGTATGTAGAATGTTTAACCTTCAATAAATAAATGCATACCATTTCTTCTCGACCCATTCCCTGCTGATCGAGGGTGCAAATAAATAGTTAGGCGGCAGACTTCATTGCAGCCGCAATTTACACCGTAGAGGCGGAGACGATGATATATATTGGGCCGGTCTCTCCCTCCCTTGGGCTGGTGTATGCAGGCACTTGCATGTTTTATACCAACGACAAGACTCGATCGAGATCAGTCCTCGTGTTTACTTGTTAATTACGTAGGGTATCTCTCTCTCTCTCTCTCTCTCCCCCGCTCGTCTGAAAAAGAAAAAAAGGGAAATAAGGTGGTGACATCTTCTTTCTTCCCTGGACTTTCAGCGCGCGCAAGCAAGCATATATATTTTGGATTTCGTTTTACGATTATTACCGGTCAAGGGCGAAATAGGCGAAATCCGGGTTTTTCGGAAAATTTCGGAAAAACTCGGACGAAATGCAGAAAACAAAAACTGAAATTTAGAACGAAATCTGACGAAATTAAACGAGAAATGACCGAAATGTCCTAAAATGGCTTGAAACAAGCAGAATCACATTGAACGGGTGAAAACCTGAAGCAGAATCAAAGGATTTCAGAATTAACAATCATACTATACAAGCTGGGTCTTTCATTGTCATCAAGCTAAAACACAGTATACAAAGGAGAAAGCCGGCAGTGGCGGATCCAGGATTGAAGCAAGCCCCGGGCCCAAAAAAAAAATTTTGTAGCGAGAGAAAAACTTAAAGTCCATCAGGCTACAGCTACCTCAAAAGAATATCTCAAATATGGCTCAATTGCACCAAAAATTTAGAATCTAAACTCAATGCTTAAACCTTCTGTTGCTGCCACCTAAGGTCATTACAACTAACAAAACCTTCTGTTGCTGCCACGGATGAAAAATATCTCTACATCTTTTATTCTACAAAATGAAATGAAATTGATATTCAGTTGATATTAACAGCAGCAACAACAACATTCACAAAGAACTGGCTATGAAATTGATATTAACAGCAGCAACAGCAGTCAGCAACATCAGTCAGCAGGCAGCAGCCATTACCAATCTTCAAAATACAGCAGGCAGCAGATAAAAAATGTTCAATCTTTAAAATTTCTATCAACAGTACAGCAGTCAGCAGCAGTTAATCTTTAAGATACAGCAGTCAGCAGCAGATCAGAAATCTTTAAAATGGTCAGCAGGCAGCAGGCAGCCATTACCAATCCAGCACACGGCGTGGCCGCGTGGCGGAGAGCAGAGCGGGCGAAGCGGCGAGCCGGCGAGCACCGGAGCAGCAGGGCCAGCAAGGGGACGGCCGGACAGGCGAGCCACCGAGCGACGGAGGCGCGGAGCAGCAAGCCGGGGAGCCGCCGAGGCGCCGAGCGGCTAGCCAACAGGGGACGGGCGAGCGGCGGAGGCCGGAGGGCGCGGGCGACGGGGCGAGCGGTGGAGGGAGCTGGGAGTCTGGGGCGGCCGGGGAGCGCAAGCGCCGGAGCGGAGAAGAGTCACGGGCGTCTGGCCGGGCGGCGGCGGCTGCCTCTCCTGCGTCCGTGGGCGCAAGGCGTGGCTAGGTCTGGGGCTCTGGTCGTCCTGGCCTCCCTGTGGCCTCCTGTGTGAGTGTGTTGGGCTGGGCCCTGGCTGTGTGTTGGGCTAAGCCCCGGGCCCGATTCCAAAACATAGCTAGGTAATAACTAAAAAAAAGCCACGCCCCGGGCCTGGGCCCTGGGGGCCTGGGGCCCAGATCCGGGGATGGCCTTCTAGCGCCGTCGCCTACATCTGATTCTCCAGTGTCAGCGCGTAGATCCGCCGTTGACCCAATCTCTGTGCTCCATGGGAAAAGTGGAATGGAAGTAGGAAAATGAGGAGGAGGATGTGGACTGCCAGTGGAGAAGGGTGGGAGGAGGCGGGGGCCATGGCTTGTGTCGCCGGCAGGCGGCAGCCGCCGCCGCCGTGCTGTAAAGAGAAGCGGAGGGAGGACGCAAACATTAGGGTTCAGAGGCTTCGATAGAGAGTTTTATACCATCGACGGCCATCTGCGAGCGTACGCTGCACTATGGGCTGGGCCGAAAATTCAAAAAGGGCCGAAAATTTTGGCCGGCTTGTATTTATACCGGGCCTCAACGGCATGGGCGAATTTCGGACGAGAATAAGAAATTCCGGCCGAAATCCAAAACATTGAGATAGATGCCCTCTGCTGCTCATGCATGCATGCCACAAAGGTCTGCAAAACCACATGCTACAAACCAGATCATTCATCCTCATAAAAAACGTACACATGTAATGCTTCAAGAAACAGAGCAAGGTTTGCCTCATATTATCAATTTATCATTAATTAAGAGGAAGTACTTTCTCCGTCCCGGTTTGTTTTTTAGCTTTTGACACCACAATTATCTTGTGTAGTATTTGAGTTCTTTACGAATAAAGCGAGTTTGAAGCCTTTGCACTTTCGTTTATCTTTTACTAGCAAATATGCCCGTGTGTTGCAATGAGAGAAAAAAACTTCATACACCCCTAACACAATAATCATAGCCAAAACACGGCACCCCATACATGTCATAGCACATTCTGAAATAAGTTATAATATTTTTTGAAGTGGATTTTTTTTGTGAAGTTACTACCTGAAATAAGTTATAAAATTTGGTCTTTTTAATTTTCATAGAAAGTAGACCACATCAGAAGCCCACTGACCAAGTTTCATGAATTTTAGAGTAGTATTGCTATATTTCAAAAGTTTATTGGATTTACAGTGAATTATGAGAAATTGATCAAAGTTGATTTACATGTGTGATGTAGTTTGGCACTGAATATTGACAAAAAGATCATTTTATCAACTTCCCAAAGGGGTTTTGCAAAGACTAGATTACTTCAGATCCAGATTCTTTTTGCAAGGAGAGAATGAACAGAAAAATTATAGGCTAACCAAATGGAGCATGGTTTGCCGACCGAAAGACCAGGGAGGTTTAGGTATTCATGATCTTTAGGTCAAGAATGCTACCTTACTTAGTAAATGGCTATTCAAACTACTTATTGAGGATGATGTTTGGCAAACTTTGTTGCCCAACAAGTATCTTGGCCAAAAAGCGGTGTCCCAAGCATATTGGAAGCCTGGTGACTCGCATTTTTGGGTTGGTCTGATGACGGTAAAGAAACATCATTTCCGCTTCGGATCTTTCGTGATAAAGGGCGGCTCTGAGATACTTTTCTGGGAGGACAAGTGGCTAGGAAACACCACTCTTCGAGAACAGCATCCAGCCTTGTACCACATTGTCCACGATAAAAAGGATACTTTTGAACATGTGCTCAGCTCCTCCCCGCCGAATGTATCATTTAGGAGGGACTTGATTGGCCCCCACCTTGTGCCATGGCAACATCTTCTATCCTGTTGGATTCGATTAACTTGACAGAAGGGTGGCGTGTGTTTCACCGGAATCTAACTACATTTCTGTCCTTCATAGTTAATTTATGTATTGTGCACTATCGCACTCAGACATTCTAGTGAATAATAATAAACTAAGGGTTAATTATCCTTTCGCCCTCATTGGTGTCCATTTGCTCAGTTTTGCCCTCAATTATGAATTGCGCTTAGTTTTGCCCCTAGTGTGTCCGCACCAACTCGTTCCGTGGAAACTGTCGTCTCCGTCAGGTCAACCTTTTGACTCGGCCCTTACAGGTGGGACCAGGCGGCAGAGACGCGCTAGACAATCAGACCGTTGCACGTGTGGCTTGTGGGACCCAGCAAAGAGCCGTTGAGCAGAGAGCCATTGCGAGTGTGCTATATAAGCGGGCGACAGAGAGCGTCGGTGACCATGGCGACAGAGAGAGCGGGCGACAGAGAGCACGACGGTGACCACGGCGACAGAGAGAGTGGTGGTGGGAAGATAGCTGTGGAGGGTGCAGCGGCGTTGAGATCCCCTTCGGCTCGGAGCTCCATGTCTTCTTCAAGCTCCCGCGCCACCTCGCGGATGCAGAGCCTGGCGCGCGTGGAGATGACTATCTTCGTCTGTCCGCGGTGCCGGGCAGCCGCTGATCGGGGCGAGTGCACCATTTTCGTGGTCGGGATCTTTGAGCAATGGGTTGATCTGTTTGGCGTTCATGCAGGTGAAATGTTTCTTCCTTTGGGTCGATGCTCTGGCCAAGACTCTGATGAATGAACTGCAAGAAGAGCATGAATAATGGTTGCGCATGCTGCCATGCAGTGGCCACAACACGAGCTCCGAAAGAAGAGATGGAGGGCGAAGCACGCACTGACAGAGAGCTAGCTGTTGAGCTTAGGATGTTGAAGAAGAAGGTTAGGAAGCTTGAAGATCAAGCACAAATACCCATTTGCAATTACTTTTGGGCATTTATAGCTATGGTAATCATACTGGGTGTAATGTTGAAGTTGTATGGAAAGGCATGAATTATGGAGGAATTTGTAAGCTTGAAATTGTATGAGAAGTTCATCTTGTTTAAATGTTGGTCAAAGTTGTTTAAATGTTGAAAAAAAAAAGAGAAGAAATGACCAACATTTAAATATGTTGGAAAAAGGGAGAAGAAATGAGAAATTCAGAAACTTTGATCGACGAAATGCAGCTCTCTGCTCTGCCTTTCTGTCAAAAAAAAGGTTCCTCTATGGGCCAAATTCAGAGCGGAGAGCCAAGTGCCGGCTAGACTAATGGGCCAACTGCATCCAATTAGGCCCAATTGGGGGTGGGCAAATGAGATCTCTTGCGTGTTTTTTAGTTTTATGTTCTGATTTAATTTAGGCTGTAAATCATTTTATTTAATGCTGAAACTTTTTGTGGAAGCTAATTTAATTATTCCAGAGCCAAACAATTAAGTTTAGAATTTTTTGGAGTTGTTAAATATTTAAGCAAGTTAATTACTCCAATTCAAATACACCGTGATTTAAATGAAAGACCAAAATGTCATGGAAAATGTGCCTCGACTCTGGTAGAGGTTTACACCTGGTGCCAAAATTAATGAACATTTTTTAAGGGCACTACATTGAGAAAAAAAATTTGTCTAAAAAATGAAGGGTGGAAAATGCACAAAAGATTGGTGCGGCTGGGACTCAAATCCAGGACCGCGTGGGCTCATTACTATGGAAAACCTTATACACAGAATCTTAGCAGCAGTGTGGCAAAAAAGCAGCTACTACTAATTAGCAGTAGCGCAGGTACAATACACACGCTACGGATACAGATTTAGCAGTACCGCGTGATGGATAAACCGCGCTGCTACAAAAATCGACCAACAGTACCCACTAACCTAACTTTAGCAGGAGCGCTGTATCACGACACGCGCTACTACTAATACAATAGTAGTAGCGCGCTTTTGCTCCGGTCGCTGCTGCTAATTTTGAAATTAGCCACATGGTTGGCCACGCTTAGCAGTAGAGCATGTGTGAAAAGCACGCTGCTGCTACGCTCTTACCAGTAGCGCATTTTTCCTCCCGCACTACAGCTAAGATGTAGCACACACCCACCTTTTTCCCCGTCCTCCCCTCCTCCATCTCCTCTCTTCCCTTTCCCCTACCTCCCACATCCTCTCTCTCTCACTCTTCTTCTTTCTCAATACTTCTCCCTCCATTACTCTCCCTCTTCTACCTACCTTTCTCTCTCTTCATTACTCCTAGCTAACTACACCACCTCCATTAATGCATCTCCTTTCTCTTTTTCCTTCCCCCTCCACTAGTTGAAGTTGTCTCCTCCCAAATTAGCTAGCTAAGTAGATGTAGCATTTAGTTAAGTGACCTATTTGCTCCCTAACTAGATCTATCTTTGTCAAGAAGAGCTTTGTGCACTTTTGATCTCCCTGCATCATCATCTTCACCGTGTGCTCAATCTCGAGATAGAGATGATTAAAATTTCATGCTTTTGCAAAATGGAAATATGTGTATGTGTGTGTGATATGATAATTGGGCGATATGATGGAAATTGTGTGTGTGGCATCAGTTGACGCCGAATTGTGCTTTTGAGTTGCCTATGTTTTGCCGAAATGTCGATTTATTTCCGTTTCGACGAATTCCGGGCAAACTCTAGATCTATATATGTCCTATTTTTAGGGAAGGTCATGCCGAATTTTTGTATGACTTTGATGCATCCACGCATTTTTATAATCAATTTGTTTATTATTACCATGCAGATGTTCATGATGGTCAGTGGAACGATGGTGGCCAGGTGGTTGCGTTCGGCGGTGCAAGACATGAATGAAAATAACCTGACAGAGGTTTTATGTCCGTGTCGAAAATGCAAAGGAATAGTTTGGCTCGACCTCTATGACGATGGTCGTGTCGAAGTGCACCTGGTCATGACTGGTTTCATGGATGGCTATACTCGGTGGATAACTGAAGATGAGGATTACGATGTTGAGGACGCCGACGGGGCAGGCAATGACAACACGGGGCAAGACGAAGAGATGATTGATAATGGCGGCAGGGAAGAGGCCGGACATGGCGGCGGAGAAGAGGCCGGACATGGCGGCAGAGAGAACATGGACTCCACGCATCAGAGTTCGTCGATACTAAGTTCAATCGTGCGGGACCCTCATGTTCCAGCACTGCTTCGCAAGGAGACAAGTACTGAGAGAGTTGCTTCCAGAGAGGAGGCTAAGGTGCAGCAACTGGTTGTAGACTCAAACACTCCATTGAATGATGGTTGCAATCCTGAGGTGACCGGCTTGAGTTTGACGCTCCAACTCCTGAAGACGAAGGCTAAAAACAAATGGATCGACACTAGCCTCGATGAGCATCTCAAGTACCTAAAGGATGTTCTTCCCGCGGGGAATCTATGTCCTACTAGTGTTGATGAGGCCAAGAAGATCGTGTGCCCTCTTGATCTGCCGCACGTTAGATACCATGCATGCATCAACGATTGCATAATTTATCGGAAGGAGCACGCGGAAAAAACAAGCTGTCCGGTGTGCAATGCTTCTCGATACAAGAAGGCCGGGAAGAAATGTCCCCAGAAATTTGTATGGTACTTACCGATCACTCCCATCTCCAGCGGTATTTCGTAGATCCGAAGGAAGCAAAGCTAATGCGCTGGCACGCGAAGAGGAAGAAGCCCGACGATGGAGATGATCCGAAGCTGTGACACGTCAAGGATGGAAGCCAATGGAGAGCGTTGAACAGCTTCTATCGGTATTTCGAATGTGATGCAAGGAACATCGTGCTCGGCGCATGTACCGATGGCATGAATCTGTTTGGCAACCAGAACACCAACCTTAGCACATGGCCCGTGTTTGTATGGATGTACAACCTCCCCCTATGGTTGTGCATGAAGTCGAAGTACATTCACATGAGCATGTTGATTCAAGGGCCGAAACAACTAGGAAATAATATTAATCTATATCTGGGGCTACTTCAAGAGGAGTTAGACACGTTATGGAAAACACCGGCCAAGACATGGGACGCCAGCAAAGGCGAGTATTTCTACATGAGAGTAGCGCTGATCACGACGGTGCATGACTATATCGGTTACAGATATGTCGCCGGCCAGGTGTGCCATGGATATTGCGGATGCACGTGGTGCATGGATGACACGACGTCTCAGTAGCTAACGTCAAGGAAAGATGGCGGGTCTGGAAAAATCGTGTACATGGGGCATCAAAGATGGCTCGAACCGGATGACCCGTGGAGAAACCGTGGAGATCTATTCAATGGTCATGCTGAGCATCGAGGACCTCCACGTAAGTGGAGCGGCGCAGAAATCGACGAGCTGTTGAAAAACTGGGAACAGTGCCCCGCGCCGGGAAATACGATGAAAAAGGCGCCAGAGCCGCTGCTGAAGGTATGGAAGACGAGGTCTGTGTTTTGGGACTTGGAGTACTGGCACAAACTCGATACACCTCATTGCCTTGATCAAATGCATATCTATAAGAATGTCCTTGAGAGATTGCTCGCGACACTGATGAACATGCCGGATAAGACCAAGGATGGGCCAAAGGCAAGAAAAGACTTTCAAGATTTGAATATCAGGGAAGATCTGCACATGCCGCCCCGTAAAAATTCAGACGAGACAGAGACGGAGGCAGAGGCGCGGGGAAGAAGGGCAAGAAAATAAAGAAAGAGAATTATTTCCCCCCTTCTTGCTTCACCTTAAGTCGGGCTGAGATCGATCAATTCTTTAAGTGCCTTACCAAAGTCAAAGTTAGTTCCGGTTACTATGGCAAGATAAGCAGATATCTAGACACAAACAAGAAAAGGTTCAGCAGGAAGAAGTCCCATGACTGTCATGTGATGATGAAGCAGATACTACCTGTTGCCCTTAGAGGGATAATGGACAAGCACGTCCGTTACACGCTTATTGGTCTCTGTAACTTTTTCGACGTCATCTCTCGAAAGTCGATCAGTGTGAAGCAGCTCCGAAGGCTACAGGAAGAGATCGTTGTGATACTGAGTGAGCTTGAGATGTACTTCCCGCCCGCATTCTTTAACGTGATGGTGCATCTGTGTGTCCATATTGTCGACGACAAAATAGACCTGGGGCCGTCATTCCTGCACAACATGATGTCATTTGAGAGGATGAATGGGATCATCAAAGGATTCGTTCGTAACATGTCCTGTCTGGACGGAAGTATCGTCCAGGGCTATCAGACAAAAGAGTGCATCTCTTTCTGCAAGAATTTTCTATATGGCGCAGACCAGCCGCCTGGTGTTGGTGTTGGTTTGCCCGTTAACAAGAACGATGGGAGGCTCGAAGGAGAAGGTCACTCAAATGGTCGCAGGGAACTGCACGTGTCATACTCAGATCGACGCAACGACTTTAACAGAGCAAACTTGGTAGTGCTACAACACCTAGACGAGGTAGATCCTTTCGTGGCACTGCACAAAGAAATTATCGCAAAGAAGTATCGTGACCGGGGGTATGCAGGAGGAACGCTAAAGTTACTAGAGAGCACAACTCCACTTTCCTGCATTGATTCAAAGAGCATATTATTGCTAATCCCCCGGAGGAGGGCTCTAAGGACGGATTGCTCATATGCGCCTTAGCACATGGCCCATCGCCCAACCTCGTAACCTATCGGGCATACGATATCAACGGATACACGTTCTACACGGCGGCCAAAGATATGGACAGTGATGATCAGAACTCAGGTGTGACGATGGAATGCATGACTGGCAACGACAACAGCGCAACTAGAAGATTTTACGGAAGGGTCGAGGAGATCTGGGAGCTTGGTTACTCTGGACTGCACAACACGACGATGTTCCGTGTCAGATGGGCTAAGAATGTCGAAAGAGAAAACCGGAATTTCACTACCATGACTATACCCGACGCCAAGAGCGCTACTGTGAATGATATCGCAAAAAACGAGCCATGGGTACACGCTAAGCATGTGACACAATGCTTCTTCATAACCGACCCGCGCAATCCCAGCCGTGTTGTCGTGAGGAGAGGAAAAAGGAACATCATTGGAATGGATGGAGTCGCCAACGAGGAAGACTATGATCAGTATTGCAACCCAATGAGGGAAGAAGATGATGATGATAAAGTATACGTTAAAAGAAGAAGCAATACTACATTACCTAAGAAAATTCGTACTCCATGGAAAAGGAAAAGTCACAATGAGGGACTCAATTATTCTTCAACGAACAAGAAGGGAAAGAAGCTGACTCAAAAATGAAAACGTCAACGCCGAGGAACCGTATGTTATCGGTCAAATGATGTAATATATATGTTCCTATTTTGTATACAGACTTAGCCATTATTATGCATGGGTCCAATGATGCAATATATATGTTCCTATTTTGTATACATACTTAACCGTCAAATGATGCAATATATATCGCCTTCCCATTGTTCACTGCTCTCAGAAAAAAAGTGAGAGAAAATAAAGGAAAAGAAAATAGAAGGAAACAAACAGGAAAACTGCTATATAGCAGCAGCGGTTTCTACACAAAACCGCTATAGCTACCTGGAGTAGCTATAGCGCGTTTTGTTAAAACGTGCTACTGCTAAGCCCACTTAACCCCCAAAATACCCACTCCTCTCTTCATCCCGCCTCTTTTCCCCCAAATCCCCACACTCTCTCTTCCTCGTCAGACCACGGAGCCCTTCCCCGCCAAGCGCCCTAGCTCGCCTCGCCCCGACCCGACCACAGCACCGGCTTCGGCCCCGACTCCGACCCCGTCACTCGCTCACGGCCACGGCCCCGACCCTGACCCCGACTCCGACCCCAACCCCGACCCCTCCCAACCTCGGTCATCGTCGGGTCTGCACCCTCTGTAAGCCCCCCCACCGCTCCTCCTCTCTCTGGTAGCTAGGGTTCTTTGGTTAAAATACTTAGGTTTTAGTTAGGGCAGATGGTTAATTAGGTTATATATTTAGTTATGAATTTAGCTAGGTTTTTTCATCAAGTTCCATATTTTTCTTCCTTTTATATGCAAATTTGAAGTGGACATGTGATATGTGGACATGTGATGTTTTGGACATGTCATATTTGGAATTTGGACATGTTATTTGGACATGATGATTATGTGCAGGGTAAATGATCCGAGTGGCCTATGTTACGCCGGAATGTTGTTTCATTTCCATTCCCGTGAATTTCAGGCGCTCGATATGTCCATTTTTTTAGCAAAGGTCATGCCGAAATTTTCCGTGAATTTTGGCATGATTTGTGCTAGATAGTAGGCATATCGAGTGCCAGGAATTGCTGGGCAACGACATTCTGACAAACATAGATTCCTTTTTTATGTCATTTCTCATTTTTTTCATAGTTTTAGAATTAAACGAGGAGACTTAATCATAGGAAACATGCCGAACAACAAAGAAACTGGGCCTTCTGACCAAGATGCAGACGAGATGGATTATGAGGGTGAACAAGAGTACCTCGACTATTTGACTGCTAAGGAAAGTCAAGGGTTGCAGGTCGGACTCGATGATGGTACTGACGCCGACATCGACACCGACGGCACCGGCACCGATGGTGGCGCCGAGACCGATGGCGACGCCGAGACCGGGAGGGAAGGTACCGGTGGGAAAGGTACCAACGCCGATGCCGCTACCAAAAAGAAGAAGCATAACAAGCAAAGGATACGAAAACCTAACAAACTAGGGATTGGACGACTAGTGATCAAAAATATGGCACCTGGCAAGTTTGAGCCATTAGAGCCGGAAGAACCTCGCAAGTGATATGGGAACCAAGTAGGATGCATCCTATGGGAATGTGCGAGCATCAACGATGATGACTTAAGGAGTAAAGAACATTTGACACAGTTGCTCCTGACGAAGTTGCACAAGAGATTCAAGTTCCCCGACCGGGATGACACTACTAGGGAAAACCCTAGCAGTAGCGCAAGTATTTTGCCTATCAGTAGCGTGGGATGCCGCGCTACTGATAAGGCGCTACAGCTAACGTATAGCAGTAGCGCTTGTCATCCCACGTTACTGCTATACATGGATAGCAGTAGCGATCTTTACGGAAGAGCGCTGCTGCTAATATCTGTAGCGCTTTCTAGCAAGCCGCGCTACTGGTAAGTGAGCGCTACTGCTAACTTTAGTCCCCTCGCTATTGCTAGTTTTATTAGTTTCTGTTTTTTTTTTTTTGCATATTTTTTTTGTATTTGAATAGACTTTATACAATAATCTTTAGCATATCATACACATACAAATGTAATCATGGCATATACATACAAATAGTCTCATCAAATCATGTCATCATCATAATCATCATCCAACACAAAGTGGTCTCTCGTCATCATCTCGAAAATAGTGATACAAGTCTCGATTACTTGCAACCACATCGTCATCCATCTAAACAATGATATACGCGAGAAGAGCTATCATTATGAAACCTAAACTAACTATTGGCTGTCGCTCGGAAAACGGAAACCGGTACACCTAGGCCTAACACTCCGGCCTCTCATCGTATACTCCTCGCATAGCACTTCTTGGCCATCGATGATCTATGCACCTGCATCGTCACATCAGTCGATGATATGCAACATATATAGTTGAGCAACAGAAAGAGACAGACTTGGCAAAAATAGAAGCAACATATCATAAGCATAAATAACAAAGTTCGTCGTACCCAAAATGCCCTAACTAGAGTGATCTTCGCTAGACGAGGAGGACGGTTTAATTACATCCCAAATAAAGTTTCCTCGTGCATAACTCAAATTTTTGTCATACAGAAAGTATGGACTAAACGGACACATTGTCATATATCGACAATCACTCCAACATGTCGTGCCATCCATCTAGGTCAGGGAGATAGTCTCTGAGCTTAGTGAAAGGCTTCATGTCAAGACGCTGAGAGGCTATGCGTGTTCGGACGTCTTCCCGCGACATTTGTCCTTCTTCGTAGAACATGCCTGTTTTTTTGACGACCTCCTTCATGATGATTTGGGCAAGTTCGCGCTGGATGTGATAGAACTTAGCTCGAAGTCGATGATCCTCATATCTCCTAAGTTCTTTGCCCATTGTAGAATATGGGCCTCGCCAGATCTAGGTGACATGTGAAGGTTCTGATGATCCTGTATGTACTCCGGCATGTGGTGTAGGACATAGAATCCATCATTAAGAGAATTACTCGGTTGCTGGATGCAGCAGAAGTCGGTCTTATGGCTGCAGGCGGGCCTGCCGTCCCAGTACTTCTTGTCCTTGACCTCTCCACCCCGTGTGTCGTATTAAAAGATAGCATTGTCGAGAACAGACTTGATGTAGGTGTAATCCTTTTTGTTAATGTTCTTCGACGAGTCCAAGTAAAGAGCGTGGGAGTATCGGGGGTAGAGGATGATGAGGACGGCGCGTCCGCCGTTGAATAAGTACACCTCAAATTAGTTAGCCTCCACCGTGCAAATGAATGATTGAAATTGAAGGAAGGATATCCGCGCGGATGACTTACAAGGCATGATAAGGCACGAGAATCGCCTCCTTGTCCTTATCGGCGAGCATGAAATTGAAGAGGTAGTCCCTCACGTATTCACATTGCTTTGTGCAGACTTCCAAGAAGCCCTCGTCCATGAAGTACGGGTCAGTGACACAGATATAAGGTATCTGCTCAAACCCGATGAGGTAGTTCATGTGCAAGGCATAAAGGCGGACAAACGAAAAATCCAGCTTCTTCAAGTGAAACATGTCGAAGATGTAATCAAATCGAAGGAAGAACTTCTCCGTGGGGAATATGTGGACGTATGACAATTGTCGCGGCACGTTAACCACGTAGAGTGGGTATCCTGGATTTTTCGAGGCAATGAGGCCTTTCTCTATCCGCAACACATCATCATGAAGTCTCCTTAGATCGCCGAATCTGCCCCCTAGCGCTGCTTTAGGTAGGATTGGTTCACCGGTGATATGCAATTTTGCCGCACCGGGATATCTATACGGTCTTGAACCCGAGGCTGCTGAGGCGGTGATACGTCTCCAACGTATTTATAATTTATGAAGCATTCATGCTATTTTATTATCTGTTTTGGATGATTACGGGCTTTATTATACACTTTTACATTACTTTTGGGACTAACCTACTAACCGGAGGCCCAGCCCATATTGCTGTTTTATTGCCTGTTTCAGTATTTCGAAGAAAAGGAATATCAAACGGAGTCCAAACGGAATGAAACCTTCAGGAGCGTGATTTTTTGGAAGAATATGATCCGGAAGACTTGGAGTCCACGTCGGAAGAGCCTCGAGGAGGCCAAGAGATAGGAGGGCGCGCCCACCTTTCCTGGGCGCGCCCCCTGTCTCGTGGGCACCTCGAGCACCCCCCGACCGACTTCCTTCACCTATATAATCCCATATACCCTAAAAACATCCACGGAGAAGATAGATCGGGAGTTCCGCCGCCGCAAGGCTCTGTAGCCACCAAAAGTCAATCGGGACCCTGTTCCGGCACCCTACCGGAGGGGGGATCCTTCACCGGTGGCCATCTTCATCATCCCGGCGCTCTCCATGACAAGGAGGGAGTAGTTCACCCTCGAGGCTGAGGGTATGTACCAGTAGCTATGTGTTTGACATCTCTTTCTCGTGTTCTCTCTCGTATTCCCTCTATGGCACGATCTTGATGTATCGCGAGCTTTGCTATTATAGTTGGATCTTATGATGTTTCTCCCCCTCGACTCTCTTGTGATGAATTGAGTTTTCCCTTTGAAGTTGTTTTATCGGATTGAGTCTTTAATGATTTGAGAACACTTGATGTATGTCTTGCATGGGATACACGTGGTGACAATGGGGTATTCTATTGTTCCACTTGATGTATGTTTTGGTGATCAACTTGAGGGCTCCGCCCATGAACCTATGCATAGGGGTTGGCGCACGTTCTTGTCTTGACTCTCCGGTAGAAAATTTGGGGCACTCTTTGAAGTACTTTGTGTTGGTTGAATAGATGAATATGAGATTGTGTGATGCATATCGTATAATCATGCCCACGGATACTTGAGTGACAATGGAGTATCTAGGTGACATTAGGGTTTTGGTTGATTTGTGTCTTAAGGTGTTATTCTAGTATGAACTCTATGATAGACTGAGCGGAAAGAATAACTTCATGTTATTTTACTACGAACTCTTGAATAGATCGAGCAGAAAGGATAGCTTTGAGGTGGTTTCGTACCCTACCATAATCTCTTCGTTTGTTCTCCGCTATTAGTGGCTTTGGAGTGACTCATTGTTGCATATTGAGGGATAGTTATGTGATCCAATTATGTTATTATTGTTGAGAGAACATGCACTAGTGAAAGTATGAACCTTAGGCCTTGTTTCCTACCATTGCAATACCATTTACGCTCACTTTTATCATTAGTTACCTTTCTGTTTTTATAATTTCAGATTACAAATACCTTTATCTACCATCCATATTGCACTTGTATCACTATCTCTTCGCCGAACTAGTGCATCTATACAATTTACCATTGTATTGGGTGTGTTGGGGACACAAGAGACTCTTTGCTATTTGGTTGCATGGTTGTTTGAGAGAGACCATCTTCATCCTATGCCTCCCACGGATTGATAAACCTTAGGTCATCCACTTGAGGGAAATTTGCTACTGTCCTACAAACCTGTGCACTTGCATGCCCACAACGTCTACAAGAAGAAGGTTGTGTAGTAGACATCAAGCTCTTTTCTGGCGCCGTTGCCGGGGAGGCTAGGTAAGTGGCACCCACACCCCGTCAACTAAGCTCTTTTATGGCACCGTTGCCGGGGAGGTAAGTGCTTGAAGGTATATCTTTAGATCTTGCAATCGAGTCTTTTAGTTTCTTGTTTTATCACTAGTTTAATCTATAAAAGAAAACTACAAAAAAAGGAATTGAGTTTGTCTCATACGCTTTGTCTTTTTAATATCTTTGGTGAGAATGACGGTAAGGAAAATTGTGCTCAAGTGCTAGAAGAAGAGATCTATAAAATGTTTGGCACTAAATCTTTGAATCATGAGCATGATTGCAATGTTGTTAGTATGAATTCTTTGAATACCTATGATGATAATGATATGCAAAGCCACAAGCTTGGGGATGCTATGTTTGATGAAGATGATATGTTTAGTCCCCCAAGTTTTGATGAGAAAATATATTATGATGATAGCATGCCTCCTATTTATGATGATTATATTGATGAAAGTGGATTTGGAGAGGTCATGACTTTATTTAGTGATGAATCCACTGTTTCGGAAGAGGTTCCAATTGATTATGAGAACAAAGTTGCTATCTATGATGATTATTGTGATGACTTGTATGCTATTAAGAATAATTATAACCATGCAACTTGTCATCATGATTTTAGTTTTCAATTGGATTATGCCTCACATGATAATTATTTTGTTGAGTTTACTCCCACTATTCCGAATGAGAAGAATTTTGCTTATGTGGAGAGTAGTAAATTTTCTATGCTTGTAGATCATGAAAAGAATGCTTTAGGTGCTGGTTATATTGTTGAATTCATTCATGATGCTACTGAAAATTATTATGAGGGAGGAACAAATGCTTGTAGGAATTGCAATAATATTAAGTTTCCTCTCTATGTGTTGAAAATTTTGAAGCTATGCTTGTTTTTCCTTCCTATGCTAATTGATTATTGTTCCCATAAGTTGTTTGCTCACAAAATCCCTATGCATAGGAAGTGGGTTAGACTTAAATATGCTAGTCATATTCTTCAAGATGCTCTCTTTATGTTTCAATTCTTATCTTTTATGTGAGCATCATTGAAATCATCATGCCTAGCTAGAAATGCATTAAAGAAAAGCGCTTGTTGGGAGACAACCTAATATTTACCCTTACTGTTTTTGTGTTTACACATGATTATGCTACTGTAGTAATCATGTTTTATAGCTTTTGTTTCAATAAAGTGCCAAGTAGAGCCTTTGGGAAGACTTGGGTGAAGTCTTTATGATCTTGCTGTAGAAAACAGAAACTTTAGCGCTCACGAGATTAGCTGCCATTTATTTTACAGAAGAGTGATTTTAGGTTGATTATTTTTGCAGATGATTAATAGACAAATTCCTCAGGTCCACCAATTTATTTCATAAATTTTGGAGTTCCAGAAGTATACGTTTGATATAGATTACTACAGACTGTTCTGTTTTTGACAGATTCTGTTTTCTAGGTGTTGTTTGCTTATTTTGATGCATCTATGGCTAGTATGTAAGGGTATGAACCATATATAAGTTGTAATACAGTAGGTTTAACACCAATATAAATAAAGAATGAGTTCATTACAGTACCTTAAAGTGGTGGTTTGTTTTCTTATACTAACGGAGCTTACGAGTTTTGTTTTGAGTTTCGTGTTGTGAAGTTTTCAAGTTTTGGGTAAAGATTCGATGGACTATGGAATAAGGAATGGTAAGAGCCTAAGCTTGGGGATTCCCAAGGCACCCAAGGTAATATTCAAGGACAACCAAGAGCATAAGCTTGGGGATGCCCCGAATGACATCCCCACTTTCGTCCTCGTTCATCGGTAACTTTACTTGGAGCTATATTTTTATTTACCACATGATATGTGTTTTTCTTGGAGCGTCATTTTCTTTTGTTAGTATTTGCTTGATGTTATTTAGAATAATATTTTGCATCTTTATTTTCAATAAAAATGTCAAGGATAGCCTTTACCATGCTTATTTTGCTAGTATACATGTTGCTGTTTCAAAACAGAAAGTTTACCGCTGTTGCAAAAATTCCCTAGAAAAGTCAGAGAATGATATAATGTTGAGTCTTTTTGCATAATGAGCTCTGATAAATCTTTTACAGCTTATTATTTTTCTTATAATTTTTGGAGTTAGGGGAGTATGATGAATCTTGCATTCTTCACAGACTATACTGTTTTGGCAGATTGCTGTTATGTTTGCATTGTTTGCATATGCTTGCTTGTTTAATGATTCTATTTGAGGATAGGAGTATTAAATATCCAGAGACATTTAGTATTCAATGTTGAATAATAATGTTAGTAATTTGTTACAGTAGAAAATGATAAGGTTCTGCATTGTTTTATACTAACTTATCTCATGAGTTCTTGTTGAGTTTGGTGTGAATGAAGCTTTCGAGATTTAGGAAACCGGGATATAAAGGAATTAAGGAGACACAAAAGCTCAAGCTTGGGGATGCCCAAGGCACCCCAAGATAATATTCCAAGAAGTCTCAAGCATCTAAGCTTGCGGATGCCCCGGTAGGCATCCCACCTTTCTTCTTCCATAATTATCGGTTAGTATCAGTTGAACCTAAGTTTTTGCTTCTTCACATTGGTTGTGCTATCCTTGCAAAGTAATTTTATTTTGTTTTGCTTGCTGTTTGAATAAAATACCAAGATTTTAAATTCTTTATTGAGAGAGAGTCTTCATATAGTTGCATAATTATTTAACTGCTTATTGATCTTCACTTATATCTTTTTGGAGTAGTTTGTCATTTACTCGTGTGCTTCACTTATATCCTATGAGTAAATGGTTGAATGAGTTGAATGTCATAGATCTTAAATTATATATGCTTCATATGCTTATGCCATGGGGAGTAATGAATTCACATCTAAGAAGTAGAAATAGTAAGTTTATTGAAGGTTAGCAAGCATTGTATTGGTCATTTGAACAATTCATGAAAGAATATTGAAGGAAGAGAGATTTCACATATAAATATATTATCATGGACATCTTTTATAATTGTGAGCACTCATTAAGTATGACATGCTAAAGAGTTGATGTTGGACAAGGAAGACAACGTAATAGGTTATGTTTTCTCACATCTCAGTTAAAGTATATTGTCATGGATCATTCAAACATGTCGAGCTTGCCTTTCTCCCTTTGCTAGCCTAAATATCTGTACTAAGCGGGAATACTGCTTGTGCATCCAAATCCCTTGAACCAAGTTTCTTCCATGAGTGTCCACCATACCTACCTATATGCGGTATTTACCTGCCGTTCCAAGTAAATTTGCATGTGCCAAACTCTAAATCTTCAAACAAATCTGTTTTGTATGCCCGAATCGCTCATGTAGCGACTAGGGGCTGTCAGTATCTTCCATGCTAGGTGTGTTATTCTCAAGATGAGTGGACTCCGCTCATCATTCACGAGAAAAATGGCTGGTAACTGGAATGCCCAGTCCCATGATCAAAAGATCAAAATCGAATCAAAAATAATTGCAAACAAAACTCCCCCAGGTTTGATGTTAGTTGGAGGCATCCGTTGTTTCGGGCGAGCCATGGATTGATGATTGTTGGTGGAGGGGGAGTAAAATCTTTACCATTCTGTTTGGGAACCTCCTATAATGTATGTAGTATGGAAGATATTGGGAACTCTTGGTTGTTATGTTGACAATGAGATCATACCTCTCAAAATTATTTATCTCTATTTCAAAATTGAGCTCTGGCACCTCTACAAATCCCCGCTTCCCTCTGCGAAGGGCCTATCTTTTACTTTTATGCAAGAGTCAAGGTGATCTTCACCTTTCCCTTTTTCATTTTATCCTTTGGCAAGCACCTCGTGTTGGAAAGATCCTGATATATATATATCCAATTGGATGTAAGTTAGCATGAACTATTATTGTTGACATCACCCAAAGGTGAATACGTTGGGAGATAACACTATAAGCCCCTATCTTTCTCAGTGTTTGATTAAAACTCCATAACCACAAGTATTGCGTGAGTGTTAGCAATTGTAGAAGACTATATGATAGTTGAGTATGTGAAGTTTGCTAAATCAAAGCTCTGACATAGACCCTTCCTGAAAATAAGATGAATTGCAATTGTTTGATGACTAAGAACATAGTTTGCTAGTTTTCAAGAAAGTTTATGGTCTATCCTTTAACATGTGAATAGTTTGCTACTTAATCGTGAGAAGTTTTATGAGATGAACTACCGTTATGACATATAAACATGCTAGAAAAGGTGATTGAAATTATCATTGATCAAACTTGTGCACCTTCAAGCATTCACACTTCATAAATTCTTTCTTTTATCATTTACCTACTCAAGGACGAGCAGGAATTAAGCTTGGGGATGCTGATACGTCTCCAATGTATCTATAATTTATGAAGCATTCATGCTATTTTATCATCTGTTTTGGATGATTACGGGCTTTATTATACACCTTTTTATTACTTTTGGGACTAACCTACTAAACCGGAGGCCCAACCCATATTGCTGTTTTATTGCCTGTTTCAGTATTTCGAAGAAAAGGAATATCAAACGGAGTCCAAACGGAATGAAACCTTCGGGAGCGTGATTTTTGGGAAGAATATGATCCCGAAGACTTGGAGTCCACGTCAGAAGAGCCTCGAGGAGGCCAGGAGATAGGAGGGCGCGCCCACCTTTCCTGGGTGCGCCCCCCTGTCTCGTGGGCCCCTCGAGCAGCCCCCCCGACCGACTTCCTTCACCTATATAATCCCATATACCCTAAAAACATCCATGGAGAAGATGGATCAGGATTTTCGCCGCCGCAAGCCTCTATAGCCACCTAAAGTCAATCGGGACCCTGTTCCGGCACCCTGCCGGAGGGGGGATCCTTCACCGGTGGCCATCTTCATCATCCCGGCACTCTCCATGACGAGGAGGGAGTAGTTCACCCTCGAGGCTGAGGGTATGTACCAGTAGCTATGTGTTTGATCTCTCTTTCTCGTGTTCTCTCTCGTGTTCCCTCTATGGCATGATCTTGATGTATCACGAGCTTTGCTATTATAGTTGGATCTTATGATGTTTCTCCCCCTCTACTCTCTTGTGATGAATTGAGTTTTTCCTTTGAAGTTGTCTTATCGGATTGAGTCTTTAATGATTTGAGAACACTTGATGTATGTCTTGCCTGGGATACCCGTGGTGACAATGGGGTATTCTATTGATCCACTTGATGTATGTTTTGGTGATCAACTTGCGGGTTCCGCCCATGAAACTATGCATAGGGGTTGGCACACCTTCTTGTCTTGACTCTCCGGTAGAAACTTTGGGGCACTCTTTGAAGTACTTTGTGTTGGTTGAATAGATGAATCTGAGATTGTGTGATGCATATCGTATAATCATGCCCATGGATACTTGAGGTGACAATGGAGTATCTAGGTGACATTAGGGTTTTGGTTGATTTGTGTCTTAAGGTGTTATTCTAGTATGAACTCTATGATAGACTGAGCGGAAAGAATAGCTTCATGTTATTTTACTATGAACTCTTGAATAGATCGAGCAGAAAGGATAGCTTTGAGGTGGTTTCATACCCTACCATAATCTCTTCGTTTGTTCTCTGCTATTAGTGGCTTTGGAGTGACTCTTTGTTGCATGTTGAGGGATAGTTATGTGATCCAATTATGTTATTATTGTTGAGAGAACTTGCACTAGTGAAAGTATGAACCTTAGGCCTTGTTTCCTACCATTGCAATACCATTTATGCTCACTTTTATTATTAGTTACCTTGCTGTTTTTATAATTTCAGATTACAAATACCTTTATCTACCATCCATATTGCACTTGTATCACCATCTCTTCGCCGAACTAGTGCACCTATACAATTTACCATTGTATTGGGTGTATTGGGGACACAAGAGACTCTTTGCTATTTGGTTGCAGGGTTGTTTGGGAGAGACCATATTCATCCTACGCCTCCCACGGATTGATAAACCTTAGGTCATCCACTTGAGGGAAATTTGCTACTGTCCTACAAACCTGTGCACTTGCAGGCCCAAGAACGTCTACAAGAAGAAGGTTGTGTAGTAGACATCAGGCGGCTGGATCATAGAAGCAGCTTTGTTGCCTTTCCTTGGTCTCTTCCTACCCTTCTTTGCTACCGGAAGGTCGTCCATAATACGTTCAGACTCCGGAGGCGGCAATTCAGGCATCGACTCATGACGCTCAAACCCTAAGTAGGCGCCAGTATTGACATATTGTTGAGTGTCATCATCATCCTCATCCTCATCTATGGTGATGTCACCAGCAACTAATGGAGGCTCTCTTCCTCACCCCGGCCGCTATCACCCAGCACGACAGCCGACGCTAATTGAGTAGGTGGGGTGTTGATGTTCATACCTATCTGCGTGCTCGTGGGTGTGCTCCCGGCCACCTCCAGACGAAGCAGACTCTTTGGCCACAACAGGACCCACCCATTGCAATCACCAAGCCGCCGTGGAGTCTCGTCGTCATCCCCCTAGTACCAGAGGAGCCAAATTCTCGTGGCCCGGTTTGGCACTGGCCACGGAAACCTTGAAGACGTCTGGGGGGATCGGTCGGCTGTGGAAAAATGGTTCCTTCGGCTCCATTATCGTCACCTTCGCCACGTCCACCTTCTGGTCGCCGATGGTGTACAATATGGTGCACGGGGTTTCGTCGGCCTGCAAAGAAAATTCTGAGATGTGAGACATCTCAAAGGCAACCAAAACGGGAGATTATACATTTATTGAAGAGGGCTGGTGTGACAGATACCGTCAGGGCGTCGAGCTCAGCCAAAGACGAAGCACCGCCGAGCACGTCCGGTGCCGAAGCCGGTGCCGGAGCAGGTGCGGGAGCGGGTGCAGCTGCAGGTGCAGGTGCTGGTGCAACGCTAGTCGAGCTACTCCCCAAGAAGTCAGCAAGGGGAAACTCCGCTGCATTTTTTTCTGGATTGTGCATGCTGCAACTGAAAACGGCCGGAACCAAGGTAGTAGACATATCTACAAGCACCTGTTTTGCGGCAGCTACCGCTATTGCGACTGTCTCAGATGATTTCTTCTCAACCGCAATCTCAACCTTCTTGTCGATGTTTTCTTCAGTTAACCTCCGTCTTTCCTTTCTCTCATCTGTGGTCTCACGGTAGTACTTCTTCCACGTGGCACCATCTCCGACACCGTGCACACGTCCATACGATGGTCGAGTCTCCACCGGGAGTCCTTTCAATATGTTCAACGCCCGGTTGAATGGAGTGTCCCACTTGGGCCTCGTCAACGCCTCAGACGGTGAGTCGCTTTCGGCCGCAATCTTGTGTTGCTCTCTATGCAAAAGGCATAAGGATCGTTTACAAATATGAATAACGTGCAGTCAAATTGATCAAAAACTAAAATCACCAGCAGTCTCATGAACTCCCTCGTGAACGCGTTCGTCTCGAAAACCTTCTTCAGTGGGTCCCAATGGTGCCGGGCCCTGAGGATGTCACGCTCCTGCGGGACGGCGAACTCCGCCAAGGCGTCTGGGATGCCCAGACTCGCGGCTTCCGCCTCCTCCTTGGCCCATATGGACCTCTTCCCGCCGAAACCACGACTTCCGAGGTGGTGGCACCCAATGTTCCTCCGTTGAAGCCCGTTCATGTACTTCGACTTTTTTTGGCAGCTTCGGCCTCGCAAGCCGCCTTGAATTTTTGAAAGTGCTCTGTCGTGACTGTCGGATTATCCTTTACAATCTCGGAGTAGGGTTCCTTTTTAATGACGATCCGATATTTCACCCTTGCTTTCCAGGCGGCCAACGCGTCGCTAAACTTGGTCATGGTGTGTTTGTTTATCTTCTTCATTGCCGGGTCCTTATCTAGATCTTTATAATCCTTTTCAGTCCGGCCCGGGAATAAGAATATCTGGTGCAGCTTCTTTACGAGGGAGGTCCTCATATTATCTATCTTCTTGAGTTTCTCATCATTGATGGTGGCGGTTGTCTGTATGATGCAACCTATTTGATTGTCGTAGCACGCGCGTGCTTCCTCGGGCGCGGTTGGCTCAAAATTGTCGTCGTCCACCTCCGTGACCACCAGTCTAGTAGTCTTGAGCTTGTTAGGAAGCCGTTGCCTCTTTGCTTTCGGTTCTATACCGGCTCCACTAGTCTCGGCGCCGGTCTCAGTCTTAGCGCCGGTTTCGATGCCGGTCTCAGTCTCAGCGCCGGTCTCGATGTCGGTCTCAATCTCCGATGTGACAGGTGGACCCACCAACATCAACTGTTGATCGTCGGCTTCCCTCAAAAATACTTCTGCCACCAGGAAGACGTTGTCGCAGTCACCAGAACCATGTCCTTCATCGTTGCTAGCCATGTTTCCTATGATTAAATCTAGTCAATTAATTCTAGACCTAATAAAATGAATAATGACATTAAAAAGGCCTATGTTTTGCAGGAACGTTGATTCCTTCCCGGTGTGGCAAATCCCGGGCACTTGATATGTCCTAATTTGTAGCACAAGTCATGCCGAAATTAACAAACAATTTCGGCATGACCTTTGCTAAAAAGTGGAAAAATCGAGCACATAAAATTTACCGGAACGAAATTAATCAACATTCCGGCAAAACATAGGCCACTCGGCCTCATTCCCTGGAAATAACAAAAGTCCACTTGGGCACAATCGAACCACTTCAATGAAAATATATAACATGACCACTTCAATGAAAAGATATAATCAACAATAAAAGTCTTGGAAGGGATCATCTTTAAAATAAAACTTGCCTAAATTCTTTTCCTTGAAAAATAGTGGTCTTTACAAAAATCAAAAACCTTTGCAAAATGACCTCACTAAATACTTCTCTGCCTAGGACAGAACCCAAATTATGTTGATCTAGCTATTCCTCTCTCTCTCTCACACACACATTATTTGCTCTAACCTAGCCAACCTACTTATCCTAGCTTGTTAACCTAACGAAACTAATTAACCTAGTTAGTTAACCTAGTTTACCTAGATAATTAACCTAATTAAACAAGTTAACGTAGCCAGTTCTCTGCCAAAGCCCTAAGTAAATTTTTGCACTAACCTAGATAATTAACCTAATTAAACTAGTTAACCTAACTAGTTCTCTGTCAAAGCTCTAACTAAATTTTTGCACTAACCTAGATAATTAACCTAATTAAACTAGTTAACCTAACTAGTTCTTTGTCAAATCCCTAACTAAATTTTTGCACTAACCTAGATAATTACCTAGTTAAACTAGTTAACCTAGCTAGCTAGTTCTCTGTCCAGTGTTTGTGCTATGCATGAGAGAGAGAGGAGGGGTGGGGGCTTACAAAGGATGGCTCCGGTGGTGGCGAGGGAGGCAGAGGTGGCGAGGGAGGCAGTGGTGGCAAGGGAGGCAGGGGCGTCTTTGGTGATGGCGAGGGAGGATCCGGTGGCGTCGACGGCGGCTCCGGTGGCGTCGACGGCGCGCGGCTCTAGTGGCTCCGGGGGCATCGACATCGGCAGGCGACGACGGTGAAGTGGGGCGACGACGAATCAGGGAGACGGCGGCGGGGTGGGTCAAGGGATTTGGGGGTGAAGTGGTGGCCGGGGGGAAACGGTTTTTGGTTTAAGTCAAACTTAGCGGTAGCACGTTTTGCAAAACGCGCGATAGCTAAGGTAGCTATAGCGGTTTTCACAAAACGCACTACTGCTATGGCTATGTAATTTCCTTTTATTTTCTTATTTCCTTCTCCGTTTCTATAGCGGGGGTCTAGGAAATGCGCTGCAGCTATATTAGCTATAACGCTTCTTATGAATAGACGCTACTGCTACGCCTTTCTCCTTTTTTCGCTTTTTCATTTATTTTGCTTTACATTTTTTTTCCTTTCTCCTTTTTATATTTCTTTAATTTTCATTTACTTTTCTATTTGTTTTTATATTATTTTATTTCCATTAGCAGTAGCGCATCTCTTAGAAAACGCGCTACTACTTAGTTCCTAGCGGTAGCGTGCTTCTTTCAAGCCCGCTACTGCTATGTGTAGCCTGTCGTCTTAGCGATGGGAATATTAGTAGTAGCGCGTTTACGCATGCATGTGCTACTGCTATAATTTTATCTGTAGCACCCTTTTACCTCAAGTGCTACTGCTATCTAGCACTAGCGCCCTTTTTTGACACGCGCTACTACTAAATTTCTGTGTATAAGGTTTTCCCTAGTAGTGTAATAACATAGAACAACCGTGGGATGATCCGAAGATGAAAAAGATTAACAATCACGCCATGGGCATGTTCAGCAGTGATTTGGTCTCCTGGAAAGGGAGGGTGAAACGAGCTATTGATGCCGAGGAACCCCTGTCCAAGATTCTGGAGGAAAATCTGACACTTACGGAAGAGGAGTTCGAAAAGTTCAAGGACACTTGCACTACCAAGGTAGCCAAGGCTAAGGCTGCGAAATTCAAGAGCCTTCAGCAAAGGAACACGGGGAAGCATCGCCTCGGAAGCCGTAGCTACCTCGGTAAAAGGCCCATATGGGATAAGGAGGATGCGGAACGTGAAGCCGCGGGTATCCCAGACCCCTTCGTGAAGTTCACCAACCCATTGGAGCGTGACTTCATCAGTGCCCGCTACAAGTGGGACAGGAAAAGAAGGTTTTTTACATGGACCAGATCACGAGGAGATTGATTAGACTACTAGTAATTATTCTTTTACCACCTTACGTTTAGCTCCAGATCTAGTCGAGTACACATTCCTAAACGGTTCACGTTCCTTTTGCAGGAGAAGCAACACCAGCTTGCAGCCGAAAGCCATACTTCTCTAATGAGGCCCAAGTGGGACACCCCTCTCAACTGGGCCTTGAACGAACTTAAGGGACTCCCTTTGGGCCAGCTGCCGCAATATGGTCGTGTGCACGGTGCTGGAGACGGCGCCACATGGAAGGTGTTTTACAACGAGGCCCCGGAGGCCAAGAAGCAGAAAAAGAAGTTTAGTCAGGCGGACATCGATGAGAAGGTGAAGCTTGCGGTCGAGAAAAAAGCAGTTGAGGACGCGAAAAAAACTGCCGATGAGAAAAATGAGTTGCTATAGCAGGGAGTCAATGCAGCTGTAACTGCCTGCAGAAATGATTTCGCTACAACTTGGTTCCAGCTATCATCATCTGGACGAGGAAAATCCAGACAAGACGGTACATGATTTCCCGTTGCCCAGTTTCATCGCGAACAACTCCGTGAACAGCAACACCACTGCACCATCACTTGCTCACGCAACCGGGCCACCTCTCGCACTTGCTCCCGCTCATAGCAGCCCGTCCTCAGTCTCTCACGCGCTAGGTGGGCCTTCGTCTTTGGCTGATCTCGACACCCTCACTGTAATTACATGTCGCACCAACATGTATATAGAATATCCCATTTTCATTGCCTTTCTGATGTTTTACGCCACAGGCCGACGAAACCCCGTGCACCATACTCTACTTGATCAAAGGCCAGAAGGTGGACGTGGGAAAGGGGGTGATAATGAACCCATTGCAACCTACGTTCCACAACCAGGTGATCCCCGCTGGGCACTTCAGGGTTAACTTGTCTAGTGTGAGATCGGGGCATGAGGATTTGCCTCCTCTAGTACGGCATGTGGGAGAGGACGACAAGACCCCGCCGCGGATTGAAAGCTGCAAGGGTTGGGTGCCACTATGGCCGAAGAATCTTCTTCGTCTGGAGCCGACCGAGAGCACACCAATAACCACACATCAACAAGCATGTAAGAAGACCACCACCCCGCCTACGCAATTACCAGCTCCTGTAGTGCCAGGTGAGAGCGGCGGACGACGTGATGAAGGGGGTGCAATAGTGCTGGCTGATGTAATCGGTCCTATAGAACAGAGAATGGATGATGAGACGGAGGTCGACCAAATGGCTTTCCTCAATACAAACACGTATGAATGTGACTTAGATATGATGAGTCAACCATATGACGAATCGGGCTATCAGCATACTAATGAGGATATGGATGATCTGCCCGGGAAGGAAGGTTGTAGCAGGGATTGCAAGAAGTCTCTCTTCATGAAATCCTCACAGGACACGCCTGAAGATGCCGCCTCAACACAGGCTCAGCTAGCCAGGGGTCGTACAGTGCTTAGACCGGGAACACTGTGGCAGGGGTTAAGGAAGGGTCTGGAAGGTGTGCCCAAGAAAAAGGAGAGGAAGAGACCAGGGAAGATAGGTGCCTCCAAACAAGCCAGAGCACATAGCAGCCAGACGATGGATTCTGAAGAGCGTGTACCCGTGAAAGGTGCGGCCATGTTCCATCTCACGGGCGAGCCGATGCTACCGCCGAAATCGCTGGAGGCACTATCAGGGGATCTTAGGAGACTACACGACCATGTGCTGTCGACTGAGAAAAGCCTACTAGCCTCAAAGGATCCAGGATATCTGACATACGCGGCTCGTGTGTCTAAGGGGAAGTGCTACGTTGATACACGACCCGCGGAGGTGTTCTTCATGCGGTTTGACCATATCTTTGAGATGTTTCTAATAAGGCAGCTCAATTTTACAATCGTCCGCCTTTTTGTTCTACATTTGAGCTCCGTCATCAAGAGAGAAGAAGTCTCGCAAATCTGTGTGGCGGATCCGTACTACATGCACGAGTCTTTCTTGAGTATCAGCGACTTTGAGCGTGAAACTGCTAGGGAGTACCTCCAAAACTTCATGGTACAGAATAAGGACCAGCAAATTGTCCTCCTGCCTTATCATCCAAAGTAAGTCAGTTCCGTACATCCCTTTCGTACATTCCAATCATTCCTTCTCGCTCATATGGAGAATAATTTGAGGTATCTTTTCCCCGCAGCAACGGGCGCGCCGTCCTTATCGTTCTTTACCCGCGAGTCTCCCACACCGTGTATTTCGACCCTTCTAGAGACTATGAGAAGAAGGACTACACCCACATAATGAACATTCTAGATGATGCTCTCCAAGGCTTCAGCATTAGAGGTGGCCACGTGTAGATCAGGAAATGAAGGAACAAGAAGATGGGTTTCGCGCATAAAACTATTCTTGTATAAAGCCTGTTCAAATACAAAACAAATATGCAAAAAAAAAATAAAAAACTACTAAAATTAGTAGTAGTGAGTGGAGAAAAGTTAGCAGCAGCGTGACAGTAGCAATAGCGCGTCTAGGCAAAGTGCGCTAGAGCTATTAGCAGTAGCGAGCTTCCATACAGCATGCTGCTGCTACACTTGTATAGCAGTAGCGCGGGCGTACACGAGCTGCTGCTACGGATTAGCTGCAGCGCCTTCAGTAGCGCCGGCCCCGCGCTGCTGCTAGGTTTTTCCCTAGTAGTGATTTGTGGCGTTTAGGGTTGCGCTGGTAACCGCTAGGGCAGATGGAAAGACTTAGACATGGCTAAGGAAGGGATCTATACATAGTGAGGCCGTGACTTGGTTTAGGGTTTAAAAACACATGTTTGTACTGAATGTTTGCACATACGTGAGAGTGGTTTTCCTTTGTTTTGCACTGAAATTTTGAAGGGTTGGAAACATATGTTTGCACTGCCACATGATTCTGGTTAGAGTGGCACTTGGTCTGGGATTTAAAGGGAATAAATTTGCATGTTAGTTCATAACTTGGGTTAGGGAAGAAATGATATCTTTGGGCATCGATATTTTTGAACACACATAATAACTTGGTTAGATAATATGCAACACACCGTACCCTTACATAGATGGCTACCCTACATAGATAGATAAGTCCACGGACACGACACGACACGACACGGCACACACGACATAGAAAAGCAACAAAATAAAAACGATAAAACTAAAACATGACGAGCTTGACGAACAACTTCACTCCGGGCTCGCACCCCTTCTTGAACATCTTCATCCTGACCTTTCTTCCACCTTGGTCGCACGCCCCTTCTACACCGTCTTCAACTTCACTCCTCCTCGTCGTAGGGAAGGGAGTGCATCTGGTTTTCAGTGGGGAAGATGCACTCGTAGTTGGTGAAGATGTTGTACACCGTGAAGAAGATGGACTCGCAGCCGCACCAAAACACATGGCCGAGGAGCTCGCGCGCGTCAAACCGGTTGGCAAAGGTGACTGTGAGCAGTAGGAGGATGTCGGCGCGGTCACGAACCTCGTTGATGGTGTACATCTACACTTCCGTGATGATACGTGTTTGTCACAGTAGGTCGCGTTTTTTGTCATGCATGTACATCCATGACAAATTTATGATGTAATCAAGATAGTCATACTGTCTTTGTCATAGAAGTGTTCCATGACATTACCAAAATTATCATCACGGAAGTGTCCACTTCCATGACGATAAATCGCGCGTCCGAAGTGCTTTCGTCAAGGGTGACCGACACGTGGCATCCACCGTAACGGAACGCCGTTAAGCTATCGGGTTGGGTTTTGGATCCGATAACCCGTTAACAGCCCGACCAATGGGGATTTTCCACGTAAAATCATCATTGGATGGAGGAAACACGTGTCGGCTCACCGTTGGGACAGATGTCATCCGCTCATTGGACGAAGGCGCCTATGATCGGGCGACACGTGGCACGGCCCAATAGAGGCCCATTCCTGTGAAAACGCCGGCTCGTTTGACTTGGTCAAAGGTGGCGGGCGGCCTGAAGCCCGTTAACGGCCTGTTCGCATATAGCCCATTGACGACCCGATAACCTAGGGCCCGTTCGCCCTATCCGAATTAAACACGATGGCGTTATCTGGGCCATCCAATATGATTCAGCCCGTTTTAACTTTCGCCCATGTGTGGCCCATGACTTCTTCGCCCATATGAGGACCTTTGTAACTCTTGGCCCATTAACGCCCGTGGTGAAACGGCCCGTAATGAACAAAGTGTATCACTTTATACCCATTAACGGCCCGTTATTCCATTGGGCGCTTCCAGCCCAAGTTATCTTCGGCCTTCTCGGGGCCCATTGATTCTTAGGCTCACTTGCAGCATTCGATTACATACGCCCGTTCTCGCTATTTTCGCTTGTGGGCCAAATTCAGCCCGTCGTTACAGTCGGCCCGTTTGCGGACCGTTAATACGTTGGGCCGTTTTCATGTAAAAAAAAACCCGTTGGGCTATTTTCATAGACTTATCAAATACGGCCTATTAACGGCCCGTTATGGTCCACAAATAGTACGACCCATGATTGGCGAAATGATGATACGCCCCGTAGAAGGCCCATGGATCCTATGGCCCGTATGAGGCCCATGGATAGTACGGCCCGTAGAAGGCCCATGGATCGTACGGCCCGTAGAAGGCCCATGGACCCTACGGCCCGTAGAAGGCCCATTGATCCCTAAGGCCCGTATAGAAGGCCGATGGATCCTATGGCCCGTATAGAAGGCCAATGGTCCTACGGCCGAACGAAGGCCCATTACTAAACAGTATAACGCAGCTAGCTACGGACTTCCTCAGCGATTTCACGTTTTTTACCGTTGGATCACGGTACTGAACGTTCCAGATCACAGTAGCCGGGCCGCTGCTCCGCGTGGTTACCTAGGGGTCCTCTCGTTAATTGGGCCGTTTGACCATGTTATCCGCAGAAGGGCCCAAAAGGAGAACCGTTCAGGCGTGGATTCCCTGCCTCTCTCCATTGCTCAAGAAACCGTGTTCCTCTCCGCCGCCGTCGCCGTCGTTGTACGCCGGAGAAGGAAGCCAGGCTGGTGGGGGCACAAGGAGAGGTGTGAGTTCGTTCGCTCTCTTCGCGGCATGAGGCTTCAACGAAACTCCCACGCATGGAGCTCCTCCTCGACCCCTCCCTGCTGGTACATTAGTTTGATTAGGAGTTGATTAGGAGTTTTTACCATCTCCCCTGCCACGAACCACTATCTTCCCCATCTTCCGTTCGACTCTCCCTCCTCGTGGGAGATTCTTTCCCATGCCATCGTGGATAGCATATGCATCGTCGTTGAATTGATTGATACGCAAACACACCATCTTCTAACTAACTGGTTGGTCCATTAGTTTGATTAGGAGTTGATAATAGTTTGGATTTGAGATTACTCCACCTCTTCTAAAAAACCTAATTTTCCTAATGTTTATGCATCATCAAGTGGGTAAGTTGGCGTGGATTTGACCTGGGTTGCGAGTTAATCTGCATATCACAAAAAAAAATCAAAGGTGCAGGAAAGATTACACAATGCACCATGTGTGGGATCAGTGATCACATCAAGTTATAAACAGACAAGATTTTCCTTTTAGATATTAGATAGTGGAGGAATTGTGGACACCGGCAGCAGCAGCATTCTCCATATATTTTAGACAATGTTAATGGTGTCCATGTGCTCTATAGTTGACCATGTATTTAGTTGTTGATTTATGTAGCATATAGATTGTGATGGCAGGTTTCCAGTGCAGTTTCCAAATTCCATGTGGCACATAAAAATGATAACGTACAATCTACAAAGGCTGAAACAAGGTATACTTTCCTATCACATGTCCTTCTTCTTTGCAGAGGCCGCGGGCTTTCCTCCTTTTCAATTAAAAAAATAAATCTTTCTTCTCACAAAAATCATGTGCTCTCTTCTACACTAAGTTGCACTTGCCATCATCGGAAAATCATTATACACTTCAGCCATGAATCATCTGACGTTGAAAGCTATAATAGCTTATTGACCGGATCTGCCATTTATGGACTTGCCTTCTACCAAATGTGAATATGTTTCCGCACTTTGTAAATCATTTGTGTCCTTGTGAGTTCCTTTGTTTGTAGGTGAATACAGCAGCTATAGCTGGTGAGCTCCTGCACATGGGTTTTGACACTCCTCAACCCCCTTCCTGCCTGGTTGCTTCGGGATGAAAGGATTATTATAGTCGCGACTTAATAGACCGCAGCAGCGAGAATACCTTCTGATCTTAAAGTTCTGGAACTTTGTTTTGAATTCGAATGTGTGGAATGGGCCGAAAAAATGGTATAAGAATGTACTTTATCAAATTCTATGGCAACTTCACTAAGGGAAAAAAAAGCTTATGAACTTATAACTTTTTTATTGAGCTGGTGTAGTTAGACGTTCTATGGGATAATAGCACCGTGTTAATAATCGGTATAATATATACTATTGCTTTCATTGTTATTACATTGTTGTCTATATTTATGAAAACTATCAAAGTACATGCTTTTTATTTCGAAGTGGATCTGATCACCACAATCGGGTCCCAAACTTTGCTGATTTTGTGTCAATCATTCAGAAATTTGTTGATAGAGCTATGTTCTACACAAGTGTATCTTTGGTTTCGAAAAATGATTAGAATTCCCGATTTTATTGCTGACAAATTTATACCAGTAAGTTTGTAAAGTTTAATTATTATGTTATGCGTCTTCATTTGTTAATGGAAATTCCAATCTCCCTGTGTAAAGAAATATAGGACTGTTTAGATCGTGATCTAAACAATTATATATTTCTTTACAGAGGAAGAATTTATTAACGGTAATTCCCGTCTATTTTTCATACAAATGGGAGGGCGCGACAACGTGCGCAGCCTGCAGGAGGCCCATGGTTACAACAGTCCGTGTGTTGCCATGATTATTTTGGCCTAGTTACCAAAAATAGGCTATTGTGGCCACTAGAAAAACACAGAAAAAGAACTGTAGTGACTACAAACAAACAACTAAACAAGACAATAAGGAAATAAATAAGCAAGCAATTAAGGCTAGCCTATTACCGCTATTACACATATTACATCCACTGGGCATCAAAGTTCGCCACCAGTGCAAATATAGGGAACAAAGCAGCATATTACATACACTAGCCGTCAAAATTGGCCACCAGTGCAAATAAACGCGGCAACAAAACAAGAGCATAACTGAAACAACTTCAGAAGAGCTCAAGAAACGTTATCCTGGGTATCCACCATGCTGGCAATAAGCAGCAAGCTGATTAGCTTTGTCCTGTTTGGCGCTAAAATCCTCCAATGCTTGTTGTTGCACCGAAAGTATGCATCTGAATGCTCCAGGACTTCCAGATCCTTCCGCTTGTCGCGGAACAGCTGATCGATGTCTTTCAGCTTGTAGTTGAGACTCAAGAAACCGAACTGATTCTGAGAAAGTGAGTTTGAATAGCTTGTGCAAGCGGTAGTGGCCAGTAACTCGAACACTAAACCAAGACAGGACTTTGGAATTGTCTCGCTGTCTTCAAGATAGTCTTCCTTAGCTGTTTTTTCAGCTTTGTTGGAGACCAACAAGGATGTGTCACTATCCTGAACCTTATCTGCATTACTTCCTTTACCATTGCTTAATAAGGCACTCTTCCCCAATATTCATCAAGATTCTAAAAGAAGAAACAAGCGACACATAACAAGTTTATCATGTACTAGTATATGAAACTCATTTCGTGAACCAGTTCATTAGTAAGGTGGACAGGATTAAACTACCAAGTCTTCTATTGCCAAGTACTAGTACATAATAAAAGCATCAAACAAACATATATCTATGTCCTATGGTCACTGCATTGTCTTGCCAAATCAAAATAGAGACACGGTTCAAATCATATCAGTTCAAGACAAAGCAGCAGTGAAAGAATACAAAGCGTGGGAAACTACATGGCACAACAAGATTCCAGATGGGTACCACGGGTCTACATGTACAACAACACTATTGGCTCTGTTGTGATGCTAGTAATGTGCATGATATGGAAGTCAACTGTATACACAATTGAAATTGAAATCAAAAGAGCTATTGATAAGAGCAAACCTGTTAAAGAAACATGCGTGAACATACCTGATGTGCCATTGGAGTTTCGATTGGATCCTTCAATTTAAAAATAAGTTTGTATCAGTAAATACAGTGATACAAGAGCAAAGCAATCATAGTTAAAAAAGGCGCGCCTAAGCGAGCGCTTAAGCGCGCCTAGGCTCTAGGCGTTTGCAAAATGCATTGCGCATAACTACGCTTAATCTATGCATAACTGCGCATAGGCATGCGCTTTGGTCAGTAAAGTGCAAGGCGGTGGAAAAACGCACAATTAACGCCTAGCGCTTTTTTGAACTATGATAGCAATGGAATCTTAAATTAGAACAGTTGTTCTTCAGGTTTAGGCACTTGTTCTACATGAACAGAGTATAGTAAGACGCACGAATATAATACTTAAAAATAGAAAATGAGCTCATAGACCTTACCACATTCTTGGTTCGGGACCATCTGAACAAAGCGTTCCTACCATCGTCCGATAAATGTGTCTCGTGAGAACGTAAAGGAATTTGATGAGTTTCTTTGCGGTGAAGTACGTTTTCTTTAGGTAATTCCGATACTGCCACCAAGCATTCTTGAAGATAGCAGAGGTATTAGCACAGGTTATCTCATCCTGAGTTTCCAAATCGGTCCTTCTCTATAGATAAAAATGGGAAAATTTGCTGTATTATAACCATCATGGAGGTAGGATGTATGGGACGAAGCAAAGTAATTGCCATGAATAACATTACTTACACATAACTCCTGGACAAACACCTGCAACTGGCATTTTCCTTCATCTTTAGTATAATATTTCCAAGATGGGAAGATACGCACATATGATTTAACAACATCAAATGCGATAGATGCTAAACTACGACTGGCTGGTTGTGCTTCCTCCACAGGAATAGGCGTACTAACTGGTGGAGTTGGGGTTCGCCGTGATAGTACTGGCCCTTTGGGCACTGGAGCTGCCTTACTAACTCCTCTTGTTTGGGAGCTCTGTGGTGGAGATGGTGCTGTGTCAACAGGAACTGGGTTACTATCGGCTGGGGTTGGGGTTAGATTGGGTGAAGCTGGTTCTCTGCCCATCGCAGTAGGGGTACAATCTGCGAGAGTTTGGGTTATGTGTGGTAGGGCTGGTTCTTGTGCATGTACAACCGGGGTGCTATCTCCACCAAGAGGTAGCGTTGTTTTATTTGAAGACCGTGTTTTAATTCCGCTGATATCGGCATCACCGCTCCAATTCAAATGGCTGATAAACAGGAAACATAGTTGAATGTACAGACATTGTATGAGAGATGATGCAATAGATAGTGTGGAAAAAGAGGGCATGAAATAGTTGACATGTATATTGTTTAACTAAAGCGGATAGCATGACATAATTTCACATAAATGATGTCTATCTAAATTGGATAGCATAGCATAACATAATTCAAAGATATGATGAATAACTAAACATGATCACATGACATAATTCACCTACATGTTATCTAAGTAATCAGGATTGCATCATTTAATTTACATATGTGATTTATATGCTAAACAGAGGGCATTCGATATGATGTCGAACTAAGAACATGGTGTTGAATATTGTGTATATGATGTCTAAACTATGCAATGCAAGACACT
Organism: Aegilops longissima; assembly: GCA_021605205.1. Classification (NCBI taxonomy): domain Eukaryota; kingdom Viridiplantae; phylum Streptophyta; class Magnoliopsida; order Poales; family Poaceae; genus Aegilops; species Aegilops longissima. The sequence goes on from CM038680.1 coordinate 716,812,169, forward strand.
TTGTATGCATGATATGAGCAGATAACTGCCAAGTTAGAGCATACACCTCAGTAGGGGAATAGGACTGGTCATCTGTCTCTAAATCCATCTCTGAGGAGCTATCGGGACCCAACAAGAGATCTGCTTCGACAGGTAGCACTGTCTGCTCTGAAGGCCTTGTTTTCACTCCAGATTTTTCCATCTCCCACCCAAATGGCTGATTTACAGGAAGAGTAGTTTAATGTACAAACATTGTCGACAAATGGAAATGTAATGAAGAAAAGGATGGGCAAGATATCATTCAAATATATGATGCCTGGTTAAACAGGATGGCATTGCACATTTCACATATATTATGGCTGGCTAAAAGAGACTGCATAATTCCCATATATGATATAGAAACTAAACAGGTGGCATTACAGAACATGTCTAAACTAAGCAGATGACATATATGATGTCAAAAGTAGGCACTGCAAGGCAACATATGCATGATATGACTAACATCATCATGCCAAGGTAGAGCAAACACCTTGGGGGTAAATAGGAGTGGTCAGCGGCGTCTGAATCCGCCTCAGAACATATATCTTCCTCTGGATTACAATCTGGAGAGGGGTGGGGAGGGTTTGCCATTGAACCCACCATGGAGCGATGTCTGCATGACATTGTATTGCCGCAAGAAAACTCTTCTCTTTTCTCTACATGTTCAGCATGACTGTGTACAATATCTGACATGCATACGAAAAAATATGGTGAGATTATGTAAGGAGAGCATGCAGAAATTTAGAGTGATGGTAACAACCAGTGGATGGATCCAAAAATAATGATAGCAGGCTGATGATTGCTTTAAATTAATAAAAAGACAGATGATGATTTCTTTACTATTTGTTTCCCACCCAAGATGAACAACATAGGCATACCCTAGGTGAAACAGATATTAGACAGACATACTATTCATTGCTGCCTCGCGATATGTGCCCCACAACTAATTTAGAACTCAAGTTTGAACATTAATTTGGACCTGAGTTGGGAGTCCAAGAGCTGAACAGGACGATAAAGTAGCAGGTAAGTTTAAGCAATGCATAACATAAGCAGAAACAAAAGAGTGCGACCTCTCTTGTGGACCCGTGTACTCCTCAGGTTCATCTCCTGAGTCGATGATAGTGATGCCGTTGGGGTGGGTGCCGGCGGCAGGGAAGGAGATCTGAGGTGGCGAAAGACGGTCAGGAGTCGTGATGTCTGGTTTGATGGATGCTTCTGTCGATGGAGCAGCTCAGGTGAGGTGGACGACGTCGCGGCAAGAGCAGGACAAACCACACAAAGTTCCCTTCGACACGTACCTGTAACTGAAGTAATTCTGTAAGGGCTCATTTGGCTTGCATGATTCTTAAAATGCAGGGATAGGAAAAACACCGAAATAGGATAGGAAAATGCACATGGTAAACAGAGCATTTGTAAACACAGGATTTCTGTCAACTTGGGTGTTTGGTTTACAGGAATTGGAAGAGCAGAGGAATGCAAAGAAACATGGCCAAAATAAAGAGAAACCATATGAAAGCGTGTACAGTTAGAATGTTATTCAGTCACTAATGCACTTGGTCTTGTTTTCATGCATAGGATTTTGAAAAGTAGGTCCAGGTGGATGTTTTGCTTCATTCCTTTCAACAAAATGCATGAATAATTGAATAGTAGAGTGCCATTGGAAAATTCCCTATTGCTATGTTTTTCCGTTGAACCAAAATAGCCCTAATGGATCGTCGTGAATGTATAGTAATAAGTGATGCAACAAGTGTACAACCTCTTTGCCGTAGCCGTGTTGACCTCAACATCATTGGGTTGGTCGCTGAAGCAGTTGAGGCAGAGGTGGCTGTCGGAGGTGTGGAGGAAGATCTGAGGAATCAGAGACGGCGTCCAGGCACTTGCTCACAGTGATAGATCGTTACGTCGTTGGAGCAGCTCGATGAGCCGTAAGACGTCAAGGCTGAAGCAGCACAAGATGTACATCGTCAATCTCAAGTGGGATTCTAATAGCATCTCCAATAGATAATGTAAAATGGATGTAAAATTAACATCACCAAAAGCCACCGACTACAACAGATGAGGTAAAACTGTTGACTCGAACTTAAGCTGTCGAAACTGAAATTTACCGTGGAATCTGAATGCTCTTGTCGAAACTGAACGCAATGGTAGCAGAGAGGCACTTGACATGTAGTTTAGGAGGGCCTCGGTTCATCTTCAACCTGCACCCCGAGCCGCCACCACCACCGGCCGAACCGCCTGCCCCAGGCCCAATCGCCGCCTCAAACAACTCGCCACCGCCACCCGGCCAGCCCTCTAGGCCCCGCCCCACCCTAAACCCTAAGATAGATAGTGGGGTACCTCTCCGTGAGCTCCGTCCCGCTTCAATGGTGGTTCTTCCTTAACTCCGGCGAGCCCCCCCCAACCCCTGAAAATTGACTGACCCAAAAGTCGATTCAGTCGACTGAAGTGTGGCTTAATCGGAGAAGAGCAGCAGCATGAGCAAGGGGGAGAGCAGCAGCAGCAGCTGGGCGAGCGAGCGATCGAGCAAGAGTCGGAGCAGCAGCAGCAGATCCGGCTGGTATGGATGCCGCCGCCGAAGGGGCCTCGCACTGGGGGAGAGCCGACGTGGAGATTGTTGGGGAACGTTGCAGAAAATTAAATTTTTTTCTACGGTTTCACCAAGATCCATCTATGAGTTCATCTAAGCAATGAGTCATGGGAGAGAGATTGCATCTACATACCACTTTGTAGATCGCGAGCGGAAGCGTTCAAAAGAACAGGGTTGAAGTAGTCGTTCTCGCCGTGATCCTATCACCGGAGATCCTAGCGCCGAACGGATGGCACCTCCGCGTTCAACACACGTACGGAGCGGATGACGTCTCCTCCTTCTTGATCCAGCAAGGGGGAAGGAGAGGTTGAGGAAGAAGGCTCCAGCAGCAGCACGACGGCGTGGTGGTGATGGAGTGACATTCTCGGCAGGCTTCGCCAAGCACACGCGGAGGAGGAGAGGTGTTGGGAGGGAGGGCTGCGCCTTCAAGTGTGTTGCAGCCTCCCTCGCCCCTCTATTTATAGGGAAGGGAGAAGGGGCGGCCCCTCTAGATGGGATCTAGAGGGGGGGCGGCGGCAAGGGAGGGGGCTTGCCCCCCAAGCAAGCCCCCCCTCGGGGTTTCCCAAACCCTAGGCGCATGGGCCCTAGGGGAGTGGCGCCCCAGCCCACTTTGGGCTGGATCCCTTCCTCATACAGCCCATAAGGCCCTCCGGGAGAGGTGGCCCCTCCCGGTGGACCCCCAGAACCCCTCCGGTGGCCCCGGTACAATACCGATATGCCCCCGTGTTGGGGAACGTAGCAGAAATTCAAAATTTTCCTACGTGTCACCAAGATCTATCTATGGAGAAACTAGCAACGAGGGGAAGGAGAGTGCATCTACATACCCTTGTAGATCGCTAAGCGGAAGCGTTCATGAGAACGGGGTTGAAGGAGTCGTACTCGTCGTGATTCAAATCACCGGAGATCCTAGTGCCGAACGGACGGCACCTCCGCGTTCAACACACGTACAGCCGGTGGCGCCTCCCACGCCTTGATCCAGCAAGGAGAGAGGGAGAGGTTGAGGAAGACTCCATCCAGCAGCAGCACAACGGCATGGTGGTGATGGAGGAGCGTGGCAATCCCGCAGGGCTTCGCCAAGCACCAAGGGAGAGGAGGAAGAAGAGATGCAGGGCTGCGCCAACGAGAGGAGAAGTTCTCATGTGTTATGGGCAGCCCCAGGCCTCTATTTATATAGGGAGAGGGAGGAGGGTGCGCCTCTAGGGTTCCCAACCCTAGAGGGGCGGCAGCCCCAAACCCATCTAATGGGTGGCGGCCACAAGGGGGAGGAGAGGGAGGCGCAGGGAGTATGGGCCTTAGGGCCCATCTGCCCTTAGGGTTTGCCCCCTCTCCCCTTCTTAACCGCATGGGCCATGGTGGGAGGCGCCCTAGCCCACCTAGGGGCTGGTGCCCTCTCACACTTGGCCCATGTATGCCTCTTGAGCATGTGGCCCCACTTGGTGGATCCCCGGGACCCTCCGGTGGTCCCAGACATTACCGATATCGCCTCAAACCTTTCCGGTTACCAAAACAGGACTTCCCATATATAAATCTTTACCTCCGGATCATTCCGAACTCCTCGTGACGTCCGGGATCTCATCCGGACTCAACAACATTCGGTAACCACATACAAGCTTCCTATATAACCCTAGCGCCACCGAACCTTATGTGTAGACCCTACGGGTTCGGGAGACATGTAGACATGATCGAGACGTTCTCCGGTCAATAACCAACAACGGGATCTGGATACCCATGTTGGCTCCCACATGTTCCACGATGATCTCATCGGATGAACCACGATGTCAAGGACTCAATCGATCCCGTATACAATTCCCTTTGTCTAGCGGTATTGTACTTGCCCGAGATTCGATCGTCGGTATACCGATACCTTGTTCAATCTCGTTACCGGCAAGTCTCTTTACTCGTTCCGTAACACATCATCCCGTGATCAACCCCTTGGTCACATTGTGCACATTATGATGATGTCCTACCGAGTGGGCCCAGAGATACCTCTCCGTTTACGGGAGTGACAAATCCCGCTCGATCCGTGTCAACCCAATGGTCACTTTCGAGATACCTGTAGTGCACCTTTATAGTCACCCGATTCGTTGTGACGTTTGATACACCCAAAGCACTCCTACGGTATCCGGGAATTGCACGATCTCATGGTCTAAGGAAGAGATACTTGACATTGGAAAAGCTCTAGCAAAACGAACTACACGATCTTGTGCTATGCTTAGGATTGGGTCTTGTCCATCACATCATTCTCCTAATGATGTGATCCCGTTATCAATGACATCCAATGTCCATGGTCAGGAAACCATAACCATCTATTGATCAACGAGCTAGCCAATAGAGGCTTGCTAGGGACATGGTGTTGTCTATGTATCCACACATGTATTGCTGTTTCCGGTCAACACAATTATAGCATGAATAATAAACGATTATCATGAACAAGGAAATATAATAATAACTAATTTATTATTGCCTCTAGGGCATATTTCCAACAGTCTCCCACTTGCACTAGAGTCAATAATCTAGTTCACATCGCCATGTGATTAACACTGATAGGTCACATCGCCATGTGACCAACATCCAAAGAGTTTACTAGTGTCTTAAACTAGTTCACATCACCATGTGATTAAGTCTCAATGAGTTCTGGGGTTTGATCATGTTTTGCTTGTGAGAGAGGTTTTAGTCAATGGGTCTGAACCTTTCAGATCCGTGTGTACTTTGCAATTCTCTATGTCATATTGTAAATGCTGCTTTCACGCTCCACTTGGAGCTATTCCAAATGGTTGTTCCACTATACGCATCCTGTTTGCTACTTAGAGTCATTCGGATAGGTGTTAAAGCTTGCATCGACGTAACCCTTTACGCCGAACTCTTTATCACCTCCATAATCGAGAAACATGTCCTTATTTACTCCAAGGACAATTTTGATCGCTGTCCAATGATCCATTCATGGATCATTCTTGTACCCTACCGACTCATGGCAAGGCACACTTCAGTGCGGTACACAACATAGCATACTTTGTAGAGCCTACGTCTAAGGCATAGGGACGACCTTCGTCCTTTCTCTCTTTCTGCCGTGGTCGAGCTTTAAGTCTCAACTTCATACCTTACATCTCGTGCAAGAACTTCTTCTTTGGTCGATCCATCTTGAACACCTTCAAGATCATGTCAAGGTATGTGCTCATTTGAAAGTACTATTAAGCATTTTGATCTATCCTTATAGATCTCGATGCTTAATGTTCAAGTAGCTTAATGCAGGTTTTCTATTGAAAATCATCTTTCAAATAACCCTATATGCTTTCCAGAATTCTACATCATTTCGATCATGAATATGTCAACAATATATACTCATCGAAATTTATAGTGCTCCCACTCACTTCTTTGGAAATACAAGTTTCTCATAAACTTTGTATACACCCAAAATCTTTGATCATCTCATCAAAGCGCACATTCCAACTCCGAGATGCTTACTCCAGTCCTTAGAAAGGATCGCTGGAGCCAGCATACCTTTTAGCATCCTTAGGATCGACAAAACTTTTCTGATTGTATCACATACAACCTTTCCTTACGAAAACTGATAAGGAAACTCATTTTGACATCCATCTGCCAGATTTCATAAATGCAGCTTATGCTAACATGATTCCGACGGACTTTAAGCACCGCTACGGATGAGAAAATCTCATCGTAGTCAACTCCTTGAACTTGTGAAAAACTCTTCGCCACAAGCCGAGCTTCATAGTCGGTGACATTACCGTCCACGTCCGTCTTCTTCTTAAAGATCCATTCATCTCAATGGCTTGCCGCTCATCGGGCAAGTCCACCAAAGTCCATGCTTTGTTTTGATACATGGATCCTATCTCAGATTTCATGGTTTCTAACCATTTGTCGGAATTTGGGCCCACCATTGCTTCTCCATAGCTCGTAGGTTCATTGTTGTCTAGCAACATGACCTTCAAGACAGGATTGCTGTACCACTCAGAAGTAGTACGCATCCTTGTCACCCTACGAGGTACGGTAGTGACTTGATCCAAAACTTCATGATCACTATCATAAGCTTCGACTTCAATTGGTGTAGGTGCCACGGGAACAACTTCCTGTGCCCTGCTACACACTAGTTGAAGTGACGGTTCAATAACCTTATCAAGTCTCCACCATCCTCCCACTCAACTTTTCGAGACGAACTTTTCCTCGAGAAAGGACCCGATTCAAGAAACAATCCCTATTGCTTTCGGATCTGAATTAGGAGGTATACCCAACTGTTTTGGGTGTCCTATGAAGATGTATTTTATCCGCTTTGGGTTCGAGCTTATCAACCTGAAACTTTTTCACACAAGCGTCGTAGCCCCAAACTTTTAAGAAATGACAGCTTAGGTTTCTCTAAACCATAGTTCATACGGTGTCATCTCAACGGAATTATGTGGTACCCTATTAAAGTGAGTGCGGTTGTCTCTAATGCCTAACCCATGAACGATAGTGGTAATTCGATAAGAGACATCATGGTATGCCCCATATCCAATAGGGTGCATCTATGATGTTCGGACACACCATCACACTATGGTGTTCCAGGCGGTGTTAGTTGTGAAACAATTTCCACAATGTCTCAATTGTGTACCAAACTCGCAACTCAGATATCCATCTCTATGATCACATCACAGACATTTTATCCTCTTGTCACGAAGATCTTCAACTTCACTCTGAAATTACTTGAACCTTTCAATAATTCAGACTTGTGTTTCATCAAGTAAATATACTCAACATCTACTCAAATCATCTGTGAAGTAAGAACATAACGATATTCACTGCATGCCTCAGCACTCATTTGGACTGCACACATCAAAATGTGTTACTTCCAACAAGTTGCTATCTTGTTCCATCTTACTGAAACCGAGGCTTTTCAGTCATCTTGCCCATGTGGTTTGATTTTGCATATCTCAAGTGATTCAAAATCAAGTGAGTCCAAATGGTCCATCTGCATGGAGTTTCTTCATGCGTATACACCAATAGACATGGTTCGCATATCTCAAATTTTCCAAAATGAGTGAGTCCAAAGATCCATCAACATGGAGCTTCTTCATGCGTTTTACACCAATATGACTTACATGGCAGTGCCACAAGTAAGTGGTACTATCATTACTATCTTATATCTTTTGGCATGAAAATGTGTATCACTACGATCGAGATTCAATAAACCATTCCTTTTAGGTGCTAGACCATTGAAGGTATTATTCAAATTAACAAGTAACCATTATTCTCCTTAAATGAATAACCGTATTGCGACAGACATAATCCAATCATGTCTATGCTCAACGCAAACACCAAATAACAATTATTTAGGTTTAACACCAATCTCGATGGTAGAGGGAGCGTGCGATGCTTGATCATATCAACCTTGGAAACACTTCCAACACGTATCGTCAGTTCACCTTTAGTTAGTCTCCGTTTATTCCGTAGCTTTTGTTTCGAGTTACTAACACTTAGCAACCGAACCGGTATCTAATACCCTGGTGCTACTAGGAGTACTAGTAAAGTACACATTAACATAATGTATATCCAATATACTTCTATCGACCTTGCCAGCCTTCTCATCTACCAAGTATCTAGGGTGGTTCTGCTCCAGTGTCTGTTCCCCTTATTACAGAAGCACTTAGTCTCGGGTTTGGGTTCAACCCTGGGTTTCTTCACTAGAGCAGCAACTGTTTTGCCGTTTCATGAAGTATCCCTTGTTGCCCTTGCCCTTCTTGAAACTAGTGGTTTTACCAACCATCAAAAATTGATGCTCCTACTTGACTTCTACTTTCGCGGTGTCAAACATCGCGAACACTTTAAGGATCATCATATCTATCCCTGATATGTTATAGTTCATCACGAAGCTCTAGCAGCTTGGTGGCAATGACTTTCGAGAAACATCACTATCTCATCAGGAAGATTAACTCCCACTCGATTCAAGTGATCATTGCACTCAGACAATCTGAGCACAAACTCAACGATTGAGCTTTTCTCTCTTAGTTTGCAGGCTAAGAAAATCGTCGGAGGTCTTATACCTCTTGACGTGGGCACGAGCCTGAAATCCCAATTTCAGCCTTCGAAACATCTCATATGTTCCGCGACGTTTCGGAAAACGTCTTCGGTGCCTCAACTCTAAACCGCTTAACTGAACTATCACGTAGTTATCAAAGCGTGTATGTCCGATGTTCGTGACATCCACAAACGACGTTTGGGGTTCAGCACACTGGCGGTGCATTAAGGACATAAGCTTTCTACGTCCGCATAATCGCTCTGTCAACTTTCAACTATTTTTCTCTAGGAACATATCTAAACAGTGGAACTAAAGCGCGAGCTTCGACATAATTTGCAAAAGGTCTTTTGACTATGTTCAAGATAATTAAGTTCATCTTATGAACTCCCACTCAGATAGACATCCCTCTGGTCATCTAAGTGATTACATGATCCGAGTCAACTAGGCCGTGTCCGATCATCACGTGAGACGGACTAGTCATCATCGGTGAACATCTTCGTGTTGATCGTATCTACTATACGACTCATGCTCGACCTTTCGGTCTCCGTGTTCCGAGGCCATGTCTGCACATGCTAGGCTCGTCAAGTTAACCCCAAGTGTTTTTGCTGTGTAAATCTGTCTTACACCCGTTGTATGTGAACGTAAGAATCCATCACACCCGATCATCACGTGGTGCTTAGAAGCGACGAACTGTAGCAACGGTGCACAGTCAGGGGAGAACACTTCTTGAAATTTGTGTAAGGGATCATCTTATTTACTACCGTCGTTCTAAGTAAACAAGATGCATAAACATAATAAACATCACATGCAATTATATAGTAGTGACATGATATGGCCAATATCATATTGCTCCTTTTGATCTCCATCTTCGGGGCTCCATGATCATCCTGTCACCGGCATGACACCATGATCTCCATCATCATGATCTCCATCATCGTGTCTTCATGAAGTTGTCTCGCCAACTATTACTTCTACTACTATGGCTACCGGTTAGCAATAAAGTAAAGTAATTACATGGCGTTGTTTAATGACACGCAGGTCATACAATAAATAAAGACAACTCCTATGGCTCCTGCCGGTTGTCATAATCATCGACATGCAAGTCGTGAATCCTATTACAAGAACATGATCAATCTCATACATCACATATCATTCATCACATTCTTCTTGGCCATATCACATCACATAGCATACCCTGCAAAAACAAGTTAGACGTCCTCTAATTGTTGTTTGCATGTTTTACGTGGCTGCTATGGGTTCTAGCAAGAACGTTTCTTACCTACGCAAAACCACAACGTGATATGCCAATTGCTATTTACCCTTCATAAGGACCCTTTTCATCGAATCCGTTCCGACTAAAGTGGGAGAGACTGGCACCCGCTAGCCACCTTATGCACCAAGTGCATGTCAGTCGGTGGAACCTGTCTCACGTAAGAATACGTGTAAGGTCGGTCCGGGCCGCTTCATCCCACAATACCGTCGAAACAAGATTGGACTAGTAACGGTAAGCATATTGAACAACATCAAAGCCCACAACTACTTTGTGTTCTACTCGTGCAAAGAATCTACGCAATAGACCTAGCTCATGATGCCACTGTTGGGGAACGTAGCAGAAATTCAAAATTTTCCTACGTGTCACCAAGATCTATCTATGGAGAAACTAGCAACGAGGGAAGGAGAGTGCATCTACATACCCTTGTAGATCGCTAAGCGGAAGCGTTCATGAGAACGGGGTTGAAGGAGTCGTACTCATCGTGATTCAAATCACCGGAGATCCTAGTGCCGAACGGACGGCACCTCCGCGTTCAACACACGTACAGCCCGGTGACGTCTCCCACGCCTTGATCCAGCAAGGAGAGAGGGAGAGGTTGAGGAAGACTCCATCCAGCAGCAGCACAACGGCATGGTGGTGATGGAGGAGCGTGGCAATCCCGCAGGGCTTCGCCAAGCACCAAGGGAGAGGAGGAAGAAGAGATGCAGGGCTGCGCCAACGAGAGGAGAAGTTCTCATGTTTTATGGGCAGCCCCAGGCCTCTATTTATATAGGGGAGAGGGAGGAGGGTGCGCCCCCTCTAGGGTTCCCAACCCTAGAGGGGCGGCAGCCCCAAACCCATCTAATGGGTGGCGGCCACAAGGGGGAGGAGAGGGAGGCGCAGGGAGTATGGGCCTTAGGGCCCATCTCGCCTAGGGTTTGCCCCTCTCCCTTCTTAGCCGCATGGGCCATGGTGGGGGCGCCTAGCCCACCTAGGGGCTGGTGCCCTCTCACACTTGGCCCATGTATGCCTCTTGAGCATGTGGCCCCACTTGGTGGACCCCCGGGACCCTCCCGGTGGTCCCGGTACATTACCGATATCGCCCGAAACCTTTCCGGTTACCAAAACAGGACTTCCCATATATAAATCTTTACCTCCGGATCATTCCGAACTCCTCGTGACGTCCGGGATCTCATCCGGACTCAACAACATTCGGTAACCACATACAAGCTTCCTATATAACCCTAGCGCCACCGAACCTTATGTGTAGACCCTACGGGTTCGGGAGACATGTAGACATGATCGAGACGTTCTCGGTCAATAACCAACAGCGGATCTGGATACCCATGTTGGCTCCCACATGTTCCACGATGATCTCATCGGATGAACCACGATGTCAAGGACTCAATCGATCCCGTATACAATTCCCTTTGTCTAGCGGTATTGTACTTGCCCGAGATTCGATCGTCGGTATACGATACCTTGTTCAATCTCGTTACCGGCAAGTCTCTTTACTCGTTCCGTAACACATCATCCCGTGATCAACCCCTTGGTCACATTGTGCACATTATGATGATGTCCTACCGAGTGGGCCCAGAGATACCTCTCCGCTTACGGAGTGACAAATCCCATCTCGATCCGTGTCAACCCAATGGTCACTTTCGAGATACCTGTAGTGCACCTTTATAGTCACCCGATTACGTTGTGACGCTTTGATACACCCAAAGCACTCCTACGGTATCCGGGAATTGCACGATCTCATGGTCTAAGGAAGAGATACTTGACATTGGAAAAGCTCTAGCAAAACGAACTACACGATCTTGTGCTATGCTTAGGATTGGGTCTTGTCCATCACATCATTCTCCTAATGATGTGATCCCGTTATCAATGACATCCAATGTCCATGGTCAGGAAACCATAACCATCTATTGATCAACGAGCTAGCCAATAGAGGCTTGCTAGGGACATGGTGTTGTCTATGTATCCACACATGTATTGCTGTTTCCGGTCAACACAATTATAGCATGAATAATAAACGATTATCATGAACAAGGAAATATAATAATAACTAATTTATTATTGCCTCTAGGGCATATTTCCAACACCCCGAACCTTTCCGGTGACCGTATGATGACTTCCCATATATAAATCTTTACCTCCGGACTATTCCGGAACTCCTCGTGACGTCCGGATCTCATCCGGGTCTCCGAACAACATTCGGTAATCACATATACAAGTCTTCCTAATAACCCTAGCGTCACCGAACCTTAAGTGTGTAGACCCTACGGGTTCGGGAGATATGTAGACATGACCGAGACGGCTCTTGGTCAATAACCAACAGCAGGATCTGGATACCCATGTTGGCTCCCACATACTCCTCGATGATCTCATCGGATGAACCATGATGTCGAGGATTCAAGCAACCCCGTATACTATTCCCTTTGTCAAACGGTATGTTACTTGCCCGAGATTCGATCGTCGGTATCCCAATACTTCATTCAATCTCGTTACGGCAAGTCACTTTACTCATCAGTAATGCATGATCCGTGACCAGACACTTGGTCACTTTGAGCTCATTATGATGATGCACTACCGAGTGGGCCCAGTGATACCTCTCCGTCATACGGAGTGACAAATCCAGCCTCGATCCGTGTCAACCCAATGACACTTTCGAAATACCTGTAGTGCACCTTTATAGTCACCCGATTACGTTGTGACGCTTTGGTACACCCAAACTACTCTTACGGTATCCGGAGTTACACGATCTCATGGTCTAAGGAAGAGATACTTGACATTGGAAAAGCTCTAGCAAAATGAACTACACGATCTTGTGCTATGCTTAGGATTGGGTTTTGTCCATCACATCATTCTCCTAATGATGTGATCCCGTTATCAATGACATCCAATGTCCATAGTCAGGAAACCATGACTATCTATTGATCAACGAGCTAGTCAACTAGAGGCTCACTAGGGACATATTGTGGTCTATGTATTCACACGTGTATTACGATTTCCGGATAATACAATTATAGCATGAATAAAAGACAATTATCACGAACAAGGAAATATAATAATAATCCTTTTATTATTGCCTCTAGGGCATATTTCCAACAGTCTCCCACTTGCACTAGAGTCAATAATCTAGTTACATTGTGATGAACCGAACACCCATAGAGTTCGGTGTTGATCATGTTTTGCTCATGGAAGAGGTTTAGTCAGCGGATCTGCGACATTCAGATCCGTATGCACTTTGCAAATTTCTATGTCTCCATCTTGAACATTTTCACGGATGGAGTTGAAGCGACGCTTGATGTGCTGGTCTTCTTGTGAAACCTGGCTCCTTGGCAAGTGCAATAGCTCCAAAGTTGTCACAGAAGAGTTTGATTGGCCCCGACGCATTGGGTATGACACCTAGGCGAGTGATGAACTCCTTCACCCAAATTGCTTCATGTGCTGCCTCCGAGGCTGCCATGTACTCCGCTTCACATGTGGATCCCGCCACGACGCTCTGCTTGCAGCTGCACCAGCTTACTGCTCCACCATTTAACATATACATGTATCCGGTTTGTGACTTTGAGTCATCTAGATCTGTGTCGAAGCTGGCGTCGATGTAACCCTTTACGACGAGCTCTTCGTCACCTCCATAAACGAGAAACATGTCCTTTGTCCTTTTCGGGTACTTCAGGATATTCTTGACCGCTGTCCAGTGTTCCTTGCCGGGATTACTTTGGTACCTTCCTACCAAACTTACGGCAAGGTTTACATCAGGTATGGTACACAGCATGGCATACATAATAGATCCTATGGCGAGGCATAGGGATGACGCTCATCTCTTCTTTATCTTTTGCCGTGGTCGGCATTGAGCCGAGCTCAATCTCACACCTTGCAAAACAGGCAAGAACCCTTTCTTGGACTGATCCATTTTGAACTTCTTCAAAATCTTATCAAGGTATGTGCTTTGTGAAAGACCTATGAGGCGTCTCGATCTATCTCTATAGATCTTGATGCCTAATATATAAGCAGCTTCTCCAAGGTCCTTCATTGAAAAACTTTTATTCAAGTAGGCCTTAATGTTGTCCAAGAGTTCTATATCATTTCCCATCAAAAGTATGTCATCTACATATAATATGAGAAATGCTACAGAGCTCCCACTCACTTTCTTGTAAACGCAGGCTTCTCCATAAGTCTGCATAAACCCAAACGCTTTGATCATCTCATCAAAGCGAATGTTCCAACTCCGAGATGCTTGCACCAGCCCATAAATGGATCGCTGGAGCTTGCATACTTTGTTAGCATTTTTAGGATCGACAAAACCTTCCGGCTGCATCATATACAGCTCTTCCTTAAGATAACCGTTAAGGAACGCTGTTTTGACGTCCATCTGCCATATCTCATAATCATAGTATGCGGCAATTGCTAACATGATTGGACGGACTTAAGCTTCGCTACGGGAGAGAAAGTCTCATCGTAGTCAATCCCTTGAACTTGTCGATAACCCTTAGCGACAAGTCGAGCTTTATAGATGGTAACATTACCATCCGCGTCCGTCTTCTTCTTAAAGATCCATTTGTTTTCTATCGCTCGCCGATCATCGGGCAAGTCTGTCAAAGTCCATACTTTGTTTTCATACATGGATCCTATCTCGGTTTGCATGGCTTCAAGCCATTTGTTGGAATCTGGGCCCGCCATCGCTTCTTCATAGTTCAAGGTTCACCGTTGTCTAACAACATGATTTCCGTGACAGGGTTGCTGTACCACTGTGTGCGGAACGTGTCCTAGTGGACCTCTGAAGTTCAGTAGCAACTTGATCCGAAGTACCTTGATCATCATCATTAATTTCCTCTCCAGTCGGTGTAGGCACCACAGGAACATTTTCCTGAGCTGCACTACTTTCTGGTTCAAGAGGTAATACTTCATCGAGTTCTACTTTCCTCCCACCTTTCGAGAGAAACTCTTTTTCCAGAAAGGATCCGTTCTTGGCAACAAAGATCTTGCCTTCGGATCTAAGGTAGAAGGTATACCCAATGGTTTCCTTAGGGTATCCTATGAAGTCGCATTTTTCCGACTTGGGTTCGAGCTTTTCAGGTTGAAGTTTCTTGACATAAGCATCGCATCCCCAAACTTTTAGAAACGACAGCTTAGGTTTCTTCCCAAACCATAATTCATACGGTGTCGTCTCAACGGATTTAGACGGTGCCCTATTTAAAGTGAATGTAGCTGTCTCTAGAGCGTATCCCCAAAATGATAGCGGTAAATCGGTAAGAGACATCATAGATCGAACCATATCCAATAGAGTGCGATTACGACGTTCGGACACACCGTTGCGCTGAGGTGTTCCAGGCCGCATGAGTTGTGAAACGATTCCACATTTCCTTAAGTGTGTACCAAATTCGTGACTTCAATATTCTCCTCCACGATCCGATCGTAAGAATTTTATCTTTCGGTCACGTTGATTCTCTACCTCATTCTGAAATTCCTTGAACTTTTCAAAGGTCTCAGACTTGTGTTTAATCAAGTAGACATACCCATATCTACTCAAGTCACCAGTGAGAGTGAGAACATAACGATATCCTCCGCGAGCCTCAACACTCATTGGACCGCACACATCGGTATGTATGATTTCCAATAAGTTGGTTGCTCGCTCCATTGTTCCGGAGAATGGAGTCTTGGTCATTTTGCCCATTAGGCATGGTTCACATGTGTCAAATGATTCATAATCGAGAGACTCTAAAAGTCCATCAGAATGGAGCTTCTTCATGCGCTTGACACCAATGTGACCAAGGCGGCAGTGCCACAAGTATGTGGGACTATCGTTATCAACTTTACATATTTTGGTATTCATACTATTAATATGTGTAATATTACGTTCGAGATTCATTAAGAATAAACCATTGACCATCGGAGCATGACCATAAAACATATCTCTCATATAAATAGAACAACCATTATTCTCGGGTTTAAATGGGTAGCCATCTCGCATTAAACGAGATCCTGATACAATGTTCATGCTCAAACTTGGCACTAAATAACAATTATTGAGGTTTAAAACTAATCTCGTAGGTAAATGTAGAGGTAGCGTGCCGCGCGATCACATTGACCTTGGAACCATTCCCGACGCCGCGCGCCGTCACCTCGTCCCTTCGCCAGCCTCCGTTTATTCCGTAGCTCCTGCTGTGAGTTACAAATATGAGCAACGGCACCGGTATCAAATACCCAGGAGTTACTACGAGTACTGGTAAGGTTCACATCAATTACATGTATATCAAATATACCTTTAGTGTTGCCGGCCTTCTTGTCCGCTAAGTATTTGGGGCAGTTCCGCTTCCAGTGACCCTTCCCTTTGCAATAAAAGCACTCAGACTCAGGCTTGGGTCCATTCTTTGACTTCTTCCCGGCAACTGGCTTACCGGGCGCGGCAACATCCTTGCCGTCCTTCTTGAAGTTCTTCTTTCCCTTGCCCTTTTTGAACTTAGTGGTTTTATTGACCATCAACACTTGATGTTCTTTCTTGATTTCAACCTCTGCTGACTTCAGCATTGAGAATACTTTGGGAATGGTCTTCACCATCCCCTGCATATTGTAGTTCATCACAAAGCTCTTGTATCTTGGTGGGAGCGATCAAGGATTCTGTCAATGACCACCTCGTCCGGAGGTTAATGTCCAGTGGGACAAAGGTTGTGCAACCCGACATTTTGAGTATGTGCTCACCGACAGTAACTGTTTTCCTCCATCTTACAACTATAGAACTTGTCGGAGACTTCATATCTCTCGACCCGGGCATGAGCTTGGAAAACCATTTTCAGCTCCTCGAACATCTCATATGCTCCGTGTTGCTCAAAACGCTTTTGGAGCCCCGGTTCTAAGCTGTAAAGCATGCCGCCGAACGAGGGAGTAATCATCAAGACGAGACTGCCAAGCATTCATAATGTCTTGGTTCTCGATGGGTGCATCACCTAGCGGTGCTTCTAGGACATATTGTTTCTTGGCTGCTATGAGGATGATCCTCAGGTTCCGGACCCAGTCCGAATAGTTGCTGCCATCATCTTTGAGCTTGGTTTTCTCTAGGAACGCGTTGAAGTTCATGGTGACATTAGCGTTGGCCATTTGATCTACAAGACATTTTGCAAAGATTTTAGACTATTGTTCATGATAATAAAGTTCATCTAATCAAATTATTTAATGAAATCCCACTCAGATTTGACATCCCTCTAGTCATCTAAGTGTTACATGATCCGAGTCGACTAGGCCGTGTCCGATCATCACGTGAGACGGACTAGTCATTGTCGGTGAACATCTCCATGTTGATCGTATCTTCCATACGACTCATGTTCGACCTTTCGGTCTCTTGTGTTCCGAGGCCATGTCTGTACATGCTAGGCTCGTCAAGTTAACCCTAAGTGTTTATGCATGTGTAAAACTGTCTTACACCCGTTGTATGTGAACGTAAGGATCTATCACACCCGATCATCACGTGGTGCTTCGAAACGACGAACTTTAGCAACGGTGCATAGTTAGGGGGAACACTTTCTTGAAATTATTATAAGGGATCATCTTATTTACTACCGTCGTTCTAAGTAAACAAGATGTATAAAACATAATAAACGTCACATGCAATTATATAAAGTAGTGACATGATATGGCCAATATCATATAGCTCCTTTGATCTTCATCTTCGGGGCTCCATGATCATCTTGTCACCGGCATGACACAATGATCTCCATCATCATGATCTCCATCATCGTGTCTCCATGAAGTTGCTCGCCAACTATTACTTCTACTACTATGGCTAACGCGTTTAGCAACAAAGTAAAGTAATTTACATGTCGTTCTTCAATGACACACAGGTCATACAAAAATAAAGACAACTCCTATGGCTCCTGCCGGTTGTCATACTCATCAACATGCAAGTCGTGATTCCTATTACAAGAACATGATCTCATACATCACAATATGTTATTCATCATTCATCACAACTTCTGGCCATATCACATCACATGACAATTGCTGCAAAAACAAGTTAGACGTCCTCTAATTGTCGTTGCATCTTTTACGTGGCTGCAATTGGGTTCTAGCAAGAACGTTTTCTTACCTACGAATAACCACAACGTGATTTTGTCAACATCTATTTACCCTTCATAAGGACCCTTTTCATCGAATCCGCTCCAACTAAAGTGGGAGAGACAGACACCCGCCAGCCACCTTATGCAACTAGTGCATGTCAGTCGGTGGAACCGGTCTCAAGTAAGCGTACGTGTAAGGTTGGTCCGGGCCGCTTCATCCCACAATACCGCTGAAGCAAGATAAGACTAGTAGCGGCAAGCAAGTTGACAAGATCTACGCCCACAACAAAATTGTGTTCTACTCGTGCAATAGAGAACTACGCATAGACCTAGCTCATGATGCCACTGTTGGGGAATGTTGCAGAAAATTAAATTTTTTTCTACGGTTTCACCAATATCCATCTATGAGTTCATCTAAGCAACGAGTCATGGGAGAGAGATTGCATCTACAAACCACTTTGTAGATCGCGAGCGGAAGCGTTCAAAAGAACAGGGTTGAAGTAGTCGTTCTCGCCCTGATCCTATCACTGGAGATCCTAGCGCCGAACGGACGGCACCTCCGCGTTCAACACACGTGCGGGCGGATGACGTCTCCTCCTTCTTGATCCAGCAAGGGGAAGGAGAGGTTGAGGAAGAGGGCTCCAGGCAGCAGCACGACGGCGTGGTGGTGATGGAGTGACAGCCTCGGCGGGCTTCGCCAAGCACACGCGGAGGAGGAGAGGTGTTGGGAAGGGGAGGGCTGCGCCTTCAAGTGTGTTGCAGCCCTCCCCTCGCCCCTCTATTTATAGGGGAAGGGAGAAGGGGGGCCGGCCCCTCTAGATGGGATCTAGAGGGGGGGGCGGCGGCCAAGGGGAGGGGGCTTGCCCCCCAAGCAAGGCCCCCCTCAGGGTTTCCCCAAACCCTAGGCGCATGGACCCTAGGGGGGAGTGGCGCCCCAGCCCACTTTGGGCTGGATCGCCCATAAGGCCCTCCGGGAGAGGTGGCCCCTCCCGGTGGACCCCCGGAACCCCTCCGGTGGCCCCGGTACAATACCAATATGCCCCCGAACCTTTCCGGTGACCGTATGATGACTTCCCATATATAAATCTTTACCTCCGGACTATTCCGGAACTCCTCGTGACGTCCCGGATCTCATCCGGGACTCCGAAAAACATTCGGTAATCACATATACAAGTCTTCCTAATAACCCTAGCGTCACCGAACCTTAAGTGTGTAGACCCTACGGGTTCGGGAGATATGTAGACATGACCGAGACGGCTCTTGGTCAATAACCAACAGCGGGATCTGGATACCCATGTTGGCTCCCACATACTCCTCGATGATCTCATCGGATGAACCACGATGTCGAGGATTCAAGCAACCCCGTATAATATTCCCTTTGTCAAACGGTATGTTACTTGCCCGAGATTCGATCGTCGGTATCCCAATACCTCGTTCAATCTCGTTACCGGCAAGTCAATTACTCGTACCATAATGCATGATCCCGTGACCAGACACTTGGTCACTTTGAGCTCATTATGATGATGCACTACCGAGTGGGCCCAGTGATACCTCTCCGTCATACGGAGTGACAAATCCCAGTCTCGATCCGTCTCAACCCAACAGACACTTTCAGAGATACCTGTAGTGCACCTTTATAGTCACCCAGCTTCGTTGTGACGTTTGGTACACCCAAAGCACTCTTACGGTATCCGGAGTTACACGATCTCATGGTCTAAGGAAGAGATACTTGACATTGGGAAAGCTCTAGCAAAACGAACTACACGATCTTGTGCTATGCTTAGGATTGTTTGTCCATCACATCATTCTCCTAATGATGTGATCCCGTTATCAATGACATCCAATGTCCATAGTCAGAAACAATGACTATCTATTGATCAACGAGCTAGTCAACTAGAGGCTCACTAGGGACATATTGTGGTCTATGTATTCACACGTGTATTACGATTTCCGGATAATACAATTATAGCATGAATAAAAGACAATTATCACGAACAAGGAAATATAATAATAATCCTTTTATTATTGCCTCTAGGGCATATTTCCAACAGAGATGTCGCCCGCGGCGCCGGCTTCAAGGTAGCCGCTCCATGGGGTGCGGGCTGGAGCACCGTCGGCACCGGGAGGTCGAGTTAAGGAGAAGGTGCAATGCAATGAGTGTACAACCTCTTTTGTGGCGCCGAGTAGGCCTCGGCTTCGTCGAAGGAGTCGGTGAGGATGCTGCGGTTCCGGTGGAGCAGGTTAAGGCGGCGCTGTGGGGATGGAGCAGCCGCGATAGGCGAGGCGATCGTCGGAGCAGCTCCTTGGAGGTGGAGGATGGGGCGGCTGAACCGGCTGGACAGTGAGATGGACGACGGATCCTCATCCGGGGAGGTGGACGAGGGACGTCGAGCTGTTGCGGTGGACGGTGTCGTCGGGGAAGAGGCTCCGACTGGGCAGCGGTGATGTGGCGGACGGAGGAGGGTGGGGTTTCCGGGCTGGAGCGGAGAGGTTATGGCGGCCTGGGATTTTGAATGGCGAAAAGGGGGTGATGGGAGGGGGTGAAGCATGACTTAGGGACACGCTTGTCCAAAATGTAGGGTGTGTTACAAAAGTACCCCCCACCAATTTGAACTAGCGGCCCTTTCGGCTCAGGGTTAGAAGGGGGATTTCGCCTGTCGGGATTTGGCAGCTGGAGGGAGTTTTCGCGCGCGTTGTAATTTCGGGATAGCAAGGCGCGGGTTGTGAAGGCGCCAGTTTTGGGAGCATGTTATCTGAATTTTCAGGATATAACAAGACGCAGGTTGAATTTTAGGGACAAGCCTAACGTGTAGTAATATTGTACTTGTACGTACCAAATCAATTCGCACTTCCCTCAACCAAAAAGAAAACGAAAAAAACAAAACTATTCACACCACACAAAGAGAGAGTCTTGCCCATTTTACTATACAAATGCTATTCAAAGCTACTCCCTCCTTCCATCTATATAGGGCCTAATTCGTTTTTTGATGCTAACTTTGACCAAATATTAGAGCAATGATATATGACATGCAACTTACAAAAAGCACACCGTTAACTTCATCTGTGAAACGTTCTTTCAATGATATAATTTTCACATTGTGCATGTCATGTACTATTAATCTTGTCAATAGTCAAAGGCGGTCTTAAAAATCTCATT
Organism: Aegilops longissima; assembly: GCA_021605205.1. Classification (NCBI taxonomy): domain Eukaryota; kingdom Viridiplantae; phylum Streptophyta; class Magnoliopsida; order Poales; family Poaceae; genus Aegilops; species Aegilops longissima. Next base: position 716,833,250 of record CM038680.1, read on the forward strand.
ACGCCCTATATAGATGGAAGGAGGGAGTATGAATCCATGTTATGTCTGATTAAATTTTTTCGCTTGCTGTATAATGCATGTAACCTACTCATACCAACATTTTAGTGCATTCCAAATGTCTATACTACCGCTGCAATTCAAACTAAATTTGAATCCGTTTCTCTATTTCAATAAGAATCTACAATCATGATTGTTGCCAACTTCAACCATCATCCGTGTATTACCTTAATAACACACCACATGATTACTATAGAGATAGATATGAACTATGTGTACTACATGAAATCGAATTCTATTTTTTGAATACACTTGATGTTGATTCCAAATAATAGTACATTTGATGTACTAACTATATATTCATAATCTAAACCATGTTCCATACGTACACCGTGTTTATCACACAAAGTATAGTGCCCTGCCCCCTACATTATGACAAGTATTTAGACCTGAGTTGCAAAAGCCACACATTAGCCCAAATTATAATCAATGTTCTACATTATGATATCTTCTTCAAGTATCCGTATCCACCTTTTTATAATGAATTATGATCTTTGTTCGTCTTTTACACCTTCACGATCCTCTTCTATTTGTAGCTAGCTAGCGCTAACTTTCTATCGTGCATGCACACGCCTGCCCCCCTCACACACTCTTAGCGTCCCTCCATCACGCACGTTCATTATTTATCTTTAGGTTGTCCACCAACGGTGTGTGTAGGCCCCCGGCTCCTTCTTTCTGGCACACACCGATCGATATACCTCTCTAGCCAAGTGTGCCTACAACAAACACATATATACTTCCCCTCTTCTCTTCTCACCGTCCATGCCCCCATATGTCCAATACGATTCCACGCAGGTGCACACTCCCGCCCCTCTTTTCATTAATCACATGCTCGCACACTCCTCCCCCCTCGACATGGTAGGCCTCTCGCACCACCTCCTAGCCACACCCTCTCCCCCTGTCTGCCTCTCCGGACCTTATTTGCTTCTAACACATGCAGGCATGTATATGAACTGATCTCCCTACATATAGCCAAGTCGACTATAATTCGTTTTCACCAAGCACCGATACACTTACCTCGCTAGTTATGTCTCTCCTTTTCTCGGACACACGACGGTTAATCTTCCTATGTAGTTACGCATGCTTACCACAACCATATATTCTCACCTCATCATCCTTGAATACCTCCCGACCCGTCTCTCACACGCACGTGCATAGACAGACAGACATCCCCCGCCCTCTCTTATTGATATTGCACTCATACCCTCCGTTTGTCTAGCAGGCCTCTCCCACCATTTGTGAGACGCCACTCCACCACCAACCCTCTGACGCTCTACCTTTGTCTTTTTCCCAACCTTATTCCTCTGCCACACATATCCATGGATGTCGATCGATCTCCCTCAATACATAGCTAGGTCTCTCTCCTTCCCCACACATATACTAGTCGACCGGTATCTAACCCCGCCCCCACACACACCGATAGTCGAACGTTGTAGGTAGGTATCCATGCCACGGAGAAGAACTGCACCTCTACCCTCTCAAATTCCAGTAGGCCATCCGCCCTGTATCTTTGACGTGGGCAAACACAAATTCGATGACACTCTTTATCGATCGCGCAACCACACACTTCATCCCTGTTTTCAATTCTATCGATATCTCACGTCCATGACTCCGTTTCACACACACTGCATATGTTATGTTTTTCTGATTGAGATATCATCAACACATTGCCTCTGTTTCGCACAAACCATCTCTCTCACACCCACCCACGTACGTACCTGCACCTAAAGAAGAAGTGCACGCAGGACGCACGTACTCACGTCTCGTTCCCGGCCACACCCGCGTGGGTACATGGTGGAGTTCGTTTCTGTACGAAAAGGCAGCCCACGTGATAATTTGACGCGTGTAGCAGTTGTTTACTCGAAGGAGGGTCGGGTACCACGCCTAGAATATAAAACGATTGCCGTGGGGAAAATGGAAAAATGGGTTTGTCTCTCGTGAGTCTCGTCACACAATCTCACACAAGGCCGTCATGGCCTCTCTCTCTCTCTCGGCGTTGGTCAGTGATCCGGCCGCATCCCGTCTGCCGGCGGAAAGGGAGGATGTGCATCGTCTCTCCGTTCGACGGTGTTGAGGCAGCTCGTCCCGATCTGCGGTACCCCCCGTTCTCTCTGACCAAGCTCCGATGCGGTAGGGCCTTCACCACTTGCTCGCTGCCGCAGTATGGGCAGATCCAGGCCGCCGGCGCCCTCCTAGTAACATCCCGACGACTCTCAGGTACAGCTTCCTCCGGCCTTGCTCCACTTCCCATCTTCCCATGTTGCTGCATGTGGATCTTCTTTAGTTGTTTGCTTAAATCGTATCTCGGCCGGCGTACTTTCCATCTTGCAATCTTGTCCTCAATCCATTTTTGATAAACCACCATGTGCTATCTTTCCCTTTTTACATGGAACATGCTTCCTTTTTGTCGGCGTATGTGTCTTCAACTCATGTTATTGGGCAGTAATTGTTTCCTTTCGACCTCTTTTTGCAAACAGGGCTATCCATTTTCACCTCGTTGCTATTGCGACCTTTTGGTGAACTACACAAATCACTTTTCTAAAGAGTGTTTTGTGCAGTTCCGCCAAAATGTCACACATGCAACGTTTTTACATTTCTGTGGGACTGCGGAAAAGGAGATTGGTTTTGCTATCCTCCTCATCCAACTCCGTGCCTAATCTTCTCCAACAAGAAGTTAGTCCTAAAGAGAGATCATAGAGGTGATCGTATTCTATTTATGTGTGTTATGTTTCATCATCTAGTTCCACTATTATTGTAATCACACTGACTGGATATCTTTGCAAACAGGGATGGTCCGCCCGATTTTAGTGGAGCTGCACAAAATGATCGGATTGTGGTGTCCTTCATACACCTCTTTTTTGGCTATAGACCTGGGTGAAACTAGCTGCCAAGCAATGAGCACTGTGCCAAGGAAATGGAGCCATGCCTACGAACAACATCGATCAATTATATTTTTTTTCTTTATTTGTACACCTTCTCACAACTTTGTCTTCAGTTGTGATGTGAATATTGACGCTGATCTGCGAACCATTGAGATGCATTAGCCATGGTAGTTTCATTTGTATTTGATGGAATGTTGTAACGAGATAATCTCGAGGCAAGACACATGAATCCTAAGTTGAAACCTTTTTTTTCCTGCGGGAACCAGAGTTGAAACCTTCATAGCATCACAGTACAATTTCATCAAAATTATGCGTACATATAAAAAATCCTGAAGGATTGATAGCAATGCCAGAAACAATTCAACTTTGTTTCACGACATGTTGGACATCCTTCATCCGCTCCACCTGCCATGCAGCAATATTGAGTGTACAACACAACTTCAGGGAAAGATTCACCCGGTCGTTATACGCGATAGTAATGACTAGTGATCATCAAATCACAGAGCCCCACCGTCGCCACAGTAAGTTGCTCGGACGAAGCAACCATCATTTCTATGTTCCTTGAATCCGCTGGTACTCCCATATTCCCACAGTAATAAGTTGCTCGGGCGAATCAACCATCACTATATCTGCTCACGTGTGATGACCACAGGAGCTATCCATTCAGATTGCATGTTAAGAAAAAATAAAGGTCGATAACTAATGTGGCAAACTTTCAAAAAAAAACTAATGCGGCACCTCGGGCCAACGCGGCCAGATCGCATTTTGCACGAGAAACTACACACCATGTTTCATTGACATGTGGTCCTGTTCCAACATATCAGTGAGACGACGGCGAGTAGTAGGAGTATTTCCGAACCGACGTGTAGGCCGGGGTGCCCCTTCGTGAACCGTGGCAAACTGGCAACCGTCCACCGACTCTTCGCCTTTGCCTCTTGATTTGGAACTGCTGCCGCACGCTCTTCCTCTCCCTCCTCCATTTTCCTTCAGCCCTTCACCCTTTCTTCTGCCATTGTTCGATCGTCTTCTCCATGGAGGAACAGGGCGGAAACGACCCGTTATTCTTGCCCGATGTGAAAGATGGCGTGGTGGAGGAACTCATTGATCGGTGCGACGTCATCACCTCGGCTAGCATGGCAGGTTCGTTCAAGCCCATTCTTGACTCAACTAATAACATCATTACAAGGAACCCAAGAGTCAAGGAGCGGTTTGATCTCCCTATCTTCTTCGCCGTGACCACGATGATCGGCGCCGTCACGACGGAGGCCTCGCCTTTGTGCAAGTTGATGCCGCTTGATAATGATACGTATGATGTTAAGATGCCATCGCTTGAGGGCAAGGCTTGGGCAGGCGCAAATGGAGATTGGGTTGTTTACATTGGGTCCAACTGCGAGGTGGGAACTTGTGAATGTGTACACTCGTGACCGGGTTCCACTTCCAAAAATCTCAGCAGACTGCCCAGAGGTTGAGCACACCGGTATTGTACGCACGTTCAAATACAATCATGGTGACTGTCTTCTACGGAAGATAGCAATTTATCGAGTTCCCAACAGCTCTTGGAATTACAACAACTATGAAGTTGTTGCTATCTTCGACAAGCTTGTTGCCGTCCTTGTTGGTTTGACTCGATGGATATTGCTCAAAAATCAGTTTCTGTACATGGATGAGTACTGTGATGCAATTGAATACGAGGGCCTTGTGTTTGCTGCCACCACTCATGGCACTGTTTTTGCATGGAATCGTTGTTTCGGTACGTTTGTCTTCCACCGTAATTATAATTGTTTCATCCACATGCATGCGGGTTAGCAAGTTTCCCTTTACTAATTAACCTTCTTCTTGTGTTTCCAAGGTCCTGCAAACATTCCACCACCTATACTTGAAGATTTTTATAACCAAGGGGGAGATGACGATGGTGATGATCACGAGCATGAGGACGAGCAGCGCCCATATACTATTTGGCGCCTGGCAACTAATTCCGATGGATCACCTCTTCTCGTGTGTATACAACCCACTGATGATGTTACTGCTAAGGAAGCAGGTGTAGTCTCCCATGGTCGCACTCTCCGGACCTATTCCAACACCCGTTGCTTGGTATTCGGGATGGATACTAGTGTGCTAGCGCCAACTCCTTCTCCCTGGTACAGAATTGATAATCTTGGAGAAAACTCGCTCTTCCTTGGACAAAACTATCCAATGATGGTGAAAGGCGATCCAACTGTTGTTGACCCAACGTTACTACCATTTATGAGAAGCAACTATGTCTATACCTCGGACATTTGGGTGGTTCCCTACCCTGGTACTGATATAGTAGGCTGCTTCAGCCTGGATGATCGATCTGCGTTGGTCTCGGATCGACAATGGATGGCCCGTCCCAGAGAATCACTTGTGGTTCAAAGCAAGCGTTTCCAACGCCGAGGAATGGTTGAGTTGAAGTTCATTTCATTGCTTGTTATTTGTTGTGTGGTGAAAACTTTAGTATTTATAATGTATCCTCGTTGTCAATGTGGGTTGATGACCTGTTGTATGTAATAAAATGATATGCCTGTGATAAACTTACTAAATTTATGAATGGCTTCGAGTCGCTTCGTGAGTGAGTGGTGCGACGAGGCAAAAAATATTTTCGAATACATAATTATGCGTGCATTGCAACAGGTTATCGGATGAGGCCAATCAACAATAGTAGTACACTATTTGTACTAGCTTCACATGCTTCGCGCGTTGTGCGGGTGTTTTTACTGTAGCCATATTGTACTACATAACCAGCACCTCGAATCCTCGATACTAGTAGTACTATATAGTAAGTAGTAGGAGTAATAGGGTGGCATGGGCCAGAACAAGCATTCACGTCCAGGAGTACGGCACACGCCACCAGCATGACTTCCATCTAACATCATATTTCTTGGAGTCCGTGCTAGAGCAATCTCTTCAACCCTCATCATTTCTCTAACTCAGCCCTCGCGCGGCGGGCGATGTGGGGGTTTGCCGATAGTAGGTTTCCTTAACTGTGGTCCCACTTGTAAGTCCAACTGCAACGCACAACCCCAAACGGACCTCTGTTTTGCACGAACTCCAACGATAATTTTGACTAGAAAAGCAAGACCAAAGAAAACAAGAACCACAAGAATACATTTTACTACTCCTGTAAGTTGGATTAGTGCCTTCTCGATGCATTCATTGTTGATCTGCGGAGACTCGATCTTGTGTGCTTCTTTCTTCTTCAAGTGTAAAGAAGTAGACGTTGCTTCCTCACATCTAGTCTCATGTCTAGCCTCTATTCTAGTACTCCCTCCGGTCGGTTTTTCTCTGCGTCTAAGCAGCAACACGCATACCAAGTAGGAGTATCAACAAGTGCACTAATCTCATCTATAGCCTCTGTGCTAGCTAAAAGTGATAGAACATCTACTAAATTGCGCTCTATCAATATATGGATGTACTCGTCTTCCCAATACAAAAACTTGCATCCATTCTACTCCCTCCGTTGCACAATACATGCCTTCTATTTGTCAAAATATATATGTATCTAGACATGTTTTAGTATATAGGTACATCCATTTTTGGACAAATGGAAGTCAAGTATTTTGGAACGGAGGGAGTACACAATTAGTTTTTTAAGTTATCACAACTAGTCTAATCCGAGAGCACAACCGAAGATTTGGTCGGGTCCTTCCTCCTTTTGACGACACGTGGGACATCCAGCATCCAGGTCGTGTAATGAAAGAAAATAGAGTGGTAGTTGAAGACACGAGATGTGCATCTTGGGTTAAACTGTAAATAGAATCTTACTACTCTTGAGTAACTCCAAAAGCGGCCACCGAAGATCTTTCTTGGATTTGTTTTTCATCACCAGCACATCGAGGTGAAAGATGTGCAGGTTCAGTGGGTCCTCTTGCGTTTTCACTGACATGTGGGGCCGCATGTGAGCAAACAGACGATGGGCTCCGCGCGTCCGCTGGCTAGCTGAGAAGAGAGATAGAGGAGGGCTGAGCACGGACTGCAGGAAATTTGTTCTACGTAACTAGCACCTTGATATTCGCGTGTGGTTGTTTCTAGAATAAAAAAAGGAGGTACCTCTACTTATGTTACTCCCACTACGCTAGCCTAAGGTTAGTAGGTGACCTTGCGCTTGGCTCTTTGCCTCTTTCGGAAGTCGATGGTTCTACAGTAGTGCTTCTGGCAATCTGACACCAAATGAACTGCTGCACGTCCACCGCTTGTAAGCGAAAGTTTCTCCTTGTGCTGCGAGCCACCGCGCACGCGTTGGCGAGGGAGAAGGCGTAATCAAGCTTCTCGTCGTTCTGCGAGTTGACGGGACACATCAAAATTATTTACTAGCAGTACGTACTCTCTCCAAAAAAGGGCTGACCATGTCATTGCTACCATCCCGTGCTTCGTCGTTGAGTACGTGCACTATTCACGTGCCATCGAGGAGAAAAATATTGCGTAGCTGCCATCGAAGTGCACGACTCACTTACGAAAAAGGGTTTCCCCCCGCTTCCCCCCCTCCCCCCCCCCCCCCGCACGACTCACTTATGCACTGCTTATCTGATTATCTCCATTTTCTTGCATGACACGTGCACCTTGATGCTAGATTTCTCGCGTGTTGGGAAAAGGATGAACAAAGCTCACGTAAAAGAAAAGAGTTGAAGAGCATAGATTCCCGACGACCGAGGAGGAGCACGGAACCTCGCGGTGGAGCGTCTGCAAGGAACCTTGCGCGTTTCCCCTGTTTTTTGTCGCCTGCCCACCTATAAACAACTAAAAGAACATGAACTTTTCGCTAACCACTAGAAACGGTACATCAGGATGCTAAGTTGAAGATGTTTTATACTCCCTCCGTTCCCAAATATAAGTCTTTTTAGATATTTCAATAAGGGACTACATATGAAACAAAATGAGTGAATCTACACTCTAAAATATGTACACAAGCCAACGCACTAACTCCATCCGATCCAACTCATGCACATACGCGCACAGCATGGAGCACACAACGCACGTACACAAGGCGTGCATGCACACACGCCGCCGCAGAATGCACGTGAATAACACATGCATGTGCACACACTCGGCTGCATGGGCGTCGCCATCCGTGGCGACGTCCGGTTAAATCGTGCTATGGCGGCTTCGCCGCATTAACGGCGCATACGCATCTCTTGCAGCACCTCTTTGCCGTCGTTGCTCAACTACTAGTCGGAGACGAAGACGACCGCAACCTCGGCCTTAGAGCTAGCACCGATGGAAAAACATGCACGCTGCATGCACACGAGCACATACGGAGTGCCCACGACGTGGTGGTGGTGCGTCCCTGGTCGCCTCTACTCCTTCTGCCTACGTTGTCTATCAAGGCGGCTGCATGCTAATGATGATGTGGGTGAGATCTTCTAGGACTCAGATGATGACGAGGAAAATTATGAGACACAAGGTGACGTACACCGTCAAGGTCCACGGTCAAGGGGGTGCTAGAAAGTGCTTAGATGTGCTTAGAGCAAGTACAATAGAGCTGAGTCAGCGGGCTATAAGGAATAAACAGTACTCCCTCCGTCCTTTAAAGAGTGTACTTCCAACTTTTTTGGAGAGTCAAACTTTTTTATATTTGACCATGTTTATATAATAATACATCAATATTTATGCCATCAAATTAGTAGCATTAGATTCGTGATAAAATATACTTTCATCATATACCTATTTGATTTCACAAACATTAATATATTTTTGCACAAACTTGGTCAAACTTTGAGATAGTTTGACCCTCCAAGAAAGTTGGAAGTACACTCTTTAAAGGACGGAGGGAGTAGTATATTTCTGCTTAGGCTGGTTGTAATGGGGAGTATCATATACTAGTATCATGCATATGATACTAGTGTATGATACTACCTCCGTAATGCATAGTATCATATAGTAGTATCATGTAGTACTCTATTTATTGTCATGCATGACACAAAGTAGCATAGCATTTATTATGATACCGTATCATGATATGATACTCCACTCTTTCTTTCTTCATTTAATGCTATGACACCTCGTCAAAATTGCCTAGTTGGCATGCATGATACTAGCTGTGATACTACTATTATGACCAGTCCTAGTTGGAGGAAAGAGAAGAGGAGAGAGAAGGTAAGCGGGCTCTTCGTGAAGAGCCAGCTCTAGCACGTGCTCCTAGGCACTTTGTACATGTTGACTATAAGATGGGCTGTAGGCTTATAGCCAGCAGCTGGCTATACTATTAATGCTCTTTAGATGAGGTGCTAAGTGCATTAAATGGCTTAGTAACTCAAGTGTTCAATGCATAGGTGCTTAGTTTATTGGTGCCACATCATATTTTATGCCTACATGGCAGGCTTAGCAGCTATACATGGTGGAGCACTGGGAGAGGCCAAGGCTGGTCATAGTGGGGAGTAACTTGTACTGTAACATATTACTATGTTACTCTAAACATCTCTATAAATCGGAAAGGAGGGAGTAGTAACATAGACTAGTGTCATATGCAGAGTATGGGAGCACATGATATTTCCCCGTCCGGACCGATCCCAAGTTGGCTTCTCACCTTCTTGGCCCAGCAAAAACCCCTCCCCCCTCCCAGCACTTCCTTGGCGCTCCCACATTGATGGCAAGTCAGGGCGACGCGACCTCTCACTGCTTACGCCGTTGAAGCGGCACGCCGACCGAGGGCACCGCCCGCTGCACGCCCGGCATTTCAGACTACACAGTGGATAGTAACTTTTAGAGCAAGTACTATAATTAGGTGACATAAGCAGGCTATAAGGATTTAAATATAGTATTTGTGATTAGTTGAAGGAGAGAGAAGAGGAGAGAGAAGAGAAGCGGATTGTAAACGTGTAGCCAGTTGTACTCCAACATACTCTACTTTGTGAGACAAAAGGTGGGGCCATTATTAATGATATTGTATTTATACTAAAGGGACTAACAGACGCCTTAATTACTCCGTTTTGTTTTGAAACAAACCTTGGTGGGGCTATTATTGACTTTTTTTGAGATATTATTGACTTGGACGTGGGGTTTGGGGGCCAAAGGCCTACTATTATACTCCGACCTGACATGCTCTACCCTAGCCGCCGCTGTATCATATGGTTTCACACCGTTCCAGATCTTAGCGCCGCCACGCAATTCTTCTCCAGCCCTCCTTCCGGCGTGCACCGCAAGAATGGACAGCAGTCCTCCGAACCCCGCCTTTCATGATCCTGTACGGGAGAGGGGCGATCAGGTTTATGGGGAGCACACTTCTATGACTGCTGCCAGCGACGACTTCCTCAACGACAGCCTTCTTCCCCGACCTCGGTAAATCAACGACATGAGTGAAAACATCAACCACATCGGTTCTGCTCCCGCTGTACAGTATGTGATTCTGTCCTCCTGGTTTAGTCCACATCATTACTTTGATGTTTGCAATTGTCGTCATGATCTATTTACTATTGATTCAGATTACATCTCATAGTAAATTGCTCATATATTCAACTATCCAATCCAAAAACCTGATCACAGGCAATTTACTCCGAGTGGTTTTGCTGCGCTTTTGAAGCCGCCTACTTTTAAGGGGGTGCAATATAAAAGGTGGCGCACAAGAGCAGTATATTGGTTTCAGATCATGTACTGCTATGACGCCACTAAGGGTAAGCCTGAGGGCGATCTTAATCCTACACAGCAGGAAGCTTTTCAGAACATGGATACCCTCTTCAAAGCCGCCCTACCGCGTGTTCTTGACGATTCCATTGTGGATTCGTATATGTTGTTTGACAGCGGCAAAGACATGTGGGCTGCGCTCGAGGCCACGTTTGGGCCCTCGGTACCGCAACGAGTTGTACGTCATGGAGCAATTCAGTGACTACAAGATGACCGATGAGCGCTCTGTTGTTCAGCAGACTCATGAGATCTGATCACTCTCTAAGGAACTTGAGTACTTTAAGTGTGTGTTGCCGAACAAATTTGTTGCTGGGACCATCATTGCCAAGCTTCCACCTTCGTGGAACGATTTTGCTACTTCTCTGAAAAACAAGAGACATGAGTTTTCTGTTTTGGATCTCATTAGCACTCTTGATTTTGAGGAGAAGACAGGAGCAAAACACACACGTGCTCGGGTCACCGAGGGAGCTTCTAGTGCCCACATGGTACACGAGAAGAACTTCCAGCCCAACCAGCCCCAAAACAACAAGAACAAATCTCAGGGGAAAGGCAAGTTTGATGCAAAGAACAAGCCGTCACATTCTACCAACTTCAAGAAGAATTATCATAACGGGAAGGGATACAAACCTCAATTTTGGTAGCACCGCACAAAATTTATATGGCTGCATCTACCTGCTGTCAGCTAACCTCATGGTGCTCCAGGTATTCCTACATTCGTAACTAGGTACAATGACCACCACAAGATGAAATTAGCTTATTCGTACGTTGACTTGCTGAATGCAGTGCGGAACGATCCTGTCATGTGTGGAGGAGCAAACAAGCAGTGCAGCCGAAGGTGGAAATCAACCAAGGACTTATGAAATTATATGTAATCTTCCTCAGGCAGGTCAGTATCCCCTTCGTCCAGATGATCGTGTTTTGTCATGCCGAGCTATTGATATGTGCTACTGTTTTGCAACACTGTTTAAGTATAGCTACTGTTTTCCTATCTTTTCAGATTCAGGACAATGAATATGATATCAGGGGAACTGCACAATATGGACCCATGTTGAGTCATCTTTATTGCCTCATGTGTTTGCTGCAAATGTGTCAACATCAATTGCAAGATGAGGCAGCTAGCTAGCTGTGGAGTTGCCAACATGCTCAAAGTGCTCGCAACATTGAGAAGAAACAAGCATGCACAGGAAATTAATGCGTGCGCAGGGAGGCCCTTTGCTCAGAGAAGCATCGACCGATTTTCTTTATTTCCACACCTTCTCACAGTTTTGTATATTGGTTATAGTATGGTGAATCATTGAGATGCATAGACATGCTGAACTTTTGTTCTTCTGAATGTTAGTTTAATGTGAGTGTCTGCATCCAGTACCACATCCTGTAATTTGGTGGATGTACACAGAGAAAATAAATCTCCTTAATTTACTCCATAACCACCCTATTAAATAGGCCTAGTAACAAACCAGGCGCATGCAGTGGCCGGCGGGCACATGCATCCTGCATGCATGGCCATTCATGCAGCAACGCAAAAGAAGGGAGCGGTTCTTGGGAAAAAGCGAGTAGTTAGTGCAGCGGGCCTTATAAACACGAATAGCTCGCTCTCCCGCTTCCGTCTCCCCACCCAATTCCCCCCGCTCCCCAATCTTCCTCACTCGTCCAGAAAACCCCGCTCACCTTCTTCCTCACTCGTACAGAAAACGCCTGCTCCTCTTCTTCCTCCCTCAGAATCCCCAGCCCTCCTTCTTCCCCACTCGCACTGCCACTAGGCTCGTCTTTGGCTACTCTGCTCAAACCCGTGAGCTCGGCGCGACGCCCACAAGGAAAATGGAGTCGGCTGGCCCCAGTGTCGTGGTTCTAAGTCTGACAGTAGAATAGGGGGTAGGTATGGAGAGGCAAGATCCTAGCTATGGAGTAGTTGTATACGCAAGGGATTTACGAGTTCAGGCCCTTCTCGGAGGAAGTAATAGCCCTACGTCTCGGAGCCCGGAGGCGGTCGACTGATTATAAGCGTATGTGTTACAGGGGTGCGAACCCTTCTACCTGTGGAGGGGGGTGGCTTATATAGAGTGCGCCAGGACCCCAGCCAGCCCACGTAGTAGAGGGTTTAAGGTGCGTTAAAGCTAGGTGTTACTGGTAACACCTTACATAAAGTGTCATTAAGATCATAAAGACTATTTAACTACAGACCGTTTGGGCACCGAGTGGCTCTTGGACTCCTGGTGGTCGAGTGGGTCTTCATGGTCGAGTGTCTTTGAATCTGTCGAGTGGAAACCTACCAGGTCGACTGGAAGGCTGCTTCTCTTGCGAGTGTCCATGTGGAGGGTACCTTTGGGCAGGTCTATGACCCTACCCCAGGTACATGACTTCATCATTAGCCCCCGAATGGATCGAGGTTTGAGTGAGGAAGGAGTTGATAATCTTTCTGACCTGTTCTTCGTGTTGTGAGTGCGTCTTACTCTGGATCAACGACCTTTTAGTGATGGCATCAACTTCTCTTTCAGTCGCCTGGATCCATTATTCACGTTTGTAGAGTGAACTCCGTGAACCTGAGGATTTCCGAGCGACGGATTAGAGGAAATCTGTTATCTGACGAGTTGCTCTGCGGTTAGCGGATTTCGCGGGATCCAAATTTTGGGAAGCGCGCGAAGCGGAGAAAACTACGGCACTCGGATGGGATAGGACGATGACGCCTCGATCTTCGCGCCGCCTTTTTCGCCACGTATCGTGTGCGCGCCTGTTGCGGGATTGTGACGGGATTGCCTGGGCCTACCGGTCAGCCACTCGGAAGTGGCTCCATATAAAGCGTTGGACGGAGCATTTTGAACAGTGCAACCCCAATCTTCTCCTCCCTCCGCCTCCAGACCTTCTCGCTGCGCTCTTCGCCTGTCCAGCGCCGCAGCTTGGTACTCGCTTCGCCGGCGACCATGGTGAAGGAGAAGACCGCAGCCCTGGAACGGATGAAGAAGGCGGCGACGAAGGCCAAGGGGAGAGCGCCCAGTCGGGGCGGATCCTCTTCGCGGTCCAAGCTGCCGCAAGGCTGGGTCCAAGGAGATTGGATCCGCTCGACCATCACCGAGAAGGATCTCACCGATCTGGCCAATGAAGGACTGATCCCCCATGGGTCGGCGAGGCTTCCGCACGCAGATGGCAACCGCAACTGAAGAGGGTGAGTGTGTCCTTCGGCCACCCACGAGATCGGGGTTTTCTCTGCCGCCAAATCCTTTTTTCCGGGGTTTTGAACTTTTTGGGCGCAACTCCATCATTTCCTCCAAACTCCATTGTCTATCTTGATGCTTTCATTTTGCTATGCGAGAACTTCTTGGGTTGTCGATCGCCCGGGTCTCTTCAAGCACATATTCACCGTCGCTCTCGGGCGGTGAAGAAAACGAACCGAATGACAAGAGGACCCAAGTAATCCAGATGAGTGGGGGACTCGGGGTCCAGATGAGGGGGAAGAGCGCCTTTCCAGCTATGGCTCTCCCTGACTCGGTTAGAGGGTGGCAATCGACCTGGTTCTACTGCCAAGACCAGCCGGCGCTTGAGCGGTCGACTGGCTCCCTCCTTTCTCCATGAGTCGAGTGAACAAGCCATCTTCCCCGAAGGTGTTACCAGAGGAGAAGGCCCAAGTAAAGTTGCTGATGGAGCGTGTAGTCCAGCTTATTCGTGATGGGGTGACCGGCATGGATCTCCTGGAGGTTTTTCTCCGACGGCGTATTTAGCCACTCCAATACCGAGGTCATCCGATGTGGATGTACTGCACGGATGATACCACTCGGGTCCATCCAGGAGAGGTCGATGGCGCCACGCTGGAGAAGTGGATGACTGCCATCACAGAAACAAAGACAACCCTCGCGGAGCTAGGAGGATTCCACCACTCGACCAGAGTTACCAACTGCATAAGGTATAACCACTTATCTCCGATTGTGATTCTGCTGCATTCATTCTGTTTTGATGCCAATTCGTCGACTGACTTTCGCCTTGTTTTGTTGTCTTCTAGGTCACCACTGAGATGTACTCGATGCCCTGCCCAAGATGTGAATGGTCATCCCCACCATCTCCGGGTAACCAACAGAACCTTGTATTTCCTTATTCAACATGAGTGAACTTTTGGTCGACTTGATGACTGATCAGCCGATTCTTGAAATCTGACGCCGCTACCTCCGAGACTTCAGCCAAGCCGAAGATCAGGAAATGGAGGATGCTGCCACCTCAACCTTGGTAAGATCTCTCGAGGTTTCGCTTTTAGTCGACTGGAGCTTTTAGTCGATTGGACTTCCATGTTTACTTTTGAATCTTTCTTGTAGTTCCGCCTCACGTCATTGATCTCCCCGATGATGACGAGGAAGCGCCATTGAGGAAGAGGAAGAACAAGAAAGTGCCTGCTGGCAAGGCTGCTCGATCATGGCGCGATTCTGAGGCGCTGATTTCGAGGAGGCAACCCCACTCGGACTTCGTGTCTTCATTGTATCACGACAATTGCCCGACCCACTTCGTCGACTGCTGATCCACCATATTTCTTTGCTATACACCACGTCCCGGAAGACCAAGTGAGTGCTACTAAGGAGGCCATACGCCAGGCAGGGATCATGATGGAGCAAGTGAAAGCGGTCCGAGAGGCTAGTCAGGCGGCCTATGATGCTAGTTCATCTCTCCAGAGCAATGTCCAAGTAAGTCAATCGTTGCTTGCTTTGTTAGGATATGCTACCTGAAACTGCTTCCTTCTGGAGATTTTCATATCTGTACACCCACTGGGTGGGTTTGTCGATTGGACTTTTGTGGGGGCACGCTGAGTGCACCCACTGGGTGTAGTCCCCGAGACTATGGTCGACTGCGTGCAATCGGCTATAGTCTGTATGCTGTGAACTTCTTCACTCGACCTGGACGGACCAAGTCGAATGGAACCGTAAACCGGTGGGGGCACGCTAAGTGCACACACTGGGTGTAGTCCCCGAGACTATGGTCGACTGCGTGCAGTCGACTATAGTCTAAAGAACTGTTTTTTTTACTGTGGCTGACCGCTGACAATTAGCCATGGTTTTGAAATCATAACCTTTTTGCCTCTTTTGGTCGACTGGTCGAACCAAATTGGTAAACTAGTGGGGGCACGCTGAGTGCACCCGCTGGGTGTAGTCCCCGAGACTACTGTCGAATGTTTTGATTCTACTGTAGTCTTAGAAATGCTATTATTTTTCCTTAATCACTCGGAAGTGATTTGTCTTTGATGTATTTTGTTGGTTGACTCTTTGTAGAAATCTTGCGAGCTTGTGGCTCGCTATACTGAGTTAGAGAACAAGCAGATCCAGCTCAACCTCGATTTGAAGCTTGCTCAGGAGAATTTGCAGAAGGCAAAGGATGAAGCAAAAGGTATGGCTGGTGAGAATTTTTGATGACTGCCTTTGTTTTTCTGTTCATTCTCAACTCTGTTCTCATTGTTGCTTTGCAGATAAACTGGAAGAGACTTTGAAGAAGAAGGACAAGACCTTGCAGAGGCACAGAAGGCGGCTTTGGAGAAAACAAAGCTCGCTGAAGAGAAGCTTGCCTCTGTCGACAAACTTGAAGATGAAAATGCCAAGCTGAAAGCCGCTCTTGACGCGGCTAACAAGGAAGTTAGTCGACTAAAGAACGACAAGATTGTTCTGTCTGACAAGGCTGGCCAGCTGGCGGGGAAGCGAAACGACCTGGAGATTTATCTTGGAGGACTCGCCAAGAAACTGTTTCTCATGCTTGAAGGTAATCTCTTTTATCCGACTGTCTTGCTCTCACCGGCTCATCACACGATCGTTATTTTGAGTCTGAGCTGTGATTTCAGAATTCTGCCAAAATTTTGAAGAAGAAACCAGTCGAATGGAAACCAGCTTGGACCCCATCAACTCTCCTGTGAAGGACGAAGCTACTATGAATGTGCTCCGACTAGAGTCTCGCGTTGCTAGCGTGGTGGACTATCTTGATCGACTGAAAGTTGCAGTGTCGCGGATCGACTCGACTCTTTGGCCAGAACAGACTCTTCAGAATGATCTTGAATCCTCGATGACTCGGTGAATGAGATTCCAAGTCGAGTGCAGGAATGGAAAAATCTTCGCCAGTGTGGTGCTGATGTTGCTCTATCTCTGGTTCGTGTCCACTGCAAAGAAGCGCAAGAGGACAAGCTGGTGTCTCTGAAGGTTGCCAATACCAGGAAGCATGACTTCAGATCTTTCATGGAGACTTTCATCGCTGCTGCTACCCGTATTCCCAACAGAATCGACCTCGACCAGTTTGTTGCACCTTCCAGTCCTCCGCCGGAGGAGTAAAAAACTTCTAAGTCCCACTTTAAATTTGCCTCGGAATACCGAGTGGTTTTTGTAACCGATAAACTATAACAGGCTTAACGCCTGAGCACCTTTGGATCCGTAGGACGTTTATCCGAACTTGATTTTTCCTTTAACATGCTTTGTTTGCCTTCGAGAGAACTTTATCCCTCATTCGGAAGATATTCCGTTGAAATTCCAGTCGACTTGTGCTTCATCTATCCTGCAGGTAGAGATGGAACACAGACTGCGACTAACCTTGTCGTCCTTGCGGATTGGGATGAACCGTACGTTGTACTTGTGGCGAAGCTCCGATGGAGGAGGTAGCAGTCGACCTGCACCTCGTCGTCCTTGCGGATTGGGATGGACCGCACGTTGTACTTGTGGCGAAGCTCCGAAGGAGAAGGTAACAGTCGACCTGCACCTCGTCGTCCTTGCGGATTGGGATGAATTCCTTACTTAGGTGAGCACTGGGCTACAGCTAAGCCTCCGAGTGGGAGGTTTGCTCTCCACTCGGTAGGATTTTTATTACTTAGGCGAGCACTAGGCTCCAGCTAAGCCTCCGAGTGGGAGGTTTGCTCTCTACTCGGTAGGATTTCTATTTCTTAGGCGAGCGTTGGGCTGCAGCTAAGCCCCCGAGTGGGAGGTTTGCTCACCACTCAGTAGGATTTCTATTTCTTAGGCGAGCGCTGGGCTGCAGCTAAGCCCCCGAGTGGGAGGTTTGCTCACCACTCGGTAGGATTTCTACTACTTAGGCGAGCACTGGGCTGCAGCTAAGCCCCCGAGTGGGAGGTTTGCTCACCACTCGGTAGGATTTCTATTACTTAGGCGAGCACTGGGCTGCAGCTAAGCCCCCGAGTGGGAGGTTTGCTCTCCACTCGGTAGGATTTTTATTATTTTGGATGTTAAGGCGAATCCTTGGGCTGTTGTAAGCCCCCGAGTGGGAGGCTGGCTCGCCACTCGGTAGGATTTTGAATACTTAGGCGAGTACTTGGACTGCAGCTAAGCCTCCGAGTGGGAGGCTGGCTCGCCACTCGTTAGGATTTTGAATACTTAGGCGAGTACTTGGACTGCAGCTAAGCCTCCGAGTGGGAGGCTGGCTCGCCACTCGGTAGGATTTTGAATACTTAAGCGAAGCGAATTCGCAGCTAAGCCTCAGAGTGGGAGGCTGGCTCGCCACCCGGTAGGATTTTGAATACTTAGGCGAAACGGATTCACAGCTAAGCCCCCGAGCGAAAGACTGGCTCGCACTCGGAAAGGATTTTTTTACAAACTTAGGCGAATCGGATTCGCAACTAAGCCACCCACTGGGCGAAATTTCAACAAAAAGCAATAGCAATCACTGGGAAAATTATAACATTCTTGTCTTAGATAAACAAACTACAAAAGTACTTTTATTACATCTCAACCGAGTGAGTTTAAGTGTAAAAGGGGCGGAGCAGCTTCGCTGCTCGTTCAAGCTCGAGGCTCGTCGATCTGGCGATCAACGTTGTAGAGATGATATGCTCCGTTGTGGAGGACTCTTGTGACGATGAAGGGACCTTCCCAAGTGGGGGCGAGCTTGTGTGGTTTCTGTTGATCCACTCGGAGGACTAAGTCTCCCTCTTGGAAGGCTCGACTCTTCACATTTCTGGCATGGAACCGACGCAAGTCTTGCTGATAGATAGTCGAGCGGATCAGGGCCATTTCTCTCTCCTCTTCCAAGAGGTCGACTGCATCTTGTCGGGCTTGTTCCGCTTCTTCTTCAGAGTATAGCTCGATTCGAGGCGCATTGTGAAGCAGGTCACTCGGCAGAACTGCTTCAGCTCCATAGACCAGGAAGAATGGAGTTCTCCCAGTCGACCGATTAGGAGTGGTCCGCAATCCCCAAAGAATTGATGGAAGTTCGTCGACCCAAGCTCCTGCTGCGTGCTTGAGATCACGCATCAGCCGTGGTTTCAGTCCTTTGAGAATGAGGCCGTTTGCTCGCTCTGCTTGTCCGTTCGACTGAGGATGAGCCACCGAAGCATAGTCGACCCGCGTGCCTTGAGAGGCGCAGAAGGCTTTGAACTTGTCATTATCGAAGTTTGACCCATTGTGGTGATGATGCTATGCAGAACTCCATATCTGAATATCAACTCTCTGATGAAACTGATAGCAGTGCATGCATCGAGGTTCTTGATGGGCTTGGCTTCGATCCACTTGGTGAACTTGTCGACTGCTACTAGCAAATGAGTGAAGCCGCTTCCGCCAGTTCTCAACGGTCCAATCATGTCCAAACCCCAAACAGCGAAAGGCCAGACGAGTGGAATGGTCTTCAGGGCTGAGGCGGGCTTGTGCGACATGTTGGAATAGAACTGACATCCTTCACACTTGTCAACTATTTCTTTTGCCATTTCATTTGCTTTCGGCCAGTAAAATCCCTCTCGTATGCTTTAGCCACAATGGTCCGAGAGGACGATGATGGCCACAGTCCCCGAGTGGATATCCTCAAGAATTATCGACCTTCTTACGGCGTGATACACTTCGGCCGACTCGATCCACGCTTTCTCGAACAACTGTCCCTTGATCACTTGTAAAGGCCTTGGATCGTCCGACGATCTGTCGAGCCTCTTCTTCATTCTCTGGGAGCTCTTTCCTTAGGATATATGCGATGTACGGCATTGTCGATCGGGAGTGATGACCACCACTTCCATAATTAGGTCGACCACGGCTGGGACCTCAACTTCACCGGATCATTGGCACTCTTTTGCTGCGGGCTTCTTCCGTGAAAGGATCCTCCAAGATCTTGAAGGTGCATGAATGTGCTCCAAAAATACATTCTTGGGAATGGCTTCCCTTTTGGATCCTATCTTCGCCAAATCATCCACAGCTTGATTTTTCAGTCGGGGTATATGATGAAGCTCTAACCCCTCGAATTTCTTTTCCAGCTTTCTCACTTCATTACAATAACCTGTCATAGCTGGGCTTCTGACATCCCACTCCTTCATCACTTGATTAACAACCAGATCCGAGTCGCCGTAGACCATAAGGCGACGGACGCTGAGTGAAATGGCCATGCGCAACCCATACAGGAGTGCTTCATATTCTGCCGTTGTTGGAAGAGTCAAAGTGAATCGAGAACATACTTGAGCCTATCTCCTCGGGGAAACCAATACAACCCTGCACCAGAACCGTTCACATCTTGGAACCGTCGAAAAACATAGTCCGGTGTTCGAGTGAACTTGAGTCGAAAGTTGCTGTTCGGTCCACTCGGCGAGGAAATCTGCTATTGCTTGGGACTTGATGGCTTTCTTTGCCTCGAATTTGATATCAAGGGAAGGAGTTCAATCGCCCATTTGCCACTCAACCGCTTGCATCTCTGTTATGAAGAATTTCCGACAAAGGCGCGTCGACGATCGTAATGGAATGATCGGAGAAATAATGAGCAACCTTCTTCGTGGTCATATAGATCCCATAAACAAGCTTCTGATAGTGAGGGTATCTTTGCTTTGATGTGGTCAGCACTTCAGAAAGATAATAAACTGGGCGTTGAACTTTGAAGGCTTTTCCTTCTTCTTCCCGCTCGACCGTAAGTATGGTACTGACGACTTGTCCAGTGGCTACAATGTAAAGCAGCAAAGGCTCTTTGCTGATTGGAGCAGCAAGCACCGGCTGGGTGGAGAGCAGAGCTTTGAGCTCTACAAACGCTGCATCAGCTTCTAGAGTCCACTCGAACTTGTCTGACTTCTTCATCAGTCGGTAAAGAGGCAATGCCTTTTCACCGAGGCGAGAGATGAATCGACTTAAAGCGGCCAAGCATCCAGTAAGTTTATGGACATCGTGCACACGCACAGGGCGCTTCATTCGGAGTATGGTGCCAACCTTTTCTGGGTTAGCATCGATTCCTCGCTCAGAAAAGAGAAAACCGGGAACTCCAAATGTACACTTTGATGGGTTAAGCTTGATATCATACCTCCTGAGATTGGCAAATGTTTCAGCAAGGTCAGTCAACAGGTCGGAACCCTTTCCTGACTTGACCACTATATCATCCATGTACGCTTCCACATTCCGACTGATTTGAGTGAGCAAACACTTCTGAATCATCCTCATGAATGTGGCTCCGGCATTCTTGAGACCGAATGGCATGGTGACATAACAGAAGCACCCGAATGGAGTGATGAACGCTGTTTTAATCTCATGGGTCCATACAGACGGATCGGATGGTACCCGGAATACACATCTAAAAAAGACAACCTCTCACATCCCGCAGTTGAGTCGACTATTTGGTCGATGCGAGGAAGAGGGAAATGATCTTTTGGGTAGGCCCGATTGATATGCTTGAAATCGATGCACATGCGCAACGACTTGTCCTTCTTGGGGACCATGACGACATTGGCGAGCCACTCAGAGTGGTAGATCTCTCGGATGAACTCTGCTGCTAAGAGCCGAGCCACCTCCTCGCCAATGACCTTTCTCTTCTGGACGGCGGACCGCCGAAGATACTCTTTAACGGTTTGAATTTTGGGTCGACTCGTGGCGATGCTCAGCCAGCCCCACAGGAACACCGGCATGTCGTGAGCTTCCATGCAAAGATGTCCCAGTTCTCACGGAGGAACGGATGGCGCTTCTTCCTATTTTGCGTCGAGTGTTGTTGAGATGTTGGTCGAGCAGCATTGGGATCGGTCGGGTGAATGTGAACCTGTTTCATCTCACCGGTCGGCGAGAATGCTGACTCCGTGGCGAGCTTCTTAGCTCGCAACAAATCACTTTCGGATCTGCAGTTTTACGATACTCTTGTAGCTCTACCACTGCCAACCGAGCATCGGCGATCTTAGAGCCTTTACGGAAGCACTCTTACGCTTTCTTCCGATTGCTGTGATGGTGATCACGCCTTTGGGACCAGGCATCTTCAATTTAAGATACACGTAACATGGTCGGGCCATGAAACGTGCATAAGCTGGTCTTCCCAGGATAGCGTGATAAGCGCTCTGGAAATCCACGACCTCAACGGTCAACTTTTCTTTCCGGAAATGCTTCGAATCACCAAAAACTACATCAAGAGCAATTTGGCCGAGTGATTCAGCCTTCTTTCCAGGAATGACTCCGTGGAAGCTCATATTCTTGATGCGAGTGCGGACATCGGAATGCCCATCCCTTTCAGCGTCTCGGCGATAATATGTTCAAGCCACTACCACCATCCATCGGGACTTTGGTCGGTCGAGTGCCCTCAACAATCGGGTCGACCACCAACGCTTGCCTCCCGGGGTGGCAATGTGTGTCGGGTGATCGGTGGTCGAATGTGATGGCGATGCAGGACCATTTCAGATAATTGGGAGTCGCCGAGCAACCAAGTTCACTTCTCGATTGATAACCTTCAATCGACTTTTGCTTCGGCGTCGGCAAAAATCATCGGGTGGAATTGACACGGGATATCCACCATCACCGTCATCTCTGTCCTCAACTTTGTCATTTCCTTATCCTTATCCTTGAGCTGTTTCCCTTGGGCTGCTAAATCAAGAGCCGACAATGTCGAGTGGTATGTTTCGGTAAATGAGTTTACCCTCTTCATCTTTCTTTGTATGAATATGACATGGCAAATCCAACACGTCGTTTCCATCCTGGTCTTTCACCTTCTTGGGGTTCCAAGGACCCTTGGGTTTCCCCTTGAACTTTCACAGGGTCACGGCCAAGGCCTCTCCGGGAGCGGTGGCTCGACTTTGCGCTTCGCTTCCGACTAAATTTCCTCCGCCGCCTCATTGGCGGCGATTTATATTACCACTCGGAGCCGATCCTCTTCTTCACCATTTGCATACTTGGTGGCAATCTCCATCATCCGACTCGGGGTCATATCTCGGTTCGACCAAATTTCAAACTCAACTCTCTATTCTTGACTCCTTCTTTGAAGGCACGGACTGCTGGTGATGGATACATTCTCAAGCTGTGGGTGCAAAGTGATCCACCTCTGGATATAATCTCTCAAAGTTTCACTCGACTTTTGCACACACGACTGCAACTCCGTCAATCCTGCTGGTCGTTTGCAAGTTCCTTCAAATGTCCTGACAAACACTCGGGCAAGATCTTCCCAAGTGTAAATACTACTGGGTGCTAACTGATTCAGCCACATACAGGCTGAACCCTCCAACATAAGAGGCAAATGCTTCATGGCTACTTCATCGTTGCCGCCGCCAATCTGAACAGCCACTCGGTAATCTTCAAGCCAAGTGTCAGGCTTGGATTCACCGATGAACTTCTCGACCCCGATCGCCAACCTGAAGTTGGGAGGAATCACTGCGGCTCTGATGGCTCTGCTGAAACACTCTGGTCCCGAGACATGAACTCTGCTGCTGGAAGGAACATCTCTATCATGGCCGTCTCGGTGAGCTCTGTTCCTATCGACCAAACCTTGAACGATAATAGATCTCGCATCAAAGCCTGGTTCCCTGGGGTCGACTGGAACTCTTCGCCCAGCACTGTGCTGGCGTATGTCGTCCTGCTGCCGAGGAGCGTATGATCCACCCCTTGGGGGAGGAGTGGGTCGTGGTTCTAAGTCTGACAGTAGAATAGGGGGTAGGTATGGAGAGGCAAGATCCTAGCTATGGAGTAGTTGTATATGCAAGGGATTTACGAGTTCAGGCCCTTCTCGGAGGAAGTAATAGCCCTACGTCTCGGAGCCCGGAGGCGGTCGACTGGATTATAAGCGTATGTGTTACAGGGGTGCGAACCCTTCTACCTGTGGAGGGGGGTGGCTTATATAGAGTGTGCCAGGACCCCAGCCAGCCCACGTAGTAGAGGGTTTAAGGTGCGTTAAAGCTAGGCGTTCTTGTAGCGCTTACATAAAGTGTCATTAAGATCATAAAGACTATTTAACTCTGACCGTTTGGGCACCGAGTGGCTCTTGGACTCCTGGTGGTCGAGTGGGTCTTCATGGTTGAGTGTCTTTGAATCATCAGTGGAAGCGTCGTGGTTCTAAGTCCGCAAAGTAGAATAGGGGTAGGTATGGAGAGGCAAGATCCTAGCTATGGAGTAGTTGCATCGCAAGGGATTTACGAGTTCAGGCCCTTCTCGGAGGAAGTAATAGCCCTATGTCTCGGAGCCGGAGGCGGTCGATTGGATTATAAGCATATGTGTTACAGGTGCGAACCCTTCTACCGTGGAGGGGTGGCTTATATAGAGTGCGCCAGACCCCAGCCAGCCACGTAGTAGAGGGTTTAAGGTGCATTAAAGCTAGGCGTTCTTGGTAGCGCTTACATAAAGTGTCATTAAGATCATAAAGACTATTTAACTACAGACCATTTGGGCCTTTGAGTGGCTCTTGGACTCTGGTGGGCGAGTGGGTCTTCATGGTCGAGTGTCTTTGAATCATCGAGTGGAAACCTACCAGTCGATGGAAGGCTGCTTCTCTTGCGAGTGTCCTTGTGGAGGGTACCTTTGGGCAGGTCTATGACCCTACCCTAGGTACATGACTTCATCATTAGCCCCGAATGGATCGAGGTTTGAGTGAGGAAGGAGTTGATAATCTTTCGACCTGTTCTTCGTGTTGTGAGTGCGTCTTACTCTGGATCAACGACCTTTTAGTGATGGCATCAACTTCTCTTTCAGTCGCCTGGATCCATTCTTCACGTTTGTCGAGTGAACTCCGTGAACCTGAGGATTTCCGAGCGACGGATCGGAGGAAATCTGTTATCTGACGAGTTGCTCTGCGGTTAGCGGATTTCGCGGGATCCGAATTTCGGGAAGCGCGTGAAGCGGAGAAAACTGCAGCACTTGGATGGGATAGGACGATGACGCCTCGATCTTCGCGCCGCCTTTTTCGCCACGTATCGTGTGCGCGCCTGTTGCGGGATTGTGATGGGATTGCCTGGGCCTACCGGTCAGCCCTTGTGGAGGGTACCTTTGGGCAGGTCTATGACCCTACCCCAGTTACATGACTTCATCACCCAGCGCCAAGAAGATGAGGCTCCCGCCAGCGGTGACGCTGGTTGTAGATCCCGCACCCGGTAGCGTGGGGAGAAGCAGCGAGCCCCCCCACCCGGATCTGAGGAACCGGTAGAATCTCTGGTGGACCACATCAGCGATCTCTCGGACATCATCCTTGAGGAGATCATCTCGCTTCTCCCCACCAAGGATTGCTGCCGCACACAAGTCCTCTCAACTCGGTGGCACCCTCTATGGCGCACCGCGCCCCTCAATCTCGACTGTCGTCAGATATCTGTCCTTCCTGAATTTTATCTCATCAGAGCCATCGTCTCTTCTCACCAGCAGGGCCTCGTTCAATGCCTCTGCATCCCGACAAGCTACCTGCTGTCCATACTCGGCAAGGTGGACGCTTGGCTGACATCCCTTGAATTCGGAAAACTCCAGCAGTTTGAGTTCTACCATTACCATGAAAGTTTCATACCACGAACATACCAAGAATTCGTGCCCACACCACCGTTGTCCATCTCGCGGTTTTCCTCCTCTCTCCACACCGCCACCTTCACCCGATGCCATCTAGTAGACGATTTGGTACAAATGCTTCGACTCCCACTGCTAAAAAAACTTTCTCTTGTGGTGGTTTATCTGTTGGAGGCCTCACTGCACAGCATCATCCACTCCAGTTGCCATGCCCTGGAGCGCTTGCTGATTGTTTTGGCAGTAGAAATCAGTATCAGTTGTCTCCAAATAAAGTCGCCTCACCTTAAAAGCATTGGAATTTGTTTTGAAGGACAGCACCTCATCATCGAAGATGCCCCTTCACTTGAAAGGTTGCTCCTTGATAATTGTTATACACCTTCAGAAATAACTGTCGTCTCTGCGCCCAAACTGGAGATCTTGGGTGTAATTCGTGACCCGTTTAATAATCACAAGGAGTTGGTGTTTGGCTCCTCACCTTTTCAGGTACCGTATATTATCATCTAGACATTTGTAATCATATGCTGCATTTTTCATTTGTGCGCATAAGTTTTATATCATCTTGGAGTACACTTTGGGTACTAATATTATGTTATATGCTCAATGAAGAGTTCGTCCATTTATAGTCTATCAATGCTGCTGGATTCTGTCAAGATCATATATATCATAATGTATAGTTTTGATCTGGACATAATTATTGGCTTGCTGCGATGCTTTCGATCTCTGGAGAATTTATACATAGAGGTGATGATTTCATCCACATTGAAAGCCCGTATATATTGTACTAGAATTAACTGTTCAGCTGTCGACATACTCTTTTTTCAGACCTTAACTGTTTTCAATCTTCATGTCTACTTAGGCAGAACCACATGGAGAAAAACATATAACCAATCATTGGCGTAATAAGCACAAGGATTTTCTCAGTTCTCATGACATTCGTTTGAGTACAATAACGATGGGACGATATGCATCCAACCAGGCAAACAGAAGCTTTGTCACATTCTTCCTGTTGAATGCGAGGTTACTATTGTCCATGAGGCTTAATTTTTACAGCAAGAGATTTCTCACGGACGAACATGTTGAACAGCAAAAAAAGAAGTTTCAGGTGGACAAATGGGCTTCTAAACGTGCTCGGCTTCTATTTACAACAAGTTGTAGACATCCTAAAATAATTTTTTTTGCACAGGATGTTGATTTTATGGATCAGCCCGATCCACTTGTTTGTGACTGCAAAAAAGAGTGGTTGGGTTAGATGTTACTGTCATGTTCAATCTGGGTTTTGTCTAAAAAATTGATGAACAATTAATCCTTAGGCTTTTTGTACCATTTGTATGCTTGACTTGCATGTTGTTGCCCTCGTACTCCCCTCCACCTGCCACTACACTGCCGCATCTTCCATGGCTGCTGTTCGTTCCCGTCCGAGGCCTTGTCGTCGTTCTCCGCCTTGGTTAGCTCGCTGTGCTCGCCGCTGTCTGGTGTTGTCAACATGGTCAACAACCAAGAGGAATCAGGAGATGACTGTACATGGAGAGGCTGACAGTAGGGACCCACCAGGGTCATTGCATTTCGCAAGAAGGTGCCTCGTTATTACAAGCCAAAACAATGCTTCCTCCTAATTGTTTGACAACTAGGTTCCACGCCATTGTCAATGTAGTCAATAAATGAGAAAATTACACAACAAGCGGATAACACCAGGGACCCAGCAGCTCGCCCAGTTGTTTTTCAGTTTCAGAGACGGAGCTCAACTGCGCGCTGTGCGGGGGCTGTGGCCCGTCTAGCCCACGCTTACGCTTTTATTAAGCACATGACGAGCCCAGTTGATATTTTTTCTTTCTGAAATTGGCTAGCCCAGTTCTTTTTTTGGAGAATACCAAAACTGAGGCCTACTTGCTTTTCTCAGCCCTGCTGGGCTGCAAATCTTTCAAGACGAGGAGGGATAAGAAATGGGCTTCCCCAGAAAATGGGCTATAAGTTGTAAGAAATGGGCTGTAAATTTTTAAACCAAAGACAACCGGAAATTGCATTAAAATATCATTTTTTTTCTTCGGGATTTCTCTACTCTCTACTCTTATAAAATCCAAAGCCAACTGCCAATTACATTAAAATATCATCTTTTCACCCACAAGATAAACTACTCATACAAATGCATCTTCATGTTCCGTGCAATGAACGTGCATCTTGCTAGTGAAGATTCTAAATTTCATTCATTTTTTTGCAGAGAATTGTTTTTTGAATTTTATTTTGATATAATTTTTTGAAAACTATTTTTAACGTGACTCAAAATTTCGTGATTAAAAAGTTTGGACCCCACCGAAATATGCAAAATTTCGTTGAATTTTTTAGCAGTGCCCAGAATATATGGTCTGTAATGCTAATAAAAAGAATATGGGCTTCAAATATCCTTAAGAATTAGCAAATGGGCTGTAAATTATTGAAAATAATGGCTAATGGGCTGTATGTTGTTTTCCACAGATTTGGAGGCTGACTTCTGGGCCTACTAGGTTGACGATGACGTTGTCCTAAATTTTTTTTGACGCGTACTTTAGGCTTTGTCAACTTAGTCAACACACAACAGTGACTGTTGGATGTCCATCCAACGGCCGTCGTGCTTCTTCAATCTCTGATCTCCCTGCTCCAGCCGCCCAAACCTGCACCGGCGGGACTGCCTGCTCCCTCCTCCCGTGGCTGGCTGTGCTGCCGCCAGGCCATCCCTCTAACCACCCACACATCCTGTTATTTTCTGACGACGTTAGGCTCACCCCGCAGCCGACCAGTCAGCGCTCTTTCTCCCCTCAGCGTGGGCATCCGCTGCGGTGGCTTCGCCGGCTCCGGGTGGTTCTCTTCCTGGGCCCCGCCCTCGTCCACCGCATTTGTGCTCTCGGCGCCGCGAGGTCAACATGGTCAACAAACAACAGCCATCGGAAGAGGCGACGGTGGGAACCCACAGGAAAATGCCTCCTTATTACGCGCAAAATAATGATTCCTCCACGATAGCTGGGACCCACGGAAGGGTCTCAGTATTCAAAAAACGTTCCCCCCGCTGTCAGCTCGGACCCACCGGAAATGCCTCCTTATTACGCACAAAAAAATGAATACTCCCCCTGCTAGCTGGGACTCACCTTGGTGGGAGGCTGACTTGTGGGCCTACTATGTTTACGGGGACGGAGGGCTTTGTCAACTTAGTCAATATGAACGACTCTACCTCTAGTGATCGTACGATGTCCATCCAACGGCCGTAGTGCTTCTTCAACCTCTGGTCTTCGTGTTCCAGCCGCCCAAAAGCAGCGCCGGTTGTGCCGCGTGATCCTGCCTCCTATGGTCGGCTGTGATGCTGCGGAGGCCTCACCGCCCCCCTACTACTCCCACCGCTGGCCAGGCCATCCCTCTACTCACCCACACCCCCTGTTATTCTGCGGCGACGACAGCCTCACCCTCATACTCCTCTTCGTGTGGGCATCCACTGCTGCGTCTTCCCCGGCTCCGCGTCGTCCCCTTCCTAGGCCTCGCCGTCGTCCACCGCCGTGGTGCTCTCGGCGCGGCGTGGTTAATGTGGTCAACAACCGACTTCCATCGGAAGAGTACTGTGCGTGGAGAGGCTGGCAGTTGGGTCCACGGCGGCCGCAAGGAAGTGCCTCCTTATTACGCGCAAAATAATTATTCCTCCACCTGACAGCGGGGACCCACCGGACGGGCCACCGTATTTCGCGAAAAAAATGTTTCCCCCTGACTGCTGGGACCCACCAGCTACATCTTAGCACGTAAGGAGGTGCGTCCGGGCAAAAAAAAACGATTCGTCCCCCTGACTGCTGGGATCCACCAGCTACATCTTCGCACGCAAGGAAGTACGTCCGGGCAAAAAAAAACAAAATGATTCGCCCCCCTGACTGCTGGGACCCACCAGCTACATCTTCGCAGGCAAGGAAGTGCCTAACAGTCGGGACCCACCTGGTCGAAGCGTACGTAGTGTTGTCATTCTGGTCGTGAACGTGTACGTACATACTGGTCGATGTAGAGGCGCACACGTGTCATAGTAGAGGCGCGCACATGTCGTAGTAGAGGCGCGCACGTAGCATGTACCCGTACGTACAGCGGCGAGGGTGCAAGAAAGAAAATACGGCCACGTACGTACATACGGGCAGGGTCTCGAACGCCTACTCGCGCATACGTACATGGCTGGGTCGGAACGGAGAAACAGAGTCGTCGTCGTGTTCATGGGGAGGCAACGGAATATGTCGTGTTCATGGGGAGGCAACGGAATGCGTCGTGTTCATCGGGAGGCAACGGAACGCATGGGAGCCAACCGGCTTGGACGGAACAGGCGATGGAAACGAGGCCTGGCGTACCGCAGAACGGAGGAAACGGCCTTGTGTTCGACCGGCCACGTTCGGAACAAGGTCCTGTTGATCGGGAGGGGTGTGGCGTACCGCAAAATGGAGGAAACGGACCTCCTACGGTCGAAACGGGGGTCCTGTTGATCGGGAGGGGTGTGGCGTATCGCAAAACGGACGAAACGGACCTCCTGCGGTCGAAACGGGGGTCCTGTTGATCGGGAGGGGTGTGGCGTACCACAAAACGGACGAAATGAACTTGTGTTGGAGCGCTTCGGTCAAACGGGGTCCTGTTCACGGGAGGGTGTGGCGTGCCGCAAAACAGGACTCCACAGATCTGTTCATCTCCACCGTCGACCTCCTCCAGCCTCCACGGGCTATCGTCGACCTCCTCCGGCCTCCACGGGCTCTGTTCATCCAGCCTCCACCGCGCTACTCCACCGCTCTGTTCAACCACCCCTCCACCGTCTCTGTTCATCCAGCCCTCCACACCACGGGTCTGTTCAACCACCCCTCCACCATCTCTGTTCATCCAGCCCTCCACACCATGGGGTCCTTTTCATCCGAGGCAACGCCACCGCTCACTTTATTCATCCAACCCCCAACGCTCACTATTCATCAATCGATCGGCTTGATTAGCAGCGATAGCGAAGAATCGCTCCATCGGGTTCGATTAACAGCCATCGATCGATCGGTCGGGTTCAATAACGCGTAGCTGCGATTACAATCGCTCGGGTTCAGTTAGAGCCCAACGCCTCGCTCGGGTTCAGTTAGAGCCAACGCCTCGCACACACGCGCGTACGTGTACGAGATAAACGCGCATTGCTCGGCCCCCGACCTCCCACCGTAACCGGCAACTCCCCAAAATTTTCCTCCCCCTCGCTTCTACCACGGTTTTTTCCGTCATGGACGGCCCAAAGAATGTCATGCAGCTGCGTGTCCGGCCCGCCCAGGACGAAAAGCCCATTTTCTGTCATGATTTTTTGTCATAGAAGTAGGAGCCCACCACATCTATGATGATACCGGGTTTTGTCACAATTATCGTCATAGAAGTGTCATATGTATGACAGAAAAAAATTTCGTTTGGCCCAAAATGTCATGGCTGTGTCTTTTTTTTGTAGTGATCCTAGGCGAGCCCCGTGGGAGGTGGGCATAGCCGGCTCTGAGGAAGGCGTGGGTGAGGTCGATAGACCCCCTCCACCTTGAAATCGCCCACACACGGAGCTCCCTCTCCATGATCACGCCCGGTGGGCAGCGCAGCTCCGGCACGACAGGCGGATGAAGGAAGGTCGACCCGGTGTACTCCATCTTTACTTGGTTGCTTGGAGGGCTCAATCGCTTGGGTGTTTGAAGTTGGAGAGAATGGATCTGGCTTTTGGGTGGTGAGTGGGAGAGCAAGAGAGGCGCCCCATATAAATAGGCCTGTTGTGGGAGAGGAAGAAAGAAGGGATGAGAATGGTGCGTGTGTGAATCCGGACGTGTGTATGTATCCCTTAAGTTTTGGACCCTTAAATTTTTGCACGGAAATGATGCATGCGATGCTCTTTGACCGGCCGCGTGCATCTGAATCGCTGCTGCAATCTGAATCACTGTCGTAATCTGAAACAATGGCCTAATTCTGAATCAATACGTGCATGCCCATGTCGCTTGCCTAGCTCGCCTCGCTCGTATGCATGCATGTCCGCCTCCAGTGCATGCATTCCCACGTCGCCGCCCTTCCCATGCATGCAGGCCTGGAAAGGCTGAGACGGGCAATTAACTGCGCTCTCAGGCCCGGACAGCGACACGGCCCAATGGTACATCCAGCGCGCCCGGTACATGTTGAGAAAAAAAATCGCCCAGCCAATCAGATTGCATCTCACGGATCGCCCCCTCCTCCCAGCAGATTCCTTCTAGAAGTGCTAGATCGACGATCCTTGATCGCCGCTAGGGTTAGATGGACGGTCCTTGTTCAGCTCTAGAGTTAGCGGGGTTTGGGAGGGGTTTGGAGCAGTCAAACAAAGGTTTGACCAGATTTCAAATGAGCATAATAAAATAAATAAAAATCAGAAAAATGAAAAACCTGCACACATAGTCTTCTTATGTCATATACTAACGATTTAAGTTGATAAACAAGGTTTACATATACTTAAACAAACAGTTCATGTGTCTTATGTGATATCTCAAGTATCTCAAACTCTCTTGTATGAAGTGAAGAGAAGTGCTTTGGGGGAAATGAACATGAAATTTTTAAAAAACTCACCACAGTTTCATTTTGGAGTGACTAAGAAGGATCCAGGCTTAGTTTTTCATTTTTGATGTTTTAGACTTGTTTAAATCTTGGTCAAAGTTAAGTTCAACCAGAATTCAAATGAGTAAAACAAACTTTTAAAAAAAATCAAAAATGGAAAAACCAGCGCACAGAGTCTATATATATATAGAATATATGTGTAGGAAAGTTATTTGGCTGATTTAGACAAGGTCAAAAAAACCTTGCTTAGAAATGAGGCCCTTTACCCTACCTTTGGACCCCTCTTTTTTAGCACATTTTTCATGGAAATTTCAAAAACCTCATCACAACTTCATTTTGGAGTGATTAAGAAGGATCCAGACTTAGTTTCGTTTTGATGTATTAGACTTATTTAAAACTTAGTCAAAGTAAGGTTTGACCAGAATTCAAATGAGCAAAACAAAAAGAAAAGAAAAACCAATGCACATAGTTTGTGTATATAGAATATATGTGTAAGAAAGTTATTTGGCTCATTTAGACAAGGTCAAAAAATCTTGCTTAGAAATGAGGCCGTTTACCCTACCTTTGGAGCTATTTTTAGCACATTTTCATGAATGTGAGTTAGCAAATTTTGAAAGATTTACAACATCCTTATAGCATGTCAAATTTGAAGTTCTAACATAGGTCCAACATCATTCAAACATAGTTCTAACATAGGTCCAACATCATTCAATATAAATACAACATTATTCATAATGTTTCATAATTATTTATAAGCAGTGTTGGTATGTGTTCCTTAAGCTTCTTGCCATCACTTTGCTCCTCATGCACCTTGTGCTCATTGCTTCTTCTCTTCTCCTCTTGGTTGTCGGTACCTTGCGCGTCTTCTTCAAACCTACCGCAGAGCTGTGCAAAACATAAAGGGTAATGAGATCATGTCAAGTAATAAATGTACAGTACTATTTGCAAGATTTACATACCTAGCAGAACTCACAACAATAGAAGGTTGGTCACCATTTGGAGCCTCAATTCGATCACCATTTGGAGCCTCATTTGGATCACCATTTGGAGCCTCACTTGGATCACCATTTGGAACCTCACTTGAATCATATTTGGAGGATATTTTGGATCATCGTCAAAATCATGTGGTTGTTGAGCATCATCATTTGGAACCTCGTCAAAATCCTGATCTGATGCAACCGGCTATTGACCATCGTTTTCATCATCTGTTGAGGCAACCGGCTGCTGACCAACATTTTCATCGAAACCTTCATCGAAACTCTCTCCGAACGTTGGATCTACTGTGTTATCATAATACTTAACGAAATGACCATAACCACCACACCTTGTGCACTTACGCTTCCTCACTCCAAGTCCAGCTCCTTCGCTACGAGATCTGATTTGACTCTTCCTTGGTCTACCTGCTGCTCTCTTCAGAACTGGAGCACAAAGCTTGAATCCAGGGTCCACCATGTACCATTGTTGTTTTCCCTCCATAGCAGGCAAGGCATACACATATGTAGCTTTGAACCTTGCAACAGAGTAGTAATCATGCACATACTGCTGTATGTTCCCTACTGGGCCTGGGAGAAAAGTGATGAAAAAACAAGGCATGAATGCATGGCAACCCAATTATCTGCCATTGCCTACAACTGAAGTTTCTAGCTTCTAAATCCACTGGATATCTCCATTCCCTCTTCTCTTTATCCAAATATGATATCTCTGCGGTGGTACCCGAGCAAAGAGTCATGTTCATTTCCAAGCCTGTTGTTTTCTGCTTCAGTTCATTCATCACGGTAGCGATGATAATGTGGCCCATGAATTTTTCCTCGGCTATTCCTGCACGATAATGAAATTTTTGCATGTATTCTATCCTTATCCTGTCAAGAAAATCCACAACATAATGACTTTTTAGTTTCCGGATCGTTGACTTGAAAGACTTTGCTAGATTATTGTGCACATAGTCAACTTTGCTCAGTTCACTGAATTGGCTTCTGGCCCATAACTTGGAGTGGTGTGTTTCTACGTATTCTTTCACTTTGGGATTCATGTATAACTGCCTCAAGTGGTAGTTGTGCTTCTTCACACTGCAAGTCAAAGACGCTGGCCGTAAATTGTCGGTATACACCTTTCCTTTAAATTTCTTAACAAAATTTGCAGCAAGGTGACGCATGCATTCTCTATGCTCTACTCCTGGGAACATATTTTCCATGACCACTTCTAAACCTTTGCAGGCATCTGTATGAATTACCAACCCATTGGGATGTGCAATAGCTCGACGCAGATTATGCAAAAACCAAGTCCAGCTCTCCTCAGACTCTGTCTCCAGCACACTGTACGCAACTGGAAATACAAAATTGTGTGTATAAACTGCACAAGCTGCTACTAATTGTCCTTTAAACCTCCATGTGAGAAAAATAGCATCAATAGCCAAATAAGGCCTGCAGCCTGCCTAAAAACCCCGGCGACAAGCCTCAAAGCAGACAAAAACCCTCCTAAAGCATTCCTTGGTCTTTGTCACTCCCCTGAATGTGTACTCCACGGTGTGGTGGTCAATATCTACAATACTACCTAGGCTGGTCCTCTCCACTTCACCTTTGAATGAATACAACAATTGAAAACATTCCTGCTAGTTACCATAAATAGAATCCATAGCATGTTGTTTACCATTGGAAAACCTCATGTATGGTAAATCTATCTTGAACTTGTCTTTGATGTTCTTCTGCAATTCCTTTGGACCCACTTACTAGTCTTCTTTCACCCACTTCTTTACTTCTTCCACCACACATCTTGACTTGGTGCTATTGATTGTATCCTTTCTAAGGGTTGATTCCTGGCATATGTTCTTAAAAGGGTTCACTTTGACCTGAACATTCATGCTATTTCGCATTTTAGATGCGAGCATCCTCCATGGACAACCCTCGGTCGGACAGTGCACTATGTAACGTACTTGATCGCTGTTGTCAACTTTCAAAGTACGTTCTACCTTGATGCAGTATGTCACAAGTGCATTTCTACACTCACTCATGGATGCAAAAATGGTACCTTCTTCCATATGAGGGTTCAAAGGATCCCATTCAACAGCTGCAAGGTCTTCGTCCTCACCCACCGCATCATCATCCGCATGGACTGCATTGTCAGCCTCATCTTGGTTTTCAGCCCGAGGTGCCCGTCGTAAGTTCTGAATAACATCAGAATATAGCTTCTCTTCATCAACCCCAGAATTGTAGGCATCAAGCTCCATTTCAAGGGGGCCCTACTACCGGTGCCCACGCTTGTCGAGCCACCACACCACCGTGCACTAACTGAACTGTTCTGGCTAGAGATGCCATTACGACGACTTGGTTATGCCCAAGAAGTTGCACCCACCATCCTAGGTCCAAATGCCTGCTCAAGCACATCAATTTGCAGCCTCACATGAAAATTCTCTTTCTCCTTATGCCTAGCAAACATGGTAGCCAGCCCTTCATCATTACTAACTGTCACCCATTTCTTTTTCCCATCATAGTATTTGTATTCCACTTCATCAAACAAACCCCAAGAATATTTGCTGCAAATTACCTCCCCAAATTGTCTGAAACTCCAATTACAAGCCATTGGCAACCGATAATCGAAACCACCTTGGAATTTCTTCTTATTCTTTGCATTTAACATGTACCGGTCCCTTCTAATGTGCACCAACAAAGCAAATCACAACTCCATCCTAACCGACGAAAAACAGAGACGCTATCAGCACACCATTAGCTAAACTAACCGGGCAAACCAACTCGAATCGGCTGTTGAAATGCACAACTAAGCTCAATCTAAACAGGAGGCGTGACTTACCCCTCGGGAACCCAGTTGTGGATGCGGCAGATCTCCGGCCCGATGCACGCCTCGCCAAATACTCTAGGGTCTCCACTGCTTGCCATTTTGCCCTGGGGTTCACCCTCGTACTTCCTCTGTGTGCACCAACCCCCCACCTATCAGCGCTCTGGCCAGGTGCACAGAAGGAGGCCACGCCGCGCATCGATCAGGTGGCGGGTGCCCCACCCGTGGCGTCGCAGGAAGGTCGCCGGGGAGGAGGTAGTGGTGGAGCAGGACGACCGCGGCGACCCAGATGGCGGCGTCGGCGCAGGACGGCCGGCAAGCGAACGCGAAAGAGTGGCGTCGAGTGGCCAGGTAGAACCCTAGGATTGATTTGGGGAAGTTTTTGCACGGTCCCACATGTCAGCTCTAGACCCACGTCCACGCGGTCCTACATGTAAGATCCGGACCCACTACCATTAACGCCGGCGGATGGAATGGACTCAAAACTGCCTGTTTGGCCTCGTCATAGTAGTTGCGAACACACTAGAGGCAAAACTGAGCAAGATTCGTAACTGAGGGGAAAACTAAGCAAATGGACACCAGTGAGGGCAAAAGGTTAACTAATCCATAAACTAATATGGAAATTGAAGATGCCATTAAAAGTTAAGATCTTCTCGTGGTGTCTTCTGAGAGAGTTGTCTTAAGTAAAGACAACCTCGCTCAACCCAACTGGCAAGGAAGCAAGAAATATAGCTTTTGTAATCATGATGAGACAATCAAACACCTATTCTTCCAATGCAAGTTTGTGCGCTCTACATGGTTAGTCATCCAAAGAGCGTCCAATTTGTATTTGCCCACAAGTGTTGCTAATATATATGGCCACTAGCTTGATGGAATACCAAATATGTTTGTTACGCTAATACGGGTGTGACGATCTGCCTTACAATGATCACTTTGACTATGTAGAAATGATTGTGTTTTTAATGGAATATTTTCTTCTATGGAGGTTATTTAATGTTGTACGCACAGGCTCCGTATGTAGTCTACGCTGCATCAAACGGAGTACCTATCGTTGTTTAAGGCGGTCTGTATGCGATTGAAAGGGGTGGCCAAGGAGGTTTTTAGCCAACATGGGTGACAGTATATCTCCGGATCGGTCCACCTACTTCATCCACATAGGCATAGTTTCGGTCTCATATGGCTTTATTGTTGCTAACTTGTCATTTTTATATTCTTTGTTAGACGGTTCAGTTAGTTGGTTGTGTGCATTTTAGCTACGCAGTGGCCTGCTCAGTATGCTTTGTATCGACTCGATACTATATTTTGAGTTAATATAAACGCCCTTTATAAAAAATTGATTCTTCATGTTCAGAAAAAAAGTAAGTGATTTTTATATTAAAAAGGACTAGTGAGTAGGAGTATATATGTTTGTTGCGCAAGACCGACCGAACCTGCTGGACACTATTGTTGTGTTGGACGAGAGCACGGTACTTTCTGATGTTGCTGATTTTTTAACGATGGCCACTCTTCTTTCAAAAGAAAAAACTCTGGCAACTCCGGTGCCTCGAGGACCACTAACTGCGTCTCCAAATCAGATCAATACTCCCGTGTTCTAGTACCAATAAGCTCGTCAAAACTCGGCTAGAAAAACTCGTCAAAACTCCAATTTTGCAGTAATCAACTGCAACAGTGTGCCTCGTATGAAATTCGACTTGTATTCAAGGTTTTGGATCCCGAATGGACATTTTTTCTCGAGGGGCACCGGAATTTGCGGTTACCATGATAACCACGAAATACCAGAAAAAAATCGGACGAAATTCAAAATAAAATTTTGAATTCAATTTTTTTTTAAGTCGAGATAGATAGGGTTTTAACTCCAAACTATCACGAAACTGGCCCTAGCATAGTGGCTGTTCAACCGGAGCTATTGCTTGCTAAAGTGTTGCGAGTTCGGCCCTTGGCCGCTCCAACAATTTGCCAACCTTTTTTTTAACTTTCACAACCAGAATGACCTACTATGCCGACGGCCCAGATGCTTATGCCGACGGCTTCCGTACGGCCGTCGACATAGATTCACCGTCGGCAAACTATGTCGACGGCTAGGCCATCGGCATATGTGACATGTGTCGCCCACTGGTAGCTCGACACTACCCTATGCCGACGGCTAAGCCGTCTACATAGTTTTTGTCAGATTTTTTTTCTGTTCTCTATTTGAGTTCAATTCAAATACACATCAGATATATATGATGAAATAGACGTACACAACACATATAGGTATCATCCTCACAACCAACATCACCACCATCACAACAATATAAGTATATATCTGCTCTCAACCAACACCACCATCATCAAATCCTCACAACCAACACCACCAACAAACATAAGCATAACCAGAAACAACATAAACATCTAAGAAGCACACAAGTCATCTAAAGGAGCATAAAAGACCACAAGTCATCTAAAGCACACAAGTATATCATCACCACCACTGTCATCCACAGGCTTAAGCGCCGGTACATCCACCACCACCGCCAAGGTCGTCACCGCCAAGTCTGCCAAAAGTCCAGGTCATCACTGCTAGTGGCAGCGCTACCGCCAAGACCGCCACCGCCACCGCCTCGGTGGATCAGAGTGACCGGGCTCCGTGACTCGGGAGTGATGCGAAGACCGGCACCACCACCAGTTAGACCTTTAGTCCCGGTTGGAGCCACCAACCGGGACTAAAGGGGTTCTGAAATTTGTTTTTTTTTTGTTTTTCCATTTGTTTTTTGTTTTTAGCTTCTGTATTAAATTGCTTATATCTTTTAGGATATTTGATGTTTTTGAGTGATTCTTTTTGCATTAGATTCAGAATTTTGTCTAGTTTCCATTTCTGCCATTAGATTTTAAATTTGAATGATTTAAATATGAATTTGTTCAAATTTTCTTCAAACCCTAGATTGTGAATAATTTGAGTTTAAAAATAGTTTTTAATTTAATTCTTTTTGCTCCTAGTCACATGTTAGATTGTTGTCATGGTAAGATTTATTTGGTTATTTTAGTATAATTTAAATTAGGATTTTAATTAAAACAGTACTGTTTTGCTTATATAGTTGTTTTAGTCATTTAATTGTTGTTTTCAATTATTTTAGTTAGTTCTTTCTATAGATTTTAACATGTTGTAGTATGCTTCTGTTAGACAATAGTAGATAAATTTTTATAATTAAGTAATCTTAATTTTGCTACTGTTTTGTATTAATAGTTGTTTAGCCTTTAATAATATTTGATAGAATTAGTTTTGCTATATTAAAAGTAATTATTTTTGCCACTTTAATAGAACGTGTCTCTGGCTTGGTTAACCTTAATTGTGACTCTGGCTGGGACGATGCTAGCAGATGTAGTCGACAGTAGGATTGGATGGACACCATTCCAGACTAAAGGGGTTCTGCAATTCACCGTTTGAATTTTTGGTCAAACTGTGGTCAAACTATGGTCAAATTACACTTTCAAGAAATATTAGTGTTACTAAATAATTATTGTTTTTTAGAATAATAGTTTCAAACTCAAACGGTGAAACGTGTGATTTCATGCTCAAGTTCGACTCCTAAGGGTTAATAGGATTGACAGCTTACTATTGTCAGAAAAACAACAAGTGCAGACTTGAAAACTACGGGGAATAGACCTCGAAAGTTAAGCATGCTTAGACTGGAGTAGTGAGATGATGGGTGACCAGCTGGGAAGTAAAACAATTTGAAATGAGTGCTCCACACTTGAGCAGTGATGAGGGGTGATTAAAGATTAAATTGGAAAATAGGAAAAAAAATCAATTTAAAAAAACAAATAACCAACTGGGACTAAAGGTGGAGCTCCAGAGAACGGCCACGTGGAGCTCCTTTAGTGCCGGTTCATAAGCCAACCGGGACTAAAGGTTTTGGGCATTAGTCCCGTTTATTTTGTCTCGGTTTCAGAACCGGGACTAAAGACCCTCTGGAACCGAGACTAAAGGCCCTCTAGAACTGAGACTAAACGCCCGTTTTCTACTAGTGGTGGTTGCCGATGTGTTGTTGTAGACATAGCCATTAATGTCAATGTCGAGGTAGCCGGTCATGTGATGTAGCCGTGATCGAGATAGTTGTGGATGATGAAGCCGTACAAAGCCGGAGGCGCAAAAAATTGCGCGATGTTGTAGATGACGGAGCTGCAGTCGTGGACGATGCACCTTGCAGATGTCAGAGGGTGTCGTCGGCGATGAGTCCACCGGTTTTGCCAAGACCGGAGGAAACCCATCAAGCACACATCGGTTTTGCCAGATCCGTATGCCCGTGTAGGGGTCGTCAATGCAGTGACGCCATGTTGATGCAGTCGTGCCGTCGTGGATGACGCGGTCGATGCCGTCGTTGTGACGCAGCCATTACCGTCATCGAGGTAGTGTCTTGCAGAAAAGTCTGTCAGAGGACGCTAGCTGCCCATCTTGTTGAAGAGGCGGCGTCGGTGTGTTGATGAATGAAGATGCTGGTGAAGACCACGTTGATGAAGGTCTTGGCGATGAAGTGTCGGCGATGACATTACGGCGGCATGTCGACGATGATGCATCGCTGGAAGGTGTCCTTCCGCGGCGACAAAGTGTCGACGTCGCGCCGTGCTGAAGAAGTATGTTGGCTCATAGCCCGGCGTAATCGTACAGGTTGATGTTGTTTGGCTCGGGTCGTCGAATATCGATGCAGATCGCTCGGTGTAGATCGATGTGTCGGATTGGTGTTGACGGCATGGCGGCGCGAGTGCTCGTCTGGTTGAGGGAGTCGACTTGATGGAGGCCGCGTCGAAGTAGAAGAACTGCGGTCCCTCCTGGCTCCCGGTGTGCCGCGCTGCAAGCCGGCTCGATGAATATGTAGACGTGTCGTGGTCATCTGCAAAATGATGATGCTGCGCTGGCTGTGTCCACGCACATGCCCATCCCAATGCCCCATGTATACATGCATGCATGCACGATGGGGCTGATTGGATCGGAAGTATACATGCGATCGATCTGCACATGTTCCCGGGCGCCGCGGATGACGTGTGCACGTGTCCGCATTCGGCGGTTGTGAGGATCTGCATGGTTGTATGATCTTCGGTACCTGCAAATGTCGTCGTAGATGGCGCGCTGGACTGCTCGGAGTAGATCGGCGTCGTGAGGCCAATCGTCGACGAGGCAGCCTGCGAGCGTGTGTCAGCGGGAAGGGGAGCTTGGAACCAACGCATCTGGATCAATGCAGATTGAAGACGATCGGTGTTGAGAAGCTGGCAGCCGCACCTCTGGATCACGCTAGTGCAGTCTGCCGCGCGTCCTCCACCACAAGCATCTTGCTGGACTTTTGTCACCGGATTTATTTGCTAGCTAAAAGAAATTGATCGAATCTAGCTAAGGAATTGATCTATTGATTGGGAACTCGAAAAATTAGATCTGAAACTACGTGACCGATCCAATCTCCCCGGGGGCGGCGCGCTGCGGAAGTGGTGGGGAGGCTTAGGATTGGCGTCGTGAGACAAACCGCCCTAATACCAGTGTACTAGAAATTATATGATGGCTAATATTATGTTGTGTTGTATTGATCTGATCTAGGTGTGGGATATATATAGAGTACAATAGGAAGAGACATGGAGTACAATGCATGACATTGTTTAAACCTATCTTATCTCTAATTGTGCTTATCTCTGCACAATTATATTTCTAACAGGACGCACAAACACAATGCTCGTTGTCAAGGTAACCACTAATATTTCAGTGTGCATGTACGTTATAGCAAGGTGCTGACCTGATCTCCGGAGCTGTAAATTCTGTTTAGCACTAGAATGAATAAAATGGCAGTAGACCCAGCATGGCTGCCTGGGGTATGGTAAGAGGTACTTGGGTAGCCAGGATGACTTGCCCATGGAACCGGGTGCCCGAGAGCTGGGCTCCCAGGGGAGGTTCACAGGCAAATCATCCTTGGCTATCGAAGATGTCCTCTTACCTCCATGTAAGACCTCGCTTGTGCCTAATGCTAACCAACTGATTTAGTGATGGTGCCTGAATGACCTGCCTGGCCATGTATTTATAAGCTAGGAGGCCAGGAGCCATGGTGGTGAGGCAGGGCTATGACTTTTGCATGGCAGCGTGTTTGACACACAAGAGTGGGAGAATCTTGGCCTTTGACAATTAAAAGGTGCCGACCGATCAACCAGGCCAGATAACCAAATGGGATGTGAAAGATCTGTGTATCTTGCTGGCTTTATTAGCTTTTCGGAGAGCATCCGTTCCAGGGATTAGATTTGGATTTGAGATGGAACTGTTGAGGTTGGTTGACCAGTGCGGTGCAGACAGACAAGCCCGGTCCAGGGTTCCAGTTCGGTTCCCTATACCGACATGGAATATGTGCATGTGGAGAAGAACATTACTACGGTATGGCCGGCCGGTTCGGATAGGGCGGTGATAAGGATGAGGTGAAGGGTGGTCGCTGTGGAAAGGGACGATTGAGCAGGATTCGGACACTGGAGGAGTCGAGTCGTCCACTGGTCCCGTGCAGTGCATGCCCCAAGCTCGACACATTGCAGGCAGGCCACTAGTCCAACACCGGTGTTGAGGAGCCGTGGGATCGCATCGAGCTCCATGGAGATCAGATACGTCCGTGTGAGAGTGAGGAGCTAGCTGAGGACATGGTTCGTACGGCGGGACACGGGACGAGTCAAATCTCGTTTGACATAGTAATACTAATTTGTTATACAACTGCGAACTTACTTTCAAACCTTTCGCCGCGCGGTAGGACGGAGCATTAAGAATTTTACTCGGCCGGGCGGAGGATGGGTATTTTTAGATCCGCGGGTCCAATTTTCGGCGAACCGATTTACCACTTCGGCTAGATGCGGTTTAGAGGAGTATAAGACCGAAAGTTTACTCTTATTTTTAAAGGATCGGCTAGAGATGCCATTAGTTTGGAGAAGAAGTACCGATACTAGTCCTAGTTACAGTGGCTAGCAGGCGAGGGGAGGAACCAGTGATAAAGAGATACAAACACAAGAGGAGATGGAGAGGACATCACATCCGTAGTTACTCACTCTAATGTACGACGTTTTTTAACACACGTTTTAGTGTTGGAGTAGTGCACACGAGATGAATCCAACCAAACCGAGCCTCTTGTGACGGTGCGCCGAGTAAACGAAGCTCCCTTCCTTTGTCGGCTTGAAGCGGGTCAGCCAAGGTGAGAACCATGCTGGTGTGGCACTGGCAAAGGTGGCTATCTCTTTGTAGGAAGAAAATACAAGAGCTGGACGGTCGAGATGTGTTTGCGTGGTACGTCTTTTTCTTTAGTGATGATGAAACTACCTCCTTTGTTACTCTGTATAGAGTTTAACATGACGAATACTTACGTCATCCGGTGGATGTACCAGCCAAACATGGCGCCCCAGTGACATAGGAACCGAGCTATGTGCTATCCTATGAGCTACTCCCTCCGTCCCAGATCACTCCATACCCCTTCACAATAAAGGTAAGATGATCTTTATGAAAAGTACATCGCCCGCGATATGTGCCATGTGTACATACCGCCCTGGGCTGGCCCATTTTACACTTTTATCCTGTTTTGTAAAACCTTCAAAAAATGAGTGCCCCATGAGCTTTGAACCAAGCAACTCTACCCTTGATACAAGGGCACTAACCAACTTGACTACTTTCTTGACTGTCAAAAAAATTGACTACTTTCTTGTTGTGTCTAGTTGCCTTCTTTTTTCTTCTTCAAATATAACACTAACCAACTTGAGCATGTTTTTTTTCTTTGTCCGCTTTTACTTCTGTTTTCTATTTTTCTCTTTCTTTTTCTTTTAAATTCATGAAGTACTTTAAAATTTTGTAATTTTTTTAATTTATGAATTTTTCAAATTCGTCAACATATTCCTAAATTCGTGAGCTTTATTTTCAAATATGTGTACTTTTTTTCGAATCCATTTTCAGAGTTTACGAATTTTCTTTTAAATCCGACGTTTTTTTTTTCAAATCCGTGAACATTTTTCTGAAAAAATTGATAAACGTTTTACCAACCCACGAATGATTGGGCTGGCCCAAAAGGCGCTGATGGGAGCGTTGCTGTCGCCTGTTACATTTCAAGATTTTAAACTTGGGAATCTTTTTAAAATGTCACAAACAATTTTTTGAATGGTGTGTACAAATATTTCAAACATTGCTTAATATTTTCATGAACATTTTTATAAAATTTCATGAAATATTTAAATGTGTGAACTTTTTTTAAATATACGAATTTTTTGTTAACTGATATGAGAATTATGTTTTTTAGGCTATTTTTAAAATTACATGAATGATACCCCTTCATAATAAAGGGGAGGCTGGTCTTTTCTAAAATTATGCCGCCTGCGCCAACCGCAACACGCAGTGTTATGTACCGCCCTGAGCTGGTCCATTATATTTTTTTTTTCCTCTTCAGTAAAATCTTTAAAAAAATG
The DNA here is from genome assembly GCA_021605205.1 of Aegilops longissima. NCBI lineage: Eukaryota > Viridiplantae > Streptophyta > Magnoliopsida > Poales > Poaceae > Aegilops > Aegilops longissima. The sequence goes on from CM038680.1 coordinate 716,877,237, forward strand.
AGTGGCCGATGGGATACGGACCCAGCACTCGTACACTTAGTACAATCCAGGTAAATAAGTCGACTACTTGCCTGTTGTGTCTAGTTATCATTTTCTTCTTCTTCAAATATAACACTAACCAACACGAGCATGTTTGGTTTTCATTTTTCTTTTAGTTTTTGTTGTCCGCTTTTCCTTTTATTTTTTATTTTTGTTTTTATTTTCTTTTTTCATGTCTTTCTATTTGAAAATTGACAAATTGTTTTTAAATCGTGAATGTTTTCTTTAGTCTATGAACTTTTCAAATTCACCATTTTCTTAAATTCGTGGAATTTGTTTTCAAATCCGTGAAAATTTTCCAATTCTGTGAATGTTTTTTTCAAATCCACGAACTCTTCCCGTTTTTTATCAAATTCTTGAACTTTTTTTCTTTCAAAAGTGATGATTTTTTCTCATATCCGTGAACACTGGGCCAGCCCAACAGGAGCCTGACGTGATGCGGTCACCTAGTTCGGCAAACGCCTAAGCCTTTGGTTATCTTTTCTATTTTATGTTTTCTTTTCTTTTTTTATCATTTTTTAAATTTATTATTCTTTTTGAAACTTGTTCAAAAATTTGAAATGTTATTTGGATACCAAAAATGTTCTTGTTTTCACATATTGTTTACTGTTTTTAAAAATGTGCTTGTTTTCCAAATTTTCATTCACAAAATTAAGAAATATTTGTGTTTCAGAAAAATTGATAAATTTTTAGAAGGGTACGTGGTTTGCAATATGTGTTCAACATCAATTGTTGGGAAATTTTTATTTTTTTGGAAAAAGTGTTCAAGCTTGTAAAAATTTCATACACATTTAAAATTGCAAAATTGTTGACAAATTTTGAGAAATGGCTAAGATATAAGAAAATGTTTGTGTTGGTTGATAATGACGGAAATTGCAAATAACAAAAAGCATTTAAATTAGGAAAACCTACATACTCACGGATGCACCCGTCTGCCCAAGTCTAGTACACTCTTCTGAACTGGTGGTTTTTTGGACTGTGGATAAATGACCTCAACTTCTTGCAGCAGCTTGACACAGACATATGAGGCATACATGCCACGTTTGAACAAATTCTGACACCGTATGCATGTTGCGCCATGTCCGGCCATTTATATGTCATTTTCGCCAAGAGAACTCCAGAAACTACAAGAATTGTCGAAAACTTGGAAAAATTGGCATGAGGCCTTAAATTGGTCATAGAAATTGTTGGGAAAAAAATCGGGGTCATAAGACGGATGTCGAAAACAGCGTGCTTTCAAACGAACCCTTTTGGCCTACCTGAACACCATCCATTGAACATGATCTAGTTTTGAACATTCTTGAAAATGACCCCAAATTTTGCAAGCATATGGGCATGCCCATGGTAGGAATCCATGTCAGGTTTGAACGATTTTTTGACACCGTATGAAAGTTGCGACACATGCGGCCATTTATTGTCTTTTTTATCGAGAAAACTCAAAAAAAAAAACAGATTTTGTCGAAAACCTAAAAAACTTGGCATGATGCCTTTAATTGGTCATACAAGTTCATGAAAAAAATTGAGGCCATTCCAAGGATGTCGGAAAACAGCGTGCTCTGACAGAGCCTTATGGCGTACCCGAATACCCTACGTTGAATATGGTCTATGTTTTCCTACAAATGACCCCAACTTTTGCAAGAAGGTGGGAATGCCCACGGTAGGCATTCATGTCAGGTTTGAACAATTTTCGACACCGTATGCAAGTTGCGACACGTCTGACCATTATGAGAGTTTTTTTGACTGAGAAACTCCAGAAAATGCAAAATTTGCCGAAAACCAAACAACTTGGCATGATGTCTTTAATTGATCATATAAGCTCATGTAAAAAAATTGGGTCATTTGACGGATCTAAAAAAGCATGCACTCGAACACCCTCCATTGAACATGGTTGATTTTTTGACATACATAAAATGACCTCAACTCTTTTCAGGAGTTGGGCATGTCCATCTTTGGCATCCATGTCAAGTTTGAACGAATTCAAACACTGTATGAAAGTTGCATCACATCCAGTCATCTATCAGCCATTTTTCATCGAGAGAACTGCAGAAAATGCAAGGATTGTTGGAAACTCAAACAACTTGACATGGTGCCTTGAATTGGCCATACATGGCCATGAAAAATTGGGGTCATTTCAACGATATCGGGATATATTGTGCTCTCAGAAGGAGCCTTCCGGCTTACTCGAACCCTCTCCGTCGAACATGGTGTTTTTCTGGCTTACCTGTAGGAAGCACACATTCATGGTTTTAGTCCCACTCATCCGGTTACACGGAAGGAGGCAGGAATCTTGGCTATATAACAGGGCAATCTGGTTGCATGGTTACCGGTCAACCCGGCAATCCGACTCATGGGTGGCCGAGCTCATGGGCACCCATCCGGAATGGATAGGGTATGGGTCGACATCTTCACCCTAAATAAATATAGCAACGATGCAATATTTCAGCCTATTAGGCCTCCAAAGGCCGAAGGCGTGCAACACACATAGTCTAAAATCCTACCCTAAAAAAGGTCTATTGTGTGCATATGTCAGTGAATTGATCATGAGAGTTGGTTGTTTACTACCACCTTGCTTGCTCTAGCATCTAGTAGGTGGAGATCTACTATATAAAGAAGACTAGGAGGGTGTTGGGTGTTGATCAAGAGGAAATGCATCAACCATAACATGCATAGAACGAGTAAAATGGAAACATAATAAAATGCATGACCTGATGGGTGCCCGAGTTGGTCGGGTTAGTCGATAGGTTCGGGCATGGGTCACCCATGGGTAGGGTCTTGGGCGGGCGATGGACCCGGCAAGGCCGGGCATGAGTCTGGGAGAGGTTCACTCAACAAAACCTAGCCCGATTACCAGCCTGAGTTGCTGGTTTTTAAAACTCAAAAAAAATGTTCATAGATTAAAGAAAAATTCACAACTTTAGAAGACATTCATCAAAAAAGTTTGCGAATGGAAAAAACTGACGAATTTGACAAAATAGTTCCTTCCGTTAGCGCGGAACAGTCGCCCTACGTTTCGTTCGTTCATTGAAACACGACTCATTTTTAATTTTATGTTTAATTTAATGTTGTTTGAGGAGCGACATGGCGACTAATGCGACGATAACCTGTACATCATGCGTGCAAACAACGCAGAATGAATCATCCATCCATCATGCGGACGTTTCCTTCATTCATTTACTGAAACGCGACTCACCTTTTGTGTTCAATATTTTTTTTGTGCGTTAACAGTATGTGTTCAATGCCACGCGCGCGACTCGTTTTGTTAGGGGATGTATCTAGTGCACCGGGGCAATTGGTGCTACCGGTGGATCGGTCCCCGTTGCATATTCAAAATATTCAAAAAATCAGAAATAATTAGTGCATTGACACAACATCAATGTATATTATCATAAAAATTAAAATTAAAATTTGAAACATTTCTTGAGATACAAAAATGACAAATTTGACGTTGAATAGTACATAACACATGTTGGGCTTCAGTTTTGTTTATTTTGTATCTCAACTAATGTTTTGAATGTTGATTTGAATTTTTATGACAACATACATTGATATTGTGCCAATGCATTAAAAAATTCTAAAACAAATTAAAGATTTTTAATGTGCAACGGGATCCGTTGCACCGGTAGCACTAATTGCCCAGGTGCAGAAGATACGTTCTGTGTTTTGTTAACACGGGGACGAGAACGTGTTTTACGAAGAAAAATAAAAAAACAAAGAAAACCGAAGAATGAAAGGGCCAAACAAAACCATTAAAAAGGAAGAAAACCAGATTGAGAAGATGTAAAACAAGAAGAATAAAAGAAGTAACTAAGCATGGCAAGATAATTGTCCTAATTGGTTGTAACATGTGAAAGAAATCTAAGAGGTTGGGAGTTCGAATCCTGCCTCATGCACCTAGTTTTTGATGGTTAGAAAAATCGGCCAGGCCCAAGACGGAGGGGTGTGCGTTTGTGTGAGGAGTTGGCAGATCGATTGTGTACGTCCATGTACGGCTCGTACGTGCCACATACAGAGGTGGATATACCTTATGATCAAATGGACATACTGCCCTTACACGGTTTGTGAGGGGGTGTACCCTTCCGCTGGGCATTCTAGATTGCCCACATGGTGATCATTATCATCGTGACCCGCCCTCATGGAGTTTCTCAATCATATTGAGCAACCAATTATTTGCACATGGTTCTTGCAAGGAGGGAGGTGACCCGCCGTTGATTCGTCGGTTAGTGCTCAAACACACCTCACCATGGTGCATTCAAGACAGGAGTTCGAATCCTGCCTCATGCACCTAGTTTTTTATGGTTAGAAAAATCGGCCAGGCCCAAGACGGAGGGGTGTGCGTTTGTGTGAGGAGTTGGCAGATCGATTGTGTACATCCATGTACGGCTCGTACGTGCCACATACAGAGGTGGATATACCTTATGATCAAATGGACATACTGCCCTTACACGGTTTGTGAGGGGGTGTACCCTTCCGCTGGGCATTCTAGATTGCCCACATGGTGATCATTATCATCGTGACCCGCCCTCATGGAGTTTCTCAATCATATTGAGCAACCAATTATTTGCACACATGGTTCTTGCAAGGAGGGAGGTGACCCGCCGTTGATTCGTCGGTTAGTGCTCAAACACACCTCACCATGGTGCATTCAAGACAGGAGTGGTGCTAAGAGTCCTCATCACAAGAAAACGCATATGTGTCCACTTGGGCCATGTGTCTATGATGCAGAACATCCCTATAAGGCAAGGAAAGTTTAGCAAGTTTTGAACCTTCAACAAAAACTGGATTGAGCTCTACTACTTTTCCTATTGTCTTCTGTTGGACAAAGGCGGTCAACTCTCTAGGTAATAAGCCGAGCTTGTCATGAAATTTCCTGTCTTCTTTGGTTGTCCTGCTCAAAAGTCCCCGTCACATCTCATGCTCTCTGAGATCTTTTCAATCACCTTTACGTCCATTGTAAGGAGATATTGTTGTAACTTCTCCATGTTCCAAAATGCCAATGGAGCGTAATGAATTTGATGATCATAAGAGGTGAACTTTTATGCAAACATGCAATTGGTCTCATCGAGGCATCTCTTGATAGCCAATTCCTGTTTCAGGGCATTTGTTGCTGCACCTGTATCGATCCTTCCTGATTAATCCCAATTTCAAGGCGTGGTATGGCAGTTCTTTTCAGATAAACTACCTATATAATCCCAATTGGTCTCATATTTCATTGCTGAAACTAATAACACAAAATTCCACATAATTCAACACACCAAAGCCCAAAGACAACATCTCACATGCAAATACAGCCGACCTTATATATCAAAACACACTCAAGCCAAAGTGCCAGCAATTACATTACTACCGCCATACAAAATATTACCATATATTCCACTGTCTCCTAGGCCTCTTCACAACATTGCATCAACAAGAAGTGGTGCCCATCCTTTTTTCTTGCTGGAAAATTCAGCAGCCACCTGAAGTAGAAGTCTTGTCCCATTGTTGTATGAGTTATATGTTGAAATGTCTGTAATGCCTCTAGACTAATAGTGTGTGCTGGTGGATTATCATACACATTCTAGATGGTATACTGAAAAAATTATTCGCTGATGTCTTTAGTAATTTATTATACACCTAAGAAGAACCATAACCATTTATACAATTGCCTACATTGATCCGTAAGCAGAAGCCAGGTGGCCTAGAAAGAATGATCCAGCCAAGCAACCTTGAATGACAATGGCCCATCATTTCCTAGTCGCGTCGACACTTGTGCCCCAGGCGTTGTGCCTTCAGGAAAATTAAGGCGGGCTGGGCATTGCAAAGTTGCAGTTGCACTCCACATCATTGACGCGAGGAGAGGATATCCTCTTCCATTATCTCATCCTTTCCTCTGTCCATGCATGGGCGAATAATGGTCAAATGTTATTCTATGCACATGGGAAAGCCACCGTACCATAGTCTGACCCAATAGCGGCATTCAGGAACTTGCATGTGCATATATCATACGATCATCAAGGCCTTCCATGCATGCTCGCTTTCATGTGCATCTATCGATCGACGGTGGTGGAGCTTCTCAGGGGCGAACCTGAACCATTGTCCTATGAGCGATAGAATTTTTTTAATCCTATTGGATTAAAAATCATACTCCCTCCATTCCTTGATATAAGGTGTATAGATTTTTGAAAAAAAAATCCAAAATATAAGGTGTATTGCGTTGCAACACTCGTTTGGATAATTTTTTTTAGGATTTAATTACATTTCCTTATATCGTGCAAGCTCCTCTATTTTCTCATGTCAATTAGCCAGGTGTAAACTTGCCCAAAACTTGTGAAATTTTGCCTTCACGTGCGTTCTTTAATTTTCGTGCCAAAAACTATACACCCTACATTTAGGAACGGAGGGAGTATTTCATTGCTCGCTGCATAGAATAATGGTCAAATGATATTCTATGCACATGGTAAAGTCACCATGGGCTAGATTGGGTTGCTATCGATATTTTTTGCAGGAGCTATTTATCGCACGTTGCAAGACGTAGGTAGGTCCCCAATCAGGCGCGACGCTACTAGGCCAGCCCTGTATTGTAGTTGTCGCGCGAGTTTTTTTCATGTGGTTTCTTTATCGGGTTTTCAGTGTTTTGCATCGGTTACCTTTGGTTTTAATCTGGTTTTCTTTGATTTTTCTCTAGTTTCTTCAAAATTTTCCCTCTACTTTTCTTTTTATTCCTTGGTTTTCTTTGTTTCTTTCCTTGGCTTTCACCGTTTCTCTTCAGGGTTTTTCGTGTATTTATCACATGTCTAATTCCTTAAAAAAATACATTTTGTATACATCAGGAACACTTTTAGTACACATTCAACGTTTTTCAAATACATATTTTTCTTCAAATATATGTTTTGATGTCTACTTTATCATACACATTGAACATTTTGTGTACATCTTAATTATTTTTCAAAAATTTCAACTATATTAAGCATGTATTTTGAAAAAATTCAACTACATTAAAACCTATTTTGAACATTTTCAAATATGTGTTAAAATTTCCTAAGTACATGTTGAAATATTTTCTAAACGTTATAAAACACATTTTCTAAACTATTGAATATTTTTATTGTATAAAAGTTTTTTAAATATGGTTCAAATTTATTTTTGAAACACATGAACATTTTGATATTGTATTTCATTTTCCACAAATATCACATAAATATATTTGAATACTGAACATTTTTAATTGTCACATACATTCTTTCGAATGCTACAAAGATTTACTAAAAGTTGTGCGAACATTTTTTTGTACAACACACGAATAGTTTTTTAAATGTGGGATGAAAACTTTTAATAATTATTTAAATTAAAATTCTAATATATGTATTAACTATTAAGTATTCTTTGAAATATAAAAAAAGTAAAAAAGGAGAAAATTATGTGTCTGACGTCAGCCTGACAAACCCACCTGCTTGCTAGGCCAGCCCACTACCCACTCGCTGTAAGTGACAGTTAGGACGCGTTTGGTTACCTGCACCGTTTTTTCGAGGTTGCATGAAAAAACGGGCCAGGATGAGTAGAGCGTGGTTGAGGAGATACATGCCAAAATATAACATGTTGATTGGTTACCTGCATATAGGTCGTGGAAGACTCCTCTACCCGGTGTTTGGTTGTATGCATGCATTGTGATTAGGAGTTAACAACTACACTAAGCAAAGAGGTTAAAGGAGAATGTTCACCGGCTCCTCCTCCACAGGCTCCCTGGAGCTCCAACACCGCCCATCGTGTCTCCTCGTCGGCCTCCTCCTCCCGACTATAGACAGCGAGAACGGTGCGCGCGACAGCCGTGAGCTGTTGTCCGTGGCCGCCGCAGGGCGGGTCGACGAAACGAGATGGAAGGGAGCGTTTGCAGTGCAGGGGAGGGAGTGGCACTGGCACTGCTATCACGGTCGGCGAGGGTGGCCCACGCCCGCCGGGGCGAGGACGGGGACCAGAGGAGGGAGTGGCCCCAGGCCATGGCCGTCCGAGGTCGGCGAGGGCGGTCCGCGCTGGCGGAGGAGGAGGACGGGGACGGGGGCGACGACGAGACGAGGTCGGACGGGGACGGGGACGAGTGTCGGCGGAGTCGGTTGACGCGGGCGGTGATGGCGTTGCAGGCGACGAGGAGCGCGACGCCGGCGTTCAGATGCGCGGCGACGACGTCCTTCCCCTGCACTGGGCAGGCGGCGAACAACGACAAAAGCTTCAAATATGAACATGAAATTTAACATATAGAGTGAACGAAACTATGATCCGATTGCCTGAAGGGAATCAGAACACCGAGGTGCATATTTTTCGTGTACAACTTATCATGAATCGAAGCATGGTTGTGTAGAAGGAATGAAGAAGATTAAAAAGGTGCTTAGAGGAAAATACGTGCTAGGCCATGTTCGTTGGAAACTGTTGATTTGAGCGTTTCCAACGATGCAGGCAAAACGATGCTATAAGAAGCGTGTGATCCGGGCCCAACAATGGTTGCATACAATCAAACAGCCCAACACGAAAAAAATCTGCATCCAGCGAACCTGGTTGGGCTGGATGCATGCTACCAAACGCGGGAACTCCTATGCGCCGCTCTTTGCGGCAAGTTGTCGCCCAATCGCACAGGGGGCAATCTCCTTGGGCCGGCCCATTGCGATGCAAAGGTAAAAAACGAAAAATGTTTCGCGTTTCGTGGGGTTCGATCCTGCGATGGCGAGCTGAAATGTCCTCGATCAAAACCACTACGACAAGACTACACTTGCGCCAAATAAGCATCGCGAAACTAGAAGAAGTATCGAAGCATCAAAGTTAACTCGTGGAAAAATTATCACGAATATTTTTTTTCAAATTTTCTGAAATCCTGAAATCATCTTGAAGTTCCTGCACTTTTCCCAGAAAACATGAACATTTTTTTAAATTTTGAACAAAATCTGGAAACACAAACAATATTTGACGAAAACAATTTTTGAGAGCACCAACAATTTAAAATAAACTTAATAAAAATGAATTTTCAAGTTTATTTCTGATGACATTTTTTTTGCAAACTTATTTTTTTTGGAATTGGTGAACAAAATTTTAAATTGGGGACAACTTTTTAAATTCAGAACAAGTTTTTTTAACTGAGAACATTTTTTATATACATGACCGAACAGTTGAAACCGAAACTTTTTTCAAATGCTTCGAACATTTTTTGAAAGTGCGAACATTTTTTATATAGGTGAACATTTTACAGCTGCGTAAACTGAACATGATTTCAAAAACTAAGAACATTTTTTGAAAAAATTGAAAAACAAGAACATTTTTTCATACATGAACGAAAATTTGAAAATAAGAACATTTTTCAAAATTTATGAACAATTTTTTTGGAATTAGTGAACAAAATTTTGAAATGGGGACAACTTTTTAAATTCAGAACAATTTTTTCTTAACTGAGAACAATTTTGAAAAGGAGAACATTTTTTACATACATGACCAAACAGTTGAAACGGAAACTTTTTTCTAGTGCTTCGAACATTTTTTGAAAGTGTGAACATTTTTTATATAGGTGAACATTTTTCAGCTGCGTAAACTGAACATGATTTAAAAAATAAGAACATTTTTTGAAAATTTTGAAAACCAAGAACATTTTTTAATACATGAACAAAAATTTGAAAAATAAGAACATTTTTTGAAATTTGTGAACAATTTTTGAAAACAGGAATTTTTTTAAATCCATGCCATTAATTTTCAAATTTCTCAAAAAATGAACAAAAATAATATGAACAATTTTTAAAAAACAGGAACATTTTCTGAATATTCGGAACAAAAATTTGAAAGCGGAAACAGCTTTTGAATTTATGAAGAAATTTTGTGAAATGGGAACATTTTTTGAATTTTTGAACAAAATCTGAAAAACAAGAAAAAAAATGAAATTCGGATTTTTTTGAAAATAAACTTGAAAATAAAAAAAGGAAAAAAAAGAAACAGAAAAAAGGAAACAGAAAATATGAAAAAAGTAAAAGAAGAGAAATAGAAAAACGAAAAACGAAAAAGAAACTGAAAAAGAAAAAGCCGGTTCAGGAACCTTCTAGAAGGTTCCCAAAACCGGAAAAAACCGGCTGGAAACATCATAGAAGGTTCCAAAACCGGGGTCTGCTGTAACGCTAAATCGGGCCGGCCCACTCGGTCGCTCCCTCGCACCTGCCCTGTGCGAAGCGTCGACTACTTGCCGCAATGAGCGGCAAGTAGGATTTTCCACCAAACGCATCCATAGCCGCGCCCTATATTTTCATCATAGTTCGCTTCTGCTTATTCGTTTCTGACCTTACATTGTGCTTCTTTACTTTATCTCTTTTATTTTAAAATTTATTGATTTCAAAACTGTAAATATTTCATATTTGATGAATTGTTTTGAAATATTTGTATTTTCTTCAATTTTTGGAAATTCACAAACAATTGCCATGTTCAAATTTTCGATTTTATGATTTATTTAAAAAATTAGAAAAGTATTATTAAATTCATGGAAAAATACAATTCACGTTTTTTAAGATCAGTGAACATTTCTCCAATCTGCGACTGTTAGGCGGATTTTTATGAGCCAACAACTTTTCGTTTTTTCTATAGGAGGCAGAAAACAGCAAGCGAGGTGAACAGAATGAGCGAACGGAGCCTGCGATCCGAGCGAGGGCATCCGTGGTGTGCGCCGACACATCTTGTCCTATTGCAGCGCTCGAGAAACCATTTATTCTAGCGTGTGACGGGCGAACCAAGGGGTTGTAGCGTACCAATGTGATATACTGTGCCTAGCCTAAGTACCAATATTTTTTTTTTGCGATTAAGCCTAAGTACCAATGTGATGTACCAATTCTAAAAAAGGTGTGTATTAGAAAACAATAGCTCACTGTATATTGGAAAAAAAGTTCAATGCGTATAAAAAAATGTAAGTTGTTATTAAAATATGTACAATGTCAATTTGAAAAATATTCCATGTGTATTTGTAAAATGTACACCAGATATGAAGAAAATTCAACATGTATTTATAAATGTTCACTGTATATTAATAAACGTTTCTAGTAAAGAAACTTATAAAAAAAGAAAACCAAACCTGAGAAAATGGAAAAATAAAAACAAAAGAATGAAAAACAAAAGATACAAAACCCATAACAAAAACCATAAAGCAAAACCACAGAAAAAAAACAAAAAAAAAACAAGGGATATGAAAAAACACTTTGAGAGGGTAGCAAACGAAAACAGCAAAGAGAACGCCCAAGTGGGCCGGCCAAATTTTGCTCTCACGGTATTTGCCGTCCGTAGGCAACAAATAAAATTGGCCAGCTATTTGACTTAGATCCTATTTGGCGCCTTAATCGCCCGGTATAGGCAATTTTGCCAACCGGCACACACTACCCTCTGACCTAGGTCGACCCATTTTTTCTTTCTTTCTGTAAAGTTTCAAAAATGATGTGCAGGATGAGATTCGAACTCCCAACCTATTTCTTTAGTACAAAGCGAGGTAGCCAACTGGGACAGCTTTCAAATGTAAAAAAAAAACAGGGACCCTATTCATCTTCTTCTTTATACTCCAATATCGCTAAAGAAAGCAGTGGATTCCCTTTTTTTGAGAGAGGGGGAGTTGTTTGGCCTTTTTCTTCTTTTCATTTTTGTTTCCCCATTTGCTTTTGTAAAAATCACCTACATTGCTTAAATTAATCAATATTCCAAATAAAGAACATTTTCTTAACATCTGAACTTTTTTCGAATGTATGAATATTTTTGGAATCCGTGATTTTTTTACAAATGCATGAATGGTTTTCAAATCATCACACTTTTCAAATTTTATGAACTATTCTTCAAAATCCACAAAGTTTTTCAAATTCGTGAATCTTCTCGTGCAAATACCTATGAAATCTTCATATCCATGAACATTTTTTTCAAAACCGATGAACTTTTTACAAAATGGCAAACTTTCTCAAATTGCGTGAACCTTTTTCAAAATATGTGTACTTTTTGTTCAATGTCGACGAACATTTTTTAAATTAGTGAAACTTTTTTTAAACCATGTGACTTTTTTCCTAATTCATGAAATATTTTTTTAAAAATCAATTAATTGTTTTACAATTAATAAAGAATTTTAAAGCCATGAATTAAAATTCAATGTTCTTTTTTCAAATGCATGATTTTTTCGAAAATCGTTGTGACGTTTTTATATTTTGTGAACTTTTTTTAAAACTAATGTACTTTTATTTCTTTGTGAATATCTTTCAAATCAATGGACCTTTTGGAATTCATGAACTATAAATCAACGGTTGACTAGTCAACTGGTGAACCATGATCGAGCAAACGAAATCAGTGATCCTCAGCATTTTTTTACTTTGTTTGACCCTGGGACAAGCGGCCCTTAGTTTTGTTTTAACGAAACCATGATACTGGGCCGGCCTAGAATGCAGGCATCTAGGTGCTAGTTCTCCTAGCCAGCGCTTAAGGCGCCAACTAGGAGGTCTCGCTATTTGAGTTTGGCTCACCACGCGGTTTAGCGGTATTTCACAATATGTTCATTACAAATTAGGGCAAGACAAATTGTACTGCCGCAACCCATTACCCTCCATTTTGAGGGAGCAACTAACGAAGTAGTACTCCTTTGGGAGCCCCGCAAGGGTCACCTGGGGTGGGTGGAGAGTGCACGCTCTTAGGCTCCACCACGTGTCATGCTCTGGGCGCTTCTTAAAAAAAATTCGTGCGTGTTTTTTGGCTTTTTAGATGTTTGTTTTTTGGTTTTTCTGCGGTCTTTCTTAGGTTTTGGACAAAAAGAATATTTGCGTGAAAAAATGAGCTTTCTTTTTCTTTTTTGCTTCCGCGAGAGGCACATCCATGCCTCTCAAAAACAAAACAAAACATGTTTTTTTTCTCCCGTGAGAGGCATGAATTTGCTTCCGTGAGAGGCACAATCGTGCCTCTCGTAAAAAAAAACATATTTTTACTTCCGCGAGAAGCACATATTTGCTTCTGCTTCTCAGAAAGGAAAAAAATGTGTATTTTTCTTCCGTTAGAGGCTCAGCCGTGCCTCTTTCGAAAAGGAAAAAATGTGCTCCCGGTTTAGTTTTTCCATTTGTTTTTTTCATAAAAAATGTTTGTCAAAACCTGTCAACACAGAATCTAGTTTTGAAGATCTTGACGCGAGAAATCTAACAGTGAAAAAGGTTTGAAATTTGGACGTATGATTTAAGAAATAAAACATTTTAAATAAAGGTATCTACCAAAAAAGGGAAACTTCCAGATTACGACAAGTGGTGCACATGAGTGCGCCACTGTCACAACCAAGGGAGGTGGGAGTGACCTTTGTAAGAGCATATTTATCCCTTAGGTGTTTTGGTGATTGATGACGATGCTTTTGCGGACTAATCGTGTGCCTTGAGTCTCTCAGATGCTTCATCACTAGGCACGAGACGATTCGGTGCCCCTCGGAGACTATTGAAGACGGCGTTGTTCTACGTTTCTCTTTGGTGGATTTGAGTTGTAGGAGAACCGTACTATTAAGAGGGGGTCCGCGTCGGAAAGGTTTGGGTGGAATCAACACGTACACATGTCCTACCTTTCCTTGCACTTTGGAGCGTCTTTCCGTTATCCTAGTTGTGCATAATCGACGGCTCTTGTTGTACTTGCGGTAGTCTTGCTCTCACGGAGCGGTAGTACCGCAAGCACTCGGTAGTACCGCTGGGGGTCACGGTAGTACCGCTCCCCGGGAGCCTTAGTACCGCAACTCCGAGGCCTAGTGCTGCTCCGGTACGGTAGTAGGAGCGGATGTAATTTTTTACATCCGCGCCCCGTACGGTAGTACCGCCGTCATCTTGCGGTAGTACGCGGAAGGCCACGGTAGTACCGCTCTCCGGAGCCGTAGTACCGTGGCCCTCATACCCAGATACCGTTGCGCCATGGTAGTAGGAGCGGATGTAATTTTACATCCGCGCCTCAACGGTAGTATCAAGACCTCGTCTTGCGCGGTAGTACCGCGTCGGGTTTTACTTTGTTTCTTTTTCAGCGGAAGTAGGCACGGATGTATTTTATTTCATCCGCTCTTCGTAGGGTGTAGCTTACACGCCTTGCGGTAGTACCGCAAGTGGGAGCGGTAGTACCGCGGCGGCGGTAGTCTTCGCTCGATCGAAGCTAGTCCCGGCCTCTGCTGCTGCCGCGGTAGTACCATGGTCCTCCACGGTAGTACCGCGTGGCCGCGCGGTAGTACCGCGCTTCTGGAGCGGTAGTACCGTGTGTCGCGGGCTGATCTTGAGGATAACGGTTGGATCTTTTCCACGACTATAAAAGGGGTGTCTCCTACCTCTAGTTGACCATCTCTTCCATCTCTAAGCTCCATTGTTGCTCCAAGCTCCATTCTGGCCCGATCTCTCTCCCTAGCCAATCAAACTTGTTGATTTGCTCGGGATTGGGTGAGAAGGGCCCGATCTACACTTCCACCAAGAGACATTTGATTCCCCCCGCTTATCCCTTGCGGATCTTGTTACTCTTGGGTGTTTGAGCACCCTAGGCGGTTGAGGTCACCATGAGCCATATTCCATTGTGGTGAAGCTTCGTGGTGTCGTTGGGAGCCTCCAATTAAGTTGTGGAGATTGCCCCAACCTTATTTGTAAAGGTTCGGTTGCCGCCTTCAAGGGCACCAATAGTGGAATCACGACATCTTGCATTGTGCGAGGGCGTGAGGAGATTACGGTGGCCCTAGTGGCTTCTTGGGGAGCACTGTGGCTCCACACCGCTCTAACGGAGACGTACTTCTCCTCAAAAGGAAGGAACTTCGGTAACACATCCTCGTCTCCACCGGCTCCACTCTTGGTTATCCTATCCCTTTACTTGTGCAAGCTTATTTGTGTTTCTATCTTTGCTTGCTCGTGTGCTTGTGTTGATTGCATCATATAGGTTGTCCACCTAGTTGCATATCTAGACAACTTACTTTGTTGCAAAGTTTAATTTGGTCAAGAAAAGCTAAAAATTGTTAGTTTCCTATTCACCCCCCTCTAGTCAACTATATCGATCCTTTCAATTGGTATCAGAGCCTCGTCTCTTTTTAAGGACTTTACCATCCGAAGAGTATGGTTGACGTCGTAGATGATGTGGGAGAGCACTCCGGTGCGAATCCGATATCATCTACGGGAGATGGGGGTAACTTGATCTCTCGTGAGGAATTCAATGTGGCGTTGGACACATTGAAAACCTCCACGACGACCGAGGTCAAGGACATGTTTAAGGAATTCCTAGAAGGGCTTAAACTTTCCACCGCACCCGTGAAAGTGGGTAATCCCGCCAACACGGGGACGGATGCTAACTCCGATAAGGGGGAAGCTACTAGTGAGAAAGCCCCATCGTCTAGTGGTAAGAATGGCACCGGCATCTTCGCCCATGTGCAACCTCCTGCCGTCTATGGTGGACCGATTCCTTCTACTCATTTGAATCATGCCGGCCCACCTCCTAAGATTGATAAAAAGGAGGATTTTGATTCTTGGGTTTATTGTTTTAAGCGTCATTTAAATCATGTGAACACTAACCTTTGGAGAATCATTGAAGAAGGTTTCTATCCGCATGACCCGAGCAACTTCTCTCCTAGAGAAGTCTTGGACCATCAATTCAATGAGAATGCTCTCTTCATCATCCAAGAAGCAATCCTTCCCGAAGACCTCCCTCATCTCCGGCCCTACTCCCTTGCCAAATATGCTTGGCACAAGGTGGTTTCCCTTTATCGAGGAAGCGCAAGCATTCAACGTTCCAACTATGAAGTGGTGCAAGATGAAGTCGATGAGTTTGCAATGAAAGAAGATGAAGAACCTCGTGAGCTCTATCGGAGAGTCACCAAGCTCATGGTCTCCCTCCGGGATCATGGAAGTAAGGACACGGATGACAAGCTGGATCAAGCGCCAAATTCCTCAAGGCAATGATGCCCTACCACAAAGCCATGTCCTCCGTCATCCGTCAAAGGCGGACTTCCACACCCTGTCCTCAAGTGATGTGTTGG
Organism: Aegilops longissima; assembly: GCA_021605205.1. Lineage (NCBI taxonomy): Eukaryota > Viridiplantae > Streptophyta > Magnoliopsida > Poales > Poaceae > Aegilops > Aegilops longissima. The sequence goes on from CM038680.1 coordinate 716,893,246, forward strand.
ATGAGTTTGTGGCTATGAGCATATTGGACAAGACCGCCGACAATGTGGTGCCTCGCTCCCAAAGAGCAAAGAAGCCCAACCTCGCTTTAAAGGCCAAGGTTTGTGTCGAAGAAGAAGGAGAGGAGGAAGAAGAAGAGAGCAACCTCGAAGATACGAAGTATGACTATCATGAACACATGGCCCTTGCTTCAAGGCAATTTTGGAGCAAGAAGAACTCAAGGCCCAACTTCAACAAGAGCAACTCAAGTGGGGCAAAGGGCAAGCAACGAGTGAGGACTTGCTTCAATTGTGGCAATGTGAGTCACTTTGTTGCGGAGTGCCCATATGAGAAGAGGGAAGACAATGGTGGCAAGCTCATCCGTAAGGACAAGGCCAAGTCTTTCCCCAACAAGAGCAACTTCACCAAGAAGGCTCCTCACAAAGCTTTGGTGGTTCAAGAAGAGTACAATGAGGATGATGATGATGATGAAGATGGTGAGTCGGTTGCCATGGCCTCCGTTGCCATTGCGACGACTCCTCGGGTGTCTCTCTTTGACTCACCTAATGAAAGCATCACCGCCAAGTGCCTCATGGCTAAAGCCACCAACAAGGTAACCCCCAACATCAAAACTACCATCATCAATCATTCTTGTTTGACGGATTGCAATGATGAACACGAGGGGACTAATGTGGAGGATAATGAGTTTGAGACCTTTATGGGTAAACTCAAGGGCAAATCCAAGAAGCACTTTGTTGCTCTCTTGGAACAACTTGGTGAAGCCAATGACATGATCGAGGCTCATGAAGAAACCATCTCTAAGATGGAAGGGCATAGTCGTGACTATGCCGATGAGATTTCGGATCTTTCCAATGCTCTTGAGGAAGAGCGTGGTCTTCGTTTGGCTCTCGAGGAGTCATACAACGATGATCATGCTAAATTAAAGAAAGATCTTGATCATGCTCTTGTTGTGTCTCGTGTGCTAAGCTCCGAGAAGGCAAAACTTGGAGTTGATCTTGCTAGACTCAACGAGGAGTTTGACATTCTCGACAAGGCTCACAAAGTCTTGAAGGGTGCTCATGCTAGTCTCAAAGAGTCTCATGATCAACTCCAAGTGAAGCTAACCAAGGAGAAAGCCACCTTTCCTCATATGGTATTGATTGATAATGCAAATGCTACTAACCCTTGTTGTGAGCATGTGCATCTTATTGAGGAGAATGCTAAGTTGAAGGAGCAACTTGAAAAAGGCCTTGTCACATTCATACAAGGTGAGAAGAACCTTAATGACCTTTTGAGTAATCAAAAGGAAGTTGTGGCCAAGGAGGGGATTGGGTTCGCACCCAAGCCCAAGAACAAGAAGAAGAATGATAAGACCAAGCAACCTCCTCCTCTCAAGCAAACTTTTGTGAGGGAGGGAGAGGGTGCTTCAAGAAGAAGAAGAACCATACAAAGGGTGGCAATGCCAAGAAGGGCAACGCCACCCTCCAACATAGCCATGACTTTAATCCTTCTTATGTGTTATGCACGCTAGTGATGGGCATGTTTATGCCAAATTTGTTGGTTCTCCTCATGAATACATTGAATGGTCTATTTGGGTTCCTAAGACCCTTGTTACTAACATCAAAGGACCCATTACAAAATGGGTACCTAAAACCAAGCATTGATCGTGTGTAGGAGTTTGCTTCCGGTGGGGGATCATGGCTGCTCGATAGTGGAGCTACAAATCATATGACCGGAAGCAAGGACTTGGTGGTGGGCGTGCACAAGATTCCTTTTATGCTCACCAATGTCGAGTGGGGTGATTCCTCGTCTTCTAAGTTATTGGGACTTGGCAAGGTTGTCATTTCTCATGATCTCACGATCGAGAAGGTCATGCTTGTTGAGTCCCTTGCATTCAATTTACTTTCCGTTCGTCAACTCGCAATCATGGGCTTTGCCACTTTCTTTGATATTGATTCCGTGGCCCTCTTGTGGAGCAAGACTCTTAAAGTAGCCTTTGTTGGGCATGTCGAGAACGTTCTATATGTGGTCAACTTTTTGGAGCAACCCACTAAAACCGCGACATGCCTAATGGCTAAAGTTGACGTGGGATGGCTTTGGCATCGCCGTTTAGCCCATGTCAATATGAGATCTTTGCAAAGTCTTCTCAAGGGGGACCATGTCCGTGGACTAACAAATGTTAGTTTTGCCAAAGACCGTGCTTGCAGTGCTTGTATTGAAGGAAAGCTTCATGAGAAGGCTCACCCTCCCACGACCATCATCTACTCAAAGAGACCCTTGGAGCTCCTTCACATGGATCTCTTTGGGCCACCATCATTTGATAGTCTTGGAGGTAGAAAGTATTGCTTGGTGATTGTGGATGACTATTCTAGATACACTTGGGTATACTTCTTCAAGAGGAAGAGTGAGACTCAACAAACCGTCATCGACTTTGCAAATGAAGCTCAACGTCAACATAATGCAAAGATCTTGACAATAAGAAGTGACAACAGCACCGAGTTCAAGAACTACACCTTGGATGAGTTTCTTAGTGATGAGGGGATCAAGCATCAATATTCTGCACCATATACCCCTCAACAAAATGGTGTTGCGGAGAGGAAGAACCGGACGTTGATGGATGTGGCAAGGACCATGATGGCGGAGTTCAAGTCTCCATACAACTTTTGGGCCGAAGCCATCAACACCGCATGTCATGCATCCAATCGGCTCTATCTCCGCAAAGGCTTGAACAAGACTCCTTATGAGATACTCACCGGCAACAAGCCCAATCTCAAGTACTTCCGAGTGTTCGGGTGTAAGTGTTCCATTCTCAAGAAAGGTGTTCGTTTGTCTAAATTTGAAGCTAGAGCTCATGAGGGCATATTTGTTGGTTATGCTACAAACTCTCATGCTTACCGTGTCCTCAATAAATCCACGGGACTTATTGAGGAGACGTGTAACGTGGAGTTTGATGAGAATAACTGCTCCCATGTGGAGCAAAGTGGCACTTGTGATGTAGGTGATGAAATTCCTCCTCAAGCCATAAGAAGAATGGGTGTTGGTTTTATCCTACCCGTTGAGGAACCCCTTGTGGCCGAAGGAGAAGGACAATGCTCCACTCAAGTGGAGCCATCACCAACCCAAGGCCCACACGCTTCCGAAGAACAAAGTGAAGGCCCTCAACCTCATGAACAAGACCAAGGGCAAGATCATGCTCAAGATGATGGTGACACACCACATGATGCCCAAGGTCAAGTTCTCTCCCCCGAGCATGCTCAAGATCAAGAACATGCTCAAGACGGCGCTCAAGATGATCAAGTGACCCCTCCTCATCTCACCTCCGAGGAGGAATTAGAGCGTCGTGCCGCCAAGATTGCGTCCAAACTCACCACCAAAGGCCATCTCATGGAGAATGTGGTTGGAAGCCTAAGAAAAGGGGTAAGCACTCGTAGACAATTGGCAAACTATTGTGAACATCACGTGTTTGTCTCTTGTGTTGAACCCCAAAAGGTCTATGAGGCGCTCGAAGACTCGGATTGGCTCAATGCCATGCATGAAGAAATCAACAACTTCGAGTACAACAAGGTGTGGAGATTGGTGCCAAGGCCATCGGGGAACCACAACGTCATTGGAACCAAGTGGATCTTCAAGAACAAGCAAGATGCTCATGGGAACATCATTCGCAACAAGGCAAGATTGGTAGCACAAGGCTACTCCCAAGTCGAGGGTATCGACTACGGTGAAACCTTTGCTCCCGTTGCTCGCCTTGAATCCATTCGTTTGTTGAATGCTTATGCTTCCCATCACAACTTTAAGCTGCAACAAATGGATGTGAAAAGTGCTTTTCTTAATGGTCCTATTAATGAGTTGGTCTATGTCAAGCAACCCCCCGGGTTCGAGGACCCCTAATTCCCGGATCATGTGTATCAACTCGATAAGGCACTCTATGGCCTTAAACAAGCCCCACGTGCGTGGTATGACCACCTTACCGAGTTGTTACAAGATCGTGGATTTGAGGTGGGGCAAATCGATCCCACTCTTTTCACTAAGAAGGTCAATGGGGAGTTGTTTGTATGCCAACTATATGTTGATGATATTATCTTTGGTTCCCCTAACAAAGCTTTCAATGAGGAATTTGCCGCTCTCATGACCTCCAAGTTCAAGATGTCTTCTATGGGAGAGTTGAAGTTCTTCCTTGGTTTTGATATCAAATAAAGAAGAGAAGGAACCTTCATAAACCAAGCCAAATACACTCATGACATGCTCAAAAGATTCAAGCTAAGTGATGTCAAGACGGCTACTAAACCAATGCCTACCAAGTGCCAACTTGACATTGATCCCAATGGTAAAGCGGTGGATCAAAAGGTATATCGCTCCATGATTGGCTCCTTGCTTTACCTTTGTGCATCTAGACCGGATATCATGTTGAGTGTGGGAATGTGTGCACGGTTTGAAGCCGCACTGAAGGAAAGTCACTATGTGGCGGTCAAGCGAATTTTTCGATATTTGGCTCATACCCCAAACTTTGGCTTATGGTACCCAAGAGGGGCAAACTTCAAGCTTGAAGGATTTACTGATTCGATTAGGCGGAGACAAAGTGGATAGGAAGTCCACCTCGGAGGGTGCCAATTTCTTGGTTGCTCTTTGGTAAGTTGGTCTTCCAAGAAGCAAAGTTGTGTGTCTCTCTCGTCCACCGAAGCGGAATATGTGGCGGCCGGTAGTTGTTGTGCTCAACTCCTATGGATGAGGCAAACTTTAAAGGAGTACGGTGTCATTTGTGAAAAAGTGCCTCTTTGGTGTGATAATGAAAGTGCTATCAAGATTTCTCTCAACCCGGTGCAACACTTCAAGACGAAGCACATTGAGATTCGGTATCACTTCATCCGGGATCACATTAGGCGAGGGGAGATCGAGCTCAAGTATGTCAACACTCATGATAACCTTACAGATATTTTCACGAAGCCCTTGGATGAAGCAAGATTTCGCGAGTTAAGGCATGAGCTAAATATCATTGATTTGAGCAATGTGACTTGAACCCGTGCACCCCCCACCACACTCAACTTGTTGTCTAGTTTAGGTGTAGGCATGGGCATAGGGGGAGTGTTGTTCTCTCAATGAACTCTCCCTCCCCCCATCATGCATAAATAGATCAACTCTTTCACATTAGCCATTTTTTATGGTACTTGTGCTTCAAAGACGAGTTTTGGTCATGGGCCCAAGGATAATTCTTCGCGGTGCCATACCATCTAACTCAAACATAGGTGGCTTCGGCCACCGCCCTCTCCTTTTGAGAGGTTTTGTCGCTTGGTGTTCTCTTGTTGTCTTTCTGCCTCTGGTTTGTGCGTGTTCTGGTGGTTTCCTTTGTGTGAAAAGTTTCCTTGCAAAGACCTTCTTCTTGTGTTGAAACCGGCTGTGTCTTGAGCTCACGGTACTACCGCGGACAGCTACGGTACTACCGCAGCCAACCACGGTACTACAGCGTGTGGGAGCACGCAGTACTCATCTCCCCACGCGGCAGTAATTTTTATCGCCACTGGTGAGCGGTACTACCGCTTTGGTGCGGTACTTCCGCCCGAGCAGTACTACCGCGATGACATGCGGTACTACCGCGCCCGGCTTGGCGCGTGGGGATAAGGCAGGCAGGGGAGTTCTAACTCCCCATACCCATTCGCAGTTCCCCCACGTCGTGTCTCTCTCTCTCTCTCCACGCTCAAGATCGGGCCGGCGTTAATCGCGGATCTCCTCCTCCGCTGCCCTCCGTGATTCCGTCTGGTGGGATCTTTCCCCACCACGTGCTCTTGCTATGGACCCAGGTTTTCCCCCAATCTTTCCTCGTTTTATTGAGTTCTTTGCCTCTAGGTTGTTGGGGGAGACTTGTGTGTTCTAGAGATTCTTAGGCTGTTTCTTTGCAAGAGTAGGATGAAGGAGAGTAGCTTTGCGTAGGGATTATACTTGTATTTTTGTCTTGCGATAGATTTGATCACCGTCGCACTGCCGTTGTTTCGCGGTTCTTTTCAGATTCGAACTGACGTTTGGATATGACGCGATGCGGTACTACCGCTCGTCGGGCGCGGTACTACCGCTAGCACGGTACTACCGCCCCTCTAGCGCGGTACTACCGCGCTCACTGCGGCACTAAAATTTTACTACCGCTCCAACCACGGTACTACCGCGACCTCGCACGGTACTACCGCGACTTGGAGCAGTACTAATCTTTTAGTACCGCGAACGCGGCAAGATTACCGTGGCTCACATCTATCGCTTGCCAACTTTCACGTATATTTCCTATGTGTTTCTTGTGCTTTGCCGTGGTCTTTGCATTGATCCTCTTCGCGTTCGTTGGTGTTTTGCGTTTGTGTCTCAGGTGGTGGCTCTCGCCGTTCCAATCCCAGTCGTGACACTGGCTCCAAGCGTCTGCGCAACCCTGTGAAAGCACCGGAGGGCTCCTTCGCCCCAAGCGCTCTGTCAAGACATCAGCTAGCAAGTTCAAGGAGCCCGCCAAGGGCATGTATGAGATGCCACAATCTGAGTACGTCCGTCTCAGGTAGCTTCACCCGTACGTGAACCCTCGTTCCTCTGTCAGAGGTTGTGAGATGTTTTGGAACAAGCAACAGACCAACATCTATCTGCATGTCATCAAAAACAAGCAGAATACCTACGTGGATGTGAAATGGATTGACATGCATCACATGCGGAAGGACAAGTTCCGTGCGTACTTTGGAGAGGCTCTGGACTTGGTGGAGCAGTTTGGCATTGAGCATGTGATATCCTTTCACCTTGATTATGACCCTGAGCTTATCTGCCGCTTATTTGCCTCGATACTTTCACTCGATGAGGAGCGAAGGATGACCTGATGTCCAATGGCCGTATCTTGATGCTACGGAAGGAGTTCATGGATTTGCTCCAGGTTCCGGATGATGGGCTCGACACTCCCGTGGGTGTTCGCCCCCATGCCAACTCTGAGTCTGCCAACAAGGACAAGCTTACACCATACTATGTTGAGAAGACGCTCCCAAGTGGCAAGATAGGGTTGGTACTCAACTCTTTTCTGGATATCATGTATCGCATCTTCCGCAACTCCTTGTTCCCTCACATTGGTGACAAGGACAAGGTTCATGCCTATTTGGTGGATATAATGCTCATCTGCGAGGAGGCTCGTTTGTCTCAGACTCAGCCACTTGATGTCTCACACATCATGTGGTGTGAGCTTCGGTTTCGCGTGTTCAACCGCAAAGTGCCTATCTATGGGCCCTATCTGTTTCCTGCTGATCTCAAGACTTGGGAGAAGATGTTCCCTGGTGAGGAGTTCCTTGCCCCTGACTGGATTCGCCATGATCCCATTTGTCTGCGTGTCAAACCCAACTGGGCCAACACTACTACTCGTGCCGAGGCGTCTGCTGCTAGGGCTGCTGTTGATGAGGAGGATGCTGGCGTCGAGGATGGTGCTGAGGGCCGTGCTGCTAGGCCTTCCCAGAGCTCCTCTATGCCTTCATGGGCCAAGAAGCTGAAGGACAAGATGAAGACTCTTTTCTGCATGCAAGCCAATGGGCAGTACAAGACTCACGTGGCGTCCAAGGAGAGTCGTCGCCGGGACAGGAAGATCTTGCAGCTCTATGGTGAGGATGTGTCTCGCGGGTCTGAGGAGCGCATCACTCCAGAGGCCGAGTGGATGGAGAAGCAAGGCTACAGGTGGACTGATTCTGAGGAGGACATCGAGGAGTCCATCCCTGTTGTCGAGGAGTCCGACGGAGAGGGTTGGGATGAGTTCCCTGCTGCTTGAGCCACCACTTGTGTGTAGGTGTCCTCTCTGCCTTTTTGGCGTCTCGATGCCAAAGGGGGAGAGAGTGTAGGGATTTGCGAGTCGTGTGTCGTGTTCGTGTTTGGTGTGTTTGTTGCTTTCTCGTTTGAACTTCGTTTGAACCTTGTTTCAGTTGCTTTTCCTTCATATGGTGTAAGACATATGCACTCTATCTATCTTAGCGAGCTTGTGATATATTGTGCTATGATCTGCTTAGATGTTAATTATCGTGCCTTTGTCTCTAAAATATAGGGGGAGTGGTGATCCTAGTGTGTGTGCTATGCAGTCCAAAGCATTCATCCAGGGTGCACACATCTAGGGGGAGCCCGTCTATATTTTGGAGAGGAGGGGTTTGCCCTTGCTCAATATTGAAGGAAATATGCCCTAGAGGCAATAATAAAGTTATTATTTATTTCCTTATATCATGATAAATGTTTATTGTTCATGCTAGAAATGTATTAACCGGAAACATAATACATGTGTGAATACATAGACAAACAGTGTCACTAGTATGCCTCTACTAGACTAGCTTGTTAATCAAAGATGGTTGAGTTTCCTAACCATAGACAAAGGAGTTGTCATTTGATTAACAAGGTCACATCATTGGTTGAATGATCTGATTGACATGACCCATTCCATTAGCTTAGCACCCGATCGTTTAGTATGTTGCTATTGCTTTTATCCATGACTTATACATGTTCCTATAACTATGAGATTATGCAACTCCCGTTTACCGGAGGAACACTTTGGGTACTACCAAACGTCACAACGTAACTGGGTGATTATAAAGGAGTACTACAGGTGTCTCCAAAGGCAGATGTTGGGTTGGCGTATTTCGAGATTAGGATTTGTCACTCCGATTGTCGGAGAGGTATCTCTGGGCCCTCTCGGTAATACACATCACTAAGCCTTGCAAGCATTACAACTAAAGAGTTAGCTGTGAGATGGTGTATTACGGAAGCGAGTAAAGAGACTTGCCGATGACGAGATTGAACTAGGTATTGGATACCGACGATCGAATCTCGGGCAAGTAACATACCGATGACAAAGGGAACAACGTATGTTGTTATGCGGTCGACCGATAAAGATCTTCGTAGAATATGTAGGAGCCAATATGGGCATCCAGGTCCCGCTATTGGTTATTGACGGAGATGTGTCTCGGTCATGTCTACATTATTCTCGAACCGTAGGGTCCGCACGCTTAAGGTTTCGATGGCGGTTATATTATGAGTTTATGTATTTTGATGTACGAAGGAGTTGAGTCCGGATGTGATCACGGACATGACGAGGAGTCTCGAAATGATCGAGACATAAAGATTGATATATTGGGCGGCTATATTCGGACACGGAAAGGTTCGGAAGTTTCGGAGAAAACGGAGTGCCGAGGGTTACGGAACCCCGGGAAGTAATGGGCCTTATTGGGCCAAGAGGGAGAAAGAGGGCTGCACCAGGAGGTGGCGCCCCCCATGGGGAGTCCGAATTGGACAAGGAGGGGGGGCCCCCTTCCCTCTCCTCTCCTCTCTTTCCTTCCCCTTCCTTCTTCCTAGTAGGACTAGGAAAGGGAGTCCTACTCCCACTAGGAGGAGGACTCCCCCTCCTGGCGCGCCTCCTAGGGCCGCCGGCCCTCCCCTTGCTCCTTTATATCTGGGGCAGGGGCACCCTAGAACACACAAGTTGATCCTTGAGATCGTTCCTTAGCCGTGTCGGTGCCCCCTCCACCATATTCCACCTCGGTCAAATTGTAGCAGTGCTTAGGCGAAGCCTGCGTCGATAAAACATCAAGATCGTCACCACGCCGTCGTCTTGTGGAACTCTCTCCCCGGAGCTTTGCTGGATCGGAGTCCGAGGAGCGTCACCGAGCTGAGCGTGTGCCAAGAACTCGGAGGTGCCGAGTATGCGGCGCTGGGATCGGTTGGATCGCGAGGAGAACGTCGACTACTTCCTCTACGTTGTGATCGCTTCGCCCGGGTCTCACGAGTGCGTAGACAACACTCTCCCTCTCGTTGCTATGCATCACCATGATCTTGCGTGTGCGTAGGAAATTTTTGAAATTACTCGTTCCCCAACAGTGGCATCCGAGCCTAGGTTTTTATGGTTTGATGTTTTGCACGAGTAGAACACAAGTGAGTTGTGGGCGATACAAGTCATCTGCCTACCAGCATGTCATACTTTGGTTCAGCGGTATTGTGAGATGAAGCGGCCCGGACCGACATTACGCGTACGCTTACGCGAGACTGGTTTCACCGTTACGAGCACTCGTGCTTAAAGGTGGCTGGCGGGTGTCTGTCTCTCTCACTTTAGTTGAACCGAGTGTGACTACGCCCGGTCCTTGAGAAGGTTAAAACGGAGTCTATTTGACGAAGTATCGTTGTGGTTTTGATGCGTAGGTGAGATTGGTTCTTGCATAAGCCCGTAGCAGCCACGTAAAATTTGCAACAACAAAGTAGAGGACGTCTAACTTGTTTTTGCAGGGCATGTTGTGATGTGATATGGTCAAGACATGATGCTATATTTTATTGTATGAGATGATCATGTTTTGTAACGAAGTTATCGACAACTGGCTGGAGCCATATGGTTGTCGCTTTATTGTATGAAATGCAAGCGCCTGTAATTGCTTTACTTTATCACTAAGCGGTAGCGATAGTCGTAGAAGCAATAGATGGCGTGGCGACAACGATGCTACGATGGAGATCAAGGTGTCGCGCCGGTGGCGATGGTGATCACGACGGTGCTTGGAGATGGAGATCACAAGCACAAGATGATGATGGCCATATCATATCACTTATATTGATTGCATGTGATGTTTATCTTTTATGCATCTTATTTTGCTTTGATTGACGGTAGCATTTTAAGATGATCTCTCACTAAAATTATCAAGTAGTGTTCTCCACGAGTATGCACCGTTGCCAAAGTTAAATCGTGCCGAGACACCACGTGATGATCGGGTGTGATAAGCTCTCGTCCATCTACAACGGGTGCAAGCCAGTTTTGCACACGCAGAATACTCAGGTTATACTTGACGAGCCTAGCATATGCAGATATGGCCTCGGAACACGGAGACCGAAAGGTCGGCGTGAATCATATAGTAGATATGATCAACATAAGATGTTCACCATTGAAAACTACTCCATCTCACGTGATGATCGGTTATGGTTTAGTTGATTTGGATCACGTGATCACTTAGATGACTAGAGAGATGTCTGTCTAAGTGGGAGTTCTTAAGTAATATGATTAATTGAACTTAAATTTATCATGAACTTAGTACTGATAGTATCTTGCTTGTCTATGTCTGTTTATAGATAGATGGCTCGTCTTTGTTGTTCCGTTGAATTTTAATGCGTTCCTTGAGAAAGCAAAGTTGAAAGATGATGGTAGCAATTACGGACTGGGTCCGTAACACGAGGATTATCCTCATTGCTGCACGAGAAGAGTTACGTCCCGGATGCACCGCTAGGTGCCAGACCTCTTCTTGATGCAACCGACGGCGTTAAGAACGTCTGGCGAGCAAAGCTGATGACTACTCTATAGTTCAGTGTGCCATGCTTTACGGCTTAGAACCGGGTCTTCAACGACGTTTTGAGCGTCATGGAGCATATGAGATGTTCCAGAGTTGAAGTTGATATTTCAACAGAATGCCCGGATTGAGAGATATGAAGTCTCTAATAAGTTCTATAGCTGCAAGATGGAGGAGAATGGGTCTGTCAGTGAGCACATACTCAGAATGTCTGGGTATTACAATCACTTGACTCAACTGGGAGTTGATCTTCCGGATGATTGTGTCATTGACAAATTCTTCAATCACCGCCACCAAGCTACAAAGGCTTCGTGATGAACTATAATATGCAAGGGTTAGTAAAGACTATGCTCGAGCTCTTCGCAATGCTAAAGGCTGCGGAGGTAGAAATCAAGAAGGAGCATCAAGTGTTGATGGTCAATAAGACCACTAGTTTCAAGAAGAAAGGCAAAGGGAAGAAGAAGGAACTTCAAGAAGAACAGCAAACAAGTTGCTGCTCAAGAGAAGAAACCCAAGTCTGGACCTAAACCTGAAACTGAGTGCTTCTCTGCAAGCGACTCGTCCTTTGGAAGCGGAACTGCCCCAAGTATTTGGCGGATAAGAAGGATGGCAAGGTGAACAAAGGTATATGTGATATACATGTTATTGATGTGTACCTTACGAGCTCGCAGAGCACTGGTATTTGATACTGGTTACATTGCTAATATTTGCAACTCGAAGCAGGGGACTACGGATTGCGAACACCGCAAAGGACGAGGTGACGATGCGCGTGGGAAATGGTTCCAAAGTCGATGTGATCGCAGATCGGCACGCTACCTCTACATCTACCTTGGGATTAGTTTTAGACCTAAATAATTGTTATTTGGTGCCGCGTTGAGCATGAACATTATATCTGGATCTTGTTTGATGCGAGGCGGTTATTCATTTAAATCAGAGAATAATGGTTGTTCTATTTATATGAATAATATCTTTTATGGTCATGCACCCTTGAAGAGTGGTCTATTTTAATGAATCTCGATAGTAGTGATACACATATTCATAATGTTGAAACCAAAAGATGCAGAGTTGATAATGATAGTGCAACTTATTTGTGGCACTTGCCGTTTAGGTCATATCGGTATAAAGCGCATGAAGAAACTCCATCTTGATGGATTTTGGAGTCACTTGATTATGAATCACTTGGCACTTGCGAACCGTGCCTCATGGGCAAGATGACTAAAACCCGTTCTCGGTACTATGGAGAGAGCAACAGATTTGTTGGAAATCATACATACAGATGTATGTGGTCCAATGAATGTTGAGGCTCGTGGCGGATATCGTTATTTTCTCACCTTCACAGATGATTTAAGCAGATATGGGTATATCTACTTAATGAAACATAAGTCTGAAACATTTGAAAAGTTCAAAGAATTTCAGAGTGAAGTTGAAAATCATCGTAATAAGAAAATAAAGTTTCTACGATCTGATCGTGGAGGCGAATATTTGAGTTCTGAGTTTGGTCTACATTTGAAACAATGCGGAATAGTTTCACAACTCACGCCACCGGAACACCATAGCGCAATGGTGTGTCCGAGCGTCGTGTCGCACTTTACTAGATATGGTGCGATCTATGATGTCTCTTACAGATTTACCGCTATCGTTTTGGGGTTATGCTCTTGAGGCGGCCGCATTCACACTGAATAGAACACCGTCAAAATCCGTTGAGGCGACACCTTATGAACTATGGTTTAGCAAGAAACCAAAGTTGTCGTTTCTTAAAGTTTGGGGATGCGATGCTTATGTGAAAAAGCTTCAACCTGATAAGCTCGAACCTAAATCGAGAAATGTGTCTTCATAGGATACCCAAAGGAGACAGTTGGGTACACCTTATATCACAGATCCGAAGGCAAGACATTTGTTGCTAAGAATGGATCCTTTCTAGAGAAGGAGTTTCTCTCGAAAGAAGTGAGTGGGAGGAAAGTAGAACTTGATGAGGTAATCTGTACCTTCTCCCTTATTTGAAAGTAGTTTATCACAGAAACTAGTTTCTGCGACATCTACACCAAATAGTGAGGAAGTTGATGATGTTGATCATGAAACTTCAGATCAAGTTACTACAGAACCTCGTAGATCAACCAGAATAAGATCCGCACTGAGTGATACGGTAATCCTGTTCGGAAGTCATGCTACTAGATCATGATGAACCTCGAACTATGAAGAAGCGATGGTGAGCCCAGATTCCATAAAATGGCTTGAGGCCATGAAATCTGAGATGGGATCCATGTATGAAAACAAAGTGTGGACTTTGGTTGACTTGCCCGAGGGTCGGCAAGCAATAGAAAACAAGTGGATCTTCAAGAAGAAGACCGACGCGACGGTAATATTATCGTCTACAAAGCTCGACTTATGCAAAGGGTTTCGACAAGTTCAAGGGATTGACTACGATGAGACCTTCTCACCAGTGGCGATGCTTAAGTCTGTCGAATCATGTTAGCAATTGCCGCATTTTATGATTATGAAATTTGGCAAATGGATGTAAAGACTGCATTCTGAATGGATTTACGGAAGAAGAGTTGTATATGATGCAACCAGAAGGTTTTATCGATCCAAAGGAGCTAACAAAGTGTGCAAGCTCCAGCGATCCATTTATGGACTGGTGCAAGCATCTCGGAGTTGGAATAAGCGCTTTGATAATGTGATCAAAGCATTTGGGTTTATCTGAGACTTTTGGAGAAGCTGTATTTACAAGAAAGTGAGTGGGAGCTCAGTAGCATTTCGATATTATATGTAGATGACATATTACTAATCGGAAATGATATAGAATTCTGAATAGCATAAAGGGATACTTGAACAAGAGTTTTTCGATGAAGGACCTCGGTGAAGCTGCTTACATATTGGGCCTCAAAATCTATAGAGATAGATCAAGACGCTTAATTGGACTTTCACAAAGCACATACCTTGACAAGATTTTGAAGAAGTTCAAAATGGATCAAGCAAAGAAAGGGTTCTTGCCTGTGTTACAAGGTGTGAAGTTGAGTAAGACTCAATGCCCGACCACCGCAGAAGATAGAGAGAAAATGAAAGATGTTCCCTATGCCTCAGCCATAGGCTCTATCATGTATGCAATGCTGTGTACCAGACCTGATGTGTGCCTTGCTATAAGCTTAGCAGGAGGTACCAAAGTAATCCAGAGTGGATCATTTGGACAGCGGTCAAGAACATCTGAAGTACACGAAAAGGACTAAGGATATGTTTCTCGTATATGGAGGTGACAAAGAGCTCATCGATGGCAGTTACGTTGATGCAAGCTTTGACACTGATCCGGACGATTCTAAATCGCAAACCGGATCGTATTTACACTAAGCGGAGGAGCTGTCGGTTGGTGCAGTTCTAAACAAAGCGTCGTGGCGGGATCTACAAGTGAAGCGGAATACATAGCAGCTTCGAAAGCAGCTAATGAAGGAGTCGGATGAAGGAGTTCATATCCGATCTAGGTGTCTTACCTAGTGCATCGGGTCCAATGAAAATCTTTTGTGACAATCTTTGGAGCAATTGCTTTGGCAAAGGAATCCAGATTTCACAAGAGAACCAAACACATCAAGAGACGCTTCAATTCCATCCGGGACTTAGTCCGGTGGGAGACATAGAGATTTGCAAGATACATACGGATCTGAATGTAGCAGACCGTTGACTAAGCCTCTTCCACGAGCAAAACATGATCAGCACCAAGACTCCATGGGTGTTAGAATCATTCTTGTGTAATCTAGATTATTGACTCTAGTGCAAGTGGGAGACTAAAGGAAATATGCCCTAGAGGCAATAATAAAGTTATTATTTATTTCCTTATATCATGATAAATGTTTATTGTTCATGCTAGAAATGTATTAACCGGAAACATAATACATGTGTGAATACATAGACAAGCAGTGTCACTAGTATGCCTCTACTAGACTAGCTTGTTAATCAAAGATGGTTGAGTTTCCTAACCATAGACAAAGGAGTTGTCATTTGATTAACAAGGTCACATCATTGGTTGAATGATCTGATTGACATGACCCATTCCATTAGCTTAGCACCCGATCGTTTAGTATGTTGCTATTGCTTTTATCCATGACTTATACATGTTCCTATAACTATGAGATTATGCAACTCCGTTTACGGAGGAACACTTTGGGTACTACCAAACTTCACAACGAATGGGTGATTATAAAGGAGTACTACAGGTGTCTCCAAAGGCAGATGTTGGGTTGGCGTATTTGAGATTAGGATTTGTCACTCCGATTGTCGGAGAGGTATCTCTGGGCCCTCTCGGTAATACACATCACTAAGCCTTGCAAGCATTACAACTAAAGAGTTAGCTGTGAGATGGTGTATTACGGAAGCGAGTAAAGAGACTTGCCGATGATGAGATTGAACTAGGTATTGGATACCGACGATCGAATCTCGGGCAAGTAACATACCGATGACAAAGGAACAACGTATGTTGTTATGCGGTCTGACCGATAAAGATCTTCGTAGAATATGTAGGAGCCAATATGGGCATCCAGGTCCGCTATTGGTTATTGACCGGAGATGTGTCTCGGTCATGTCTACATTATTCTCGAACCGTAGGGTCCGCACGCTTAAGGTTTCGATGGCGGTTATATTATGAGTTTATGTATTTTGATGTACGAAGGAGTTCGAGTCCCGGATGTGATCACGGACATGACGAGGAGTCTCAAATGATCGAGACATAAAGATTGATATATTGACGGCTATATTCGGACACGGAAAGGTTCGGAAGTTTCGGAGAAAACCGGAGTGCCGGAGGGTTACGGAACCCCGGGAAGTAATGGGCCTTATTGGGCCAAGAGGGAGAAAGAGGGCTGCACCAGGAGGTGGCGCCCCCCATGGGGAGTCCGAATTGGACAAGGGGGCGCCCCCCTCCCTCTCCTCTCCTCTCTTTCCTTCCCCTTCCTTCTTCCTAGTAGGACTAGGAAAGGGAGTCCTACTCCCACTAGGAGGAGGACTCCCCCTCCTGGCGCGCCTCCTAGGGCCGGCCGCCCTCCCCTTGCTCCTTTATATCACGGGGGCAGGGGGCACCCTAGAACACACAAGTTGATCCTTGAGATCGTTCCTTAGCCGTGTCGGTGCCCCCTCCACCATATTCCACCTCGGTCAAATTGTAGCAGTGCTTAGGCGAAGCCTGCGTCGATAAAACATCAAGATCGTCCACCACGCCGTCGTCTTGTGGAACTCTCTCTCCCGGAGCTTTGCTGGATCGGAGTCCGAGGCGTCACCGAGCTGAGCGTGTGCCAAGAACTCGGAGGTGCGGAGTAACGGCGCTGGGATCGGTTGGATCGCGAGGAGAGCGTCGACTACTTCCTCTACGTTGTGATCGCTTCGCTTGGTCTCACGAGTGCGTAGACAACACTCTCCCCTCTCGTTGCTATGCATCACCATGATCTTGCGTGTGCGTAGGAAATTTTTGAAATTACTCGTTCCCCAACAGTGGCATCCGAGCCTAGGTTTTATGGTTTGATGTTTTGCACGAGTAGAACACAAGTGAGTTGTGGGCGATACAAGTCATACTGCCTACCAGCATGTCATACTTTGGTTCAGCGGTATTGTGAGATGAAGCGGCCGGACCGACATTACGCGTGCGCTTCGCGAGACTGGTTTCACCGTTCGAGCACTCGTGCTTAAAGGTGGCTGGCGGGTGTCTGTCTCTCTCACTTTAGTTGAACCGAGTGTGACTCGCCCGGTCCTTGAGAAGGTTAAAAGCGGAGTCTATTTGACGAAATATCGTTGTGGTTTTGATGCGTGGGTGAGATTGGTTCTTGCATAAGCCCGTAGCAGCCACGTAAAATTTGCAACAACAAAGTAGAGGACGTCTAACTTGTTTTTGCAGGGCATGTTGTGATGTGATATGGTCAAGACATGATGCTATATTTTATTGTATGAGATGATCATGTTTTGTAACGAAGTTATCGGCAATGGCTGGAGCCATATGGTTGTCGCTTTATTGTATGAAATGCAAGCGCCTGTAATTGCTTTACTTTATCACTAAGCGGTAGCGATAGTCGTAGAAGCAATAGATGGCGTAAACGACAACGATGCTACGATGGAGATCAAGGTGTCGGCGCCGGTGGCGATGGTGATCACGACGGTGCTTGGAGATGGAGATCACAAGCACAAGATGATGATGGCCATATCATATCACTTATATTGATTGCATGTGATGTTTATCTTTTATGCATCTTATTTTGCTTTGATTGACGGTAGCATTTTAAGATGATCTCTCACTAAAATTATCAAGTAGTGTTCTCCTGAGTATGCACGTTGCCAAAGTTAAATCGTGCCGAGACACCACGTGATGATCGGGTGTGATAAGCTCTCGTCCATCTACAACGGGTGCAAGCCAGTTTTGCACCGCAGAATACTCAGGTTATACTTGACGAGCCTAGCATATGCAGATATGGCCTCGGAACACGGAGACCGAAAGGTCGGCGTGAATCATATAGTAGATATGATCAACATAAGATGTTCACCATTGAAAACTACTCCATCTCACGTGATGATCGGTTATGGTTTAGTTGATTTGGATCACGTGATCACTTAGATGACTAGAGAGATGTCTGTCTAAGTGGGAGTTCTTAAGTAATATGATTAATTGAACTTAAATTTATCATGAACTTAGTACTGATAGTATCTTGCTTGTCTATGTCTGTTTATAGATAGATGGCTCGTCTTTGTTGTTCCGTTGAATTTTAATGCGTTCCTTGAGAAAGCAAAGTTGAAAGATGATGGTAGCAATTACGGACTGGGTCCGTAACTTGAGGATTATCCTCATTGCTGCACGTAAGAGTTACGTCCCGGATGCACCGCTAGGTGCCGACCTCTTCTTGATGCTGGCCGACGGCGTTAAGAGCGTCTGGCGAGCAAAGCTGATGACTACTCTATAGTTCAGTGTGCCATGCTTTACGGCTTAGAACCGGGTCTTCAACGACGTTTTGAGCGTCATGGAGCATATGAGATGTTCCAGGAGTTGAAGTTGATATTTCAACAGAATGCCCGGATTGAGAGATATGAAGTCTCTAATAAGTTCTATAGCTGCAAGATGGAGGAGAATGGGTGCATCGGTGAGCACATACTCGGAATGTCCAGGTATTACAATCACTTGACTCAACCGGGAGTTGATCTTCCGGATGATTGTGTCATTGACAGAATTCTTCAATCACTGCCACCAAGCTACAAAGGCTTCGTGATGAACTATAATATGCAAGGGTTAGTAAAGACTATGCAGAGCTCTTACAATGCTAAAGGCTGCGGAGGTAGAAATCAAGAAGGAGCATCAAGTGTTGATGGTCAATAAGACCACTAGTTTCAAGAAGAAAGGCAAAGGGAAGAAGAAGGAACTTCAAGAAGAACAGCAAACAAGTTGCTGCTCAAGAGAAGAAACCCAAGTCTGGACCTAAACCTGAAACTGAGTGCTTCTCCGCAAGCGACTGGTCCTTTGAAGCGGAACTGCCCCAAGTATTTGGCGGATAAGAAGGATGGCAAGGTGAACAAAGGTATATGTGATATACATGTTATTGATGTGTACCTTACGAGCTCGCATAGCACTGGTATTTGATCTGGTTACATTGCTAATATTTGCAACTCGAAGCAGGACTACGGATTAGCGAACAACGGCAAAGGGCGAGGTGACGATGCGCGTGGGAAATGGTTCCAAAGTCGATGTGATCGCAGTCGGCACGCTACCTCTACATCTACCTTCGGGATTAGTTTTAGACCTAAATAATTGTTATTTGGTGCCGCGTTGAGCATGAACATTATATCTGGATCTTGTTTGATGCGAGGCGGTTATTCATTTAAATCGAGAGAATAATGGTTGTTCTATTTATATGAATAATATCTTTTATGGTCATGCACCCTTGAAGAGTGGTCTATTTTAATGAATCTCGATAGTAGTGATACACATATTCATAATGTTGAAACCAAAAGATGCAGAGTTGATAATGATAGTGCAACTTATTTGTGGCACCGCCGTTTAGGTCATATCGGTATAAAGCGCATGAAGAAACTCCATCTTGATGGATTTTTGGAGTCACTTGATTATGAATCACTTGGCACTTGCGAACCGTGCCTCATGGGCAAGATGACTAAAACCCGTTCTCGGTACTATGGAGAGAGCAACAGATTTGTTGGAAATCATACATACAGATGTATGTGGTCCAATGAATGTTGAGGCTCGTGGCGGATATCGTTATTTTCTCACCTTCACAGATGATTTAAGCAGATATGGGTATATCTACTTAATGAAACATAAGTCTGAAACATTTGAAAAGTTCAAAGAATTTCAGAGTGAAGTTGAAAATCATCGTAATAAGAAAATAAAGTTTCTACGATCTGATCGTGGAGGCGAATATTTGAGTTCTGAGTTTGGTCTACATTTGAAACAATGCGGAATAGTTTCACAACTCCGCCACCGGAACACCACAGCGCAATGGTGTGTCCGAGCGTCGAATCGCACTTTACTAGATATGGTGCGATCTATGATGTCTCTTACAGATTTACCGCTATCGTTTTGGGGTTATGCTCTTGAGGCGGCCGCATTCACGCTGAATAGAACACCGTCAAAATCCGTTGAGGCGACACCTTATGAACTATGGTTTAGCAAGAAACCAAAGTTGTCGTTTCTTAAAGTTTGGGGATGCGATGCTTATGTGAAAAAGCTTCAACCTGATAAGCTCGAACCTAAATCGAATGTGTCTTCATAGGATACCCAAAGGAGACAGTTGGGTACACCTTCTATCACAGATCCGAAGGCAAGACATTTCTTGCTAAGAATGGATCCTTTCTAGAGAAGGAGTTTCTCTCGAAAGAAGTGAGTGGGAGGAAAGTAGAACTTGATGAGGTAACTGTACCTTCTCCCTTATTTGAAAGTAGTTTATCACAGAAACTAGTTTCTGCGACATCTACACCAAATAGTGAGGAAGTTGATGATGTTGATCATGAAACTTCAGATCAAGTTACTACAGAACCTCGTAGATCAACCAGAATAAGATCCGCACTGAGTGATGCGGTAATCCTGTTCGGAAGTCATGCTACTAGATCATGATGAACCTCGAACTATGAAGAAGCGATGGTGAGCCCAGATTCCGCAAAATGGCTTGAGGCCATGAAATCTGAGATGGGATCCATGTATGAAAACAAAGTGTGGACTTTGGTTGACTTGCCCGAGGGTCGGCAAGCAATAGAAAACAAGTGGATCTTCAAGAAGAAGACCGACGCGACGGTAATATTACTGTCTACAAAGCTCGACTTATGCAAAGGGTTTTCGACAAGTTCAAGGGATTGACTACGATGAGACCTTCTCACCCGTGGCGATGCTTAAGTCTGTCCGAATCATGTTAGCGATTGCGCATTTTATGATTATGAAATTTGGCAAATGGATGTAAAGACTGCATTCTGAATGGATTTACGGAAGAAGAGTTGTATATGATGCAACCGAAGGTTTTATCGATCCAAAGGAGCTAACAAAGTGTGCAAGCTCCAGCGATCCATTTATGGACTGGTGCAAGCATCTCGGAGTTGGAATAAGCGCTTTGATAATGTGATCAAAGCATTTGGGTTTATCTGAGACTTTTGGAGAAGCTTTGTATTTACAAGAAAGTGAGTGGGAGCTCAGAGCATTTCGATATTATATGTAGATGACATATTACTAATCGGAAATGATATAGAATTCTGAATAGCATAAAGGGATACTTGAACAAGAGTTTTTCGATGAAGGACCTCGGTGAAGCTGCTTACATATTGGGCCTCAAAATCTATAGAGATAGATCAAGGCGCTTAATTGGACTTTCACAAAGCACATACCTTGACAAGATTTTGAAGAAGTTCAAAATGGATCAAGCAAAGAAAGGGTTCTTGCCTGTGTTACAAGGTGTGAAGTTGAGTAAGACTCAATGCCCGACCACCGCAGAAGATAGAGAGAAAATGAAAGATGTTCCTATGCCTCAGCCATAGGCTCTATCATGTATGCAATGCTGTGTACCAGACCTGATGTGTGCCTTGCTATAAGCTTAGCAGGAGGTACCAAAGTAATCCAGAGTGGATCATCGGACAGCGGTCAAGAACATCTGAAGTACCGAAAAGGACTAAGGATATGTTTCTCGTATATGGAGGTGACAAAGAGCTCATCGTGGCAGTTACGTTGATGCAAGCTTTGACACTGATCCGGACGATTCTAAATCGCAAACCGGATACGTATTTACACTAAGCGGAGGAGCTGTCGGTTGGTGCAGTTCTAAACAAAGCGTCGTGGCGGGATCTACAAGTGAAGCGGAATACATAGCAGCTTGAAAGCAGCTAATGAAGGAGTCGGATGAAGGAGTTCATATCCGATCTAGGTGTCTTACCTAGTGCATCGGGTCCAATGAAAATCTTTTGTGACAATCTCGGAGCAATTGCTTTGGCAAAGGAATCCAGATTTCACAAGAGAACCAAACACATCAAGAGACGCTTCAATTCCATCCGGACTTAGTCCGTGGGAGACATAGAGATTTGCAAGATACATACGGATCTGAATGTAGCAGACCGTTGACTAAGCCTCTTCCACGAGCAAAACATGATCAGCACCAAGACTCCATGGGTGTTAGAATCATTCTTGTGTAATCTAGATTATTGACTCTAGTGCAAGTGGGAGACTAAAGGAAATATGCCCTAGAGGCAATAATAAAGTTATTATTTATTTCCTTATATCATGATAAATGTTTATTGTTCATGCTAGAAATGTATTAACCGGAAACATAATACATGTGTGAATACATAGACAAACAGAGTGTCACTAGTATGCCTCTACTAGACTAGCTTGTTAATCAAAGATGGTTGAGTTTCTAACCATAGACAAAGGAGTTGTCATTTGATTAACAAGGTCACATCATTGGTTGAATGATCTGATTGACATGACCCATTCCATTAGCTTAGCACCGATCGTTTAGTATGTTGCTATTGCTTTTATCCATGACTTATACATGTTCCTATAACTATGAGATTATGCAACTCCGTTTACGGAGGAACACTTTGGGTACTACCAAACTTCACAACGAATCGGGTGATTATAAAGGAGTACTACAGGTGTCTCCAAAGGCAGATGTTGGGTTGGCGTATTTCGAGATTAGGATTTGTCACTCCGATTGTCGGAGAGGTATCTCTGGGCCCTCTCGGTAATACACATCACTAAGCCTTGCAAGCATTACAACTAAAGAGTTAGCTGTGAGATGGTGTATTACGGAACGAGTAAAGAGACTTGCCGGTGGCGAGATTGAACTAGGTATTGGATACCGACGATCGAATCTCGGGCAAGTAACATACCGATGACAAAGGAACAACGTATGTTGTTATGCGGTCTGACCGATAAAGATCTTCGTAGAATATGTAGGAGCCAATATGGGCATCCAGGTCCCGCTATTGGTTATTGACCGGAGATGTGTCTCGGTCATGTCTACATTATTCTCGAACCGTAGGGTCCGCACGCTTAAGGTTTCGATGGCGGTTATATTATGAGTTTATGTATTTTGATGTACCGAAGGAGTTGAGTCCCGATGTGATCACGGACATGACGAGGAGTCTCGAAATGATCGAGACATAAAGATTGATATATTGGGCGGCTATATTCGGACACGGAAAGGTTCGGAAGTTTCGGAGAAAACCGGAGTGCCGGGAGGTTACGGAACCCCGGGAAGTAATGGGCCTTATTGGGCCAAGAGGGAGAAAGAGGGCTGCACCAGGAGGTGGCGCCCCCATGGGGAGTCCGACTGGACAAGGAGGCGGCGCCCCCTCCCTCTCCTCTCCTCTCTTTCCTTCCCCTTCCTTCTTCCTAGTAGGACTAGGAAAGGGAGTCCTACTCCCACTAGGAGGAGGACTCCCCCTCCTTGCCAGCGCCTCCTAGGGCCGGCCGGCCCTCCCCTTGCTCCTTTATATCACGGGGCAGGGGGCACCCTAGAACACACAAGTTGATCCTTGAGATCGTTCCTTAGCCGTGTGCGGTGCCCCCCTCCACCATATTCGACCTCGGTCAAATTGTAGCAGTGCTTAGGCGAAGCCCTGCGTTGGTAAAACATCAAGATCATCACCACGCCGTCGTGCTGACGGAACTCTCTCTCCCCGGAGCTTTGCTGGATCGGAGTCCGAGGAGCGTCAACGAGTTGAACGTGTGCCAAGAACTCGGAGGTGCCGGAGTAACGGCGCTGGGATCGGTTGGATCGCAAGGAGAACGTACGACTACTTCCTCTACGTTGTGATCGCTTCCGCTTCGGTCTACGAGGGTACGTAGACAACACTCTCCCCTCTCGTTGCTATGCATCACCATGATCTTGCGTGTGCGTAGGAATTTTTTTGAAATTACTACGTTCCCCAACAAATATTATCTTATCTATGTGCAAATCCCGTATTGTCATCAATCCACCAAAAAGGGGGAGATTGTAAGGGCATATTTATCCCTTAGGTGTTTTGGTGATTGATGACGATGCTTTTGCGGACTAATCGTGTGCCTTGAGTCTCTCAGATGCTTCATCACCAGGCACGAGAAGATTCGGTGCCCCTCGGAGACTATTGAAGACGGCGTTGTTCTACGTTTCTCTTTGGTGGATTTGAGTGGTAGGAGAGCCGTACTATTAAGAGGGGGTCCGCGTCGGAAAGGTTTGGGTGGAATCAACACGTACACATGTCCTACCTTTCCTTGCACTTTGGAGCGTCTTTCCGTTATCCTAGTTGTGCATAATCAGACGGCTACTTTGCAGCACTTGCGGTAGTATCGCTCTCGGAGCGGTAGTACCGCAAGCACCTCTTGATAGTACCGCTTAGGGTCATGGTAGTACCGCTCCCGGAGCCTTAGTACCGCAACTCCCGTGCCTAGTGCTGCTCGATGCAGTAGTAGGAGCGGATGTAATTTTTACATCCGCGCCCACACGGTAGTACCGCACATCATGCGCGGTAGTACCGCGGAAGGCCACGGTAGTACCGCTCTCCTGGAGCCGTAGTACTGTGGCCCTCATACCCAGTACCGCTGCGCCGCGGTAGTAGGAGCGGATGCAATTTTTTACATCCGCGCCTCAACGATAGTACCGCACCTCGTGTGCGGTAGTACCGCGTCGTGTTTTTGCACTGTTTCTTTTTCAGCGGAAGTAGGCACGGATGTATTTTATTTCATCCGCGCTCTTCGTAGGTTGTGGCTTACCTGCCTTGCGGTAGTACCGCAAGGGGGAGCGGTAGTACCGCGCTCAGTCAGGCTAGTCCCGGCCTCTACTGCTGCCGCGGTAGTACCATGGTCCTCCACGGTAGTACCGCGTGGCCGCGCGGTAGTACCGCGCTTCTGGAGCGGTAGTACCGCGTGTCGCGGGCTGAACTTGAGGATAACGGTTGGATCTTTTCCACGACTATAAAAGGGGTGTCTCCTACCTCTAGTTGACCATCTCTTCCATCTCTAAGCTCCATTGTTGCTCCAAGCTCCATTCTGGCCCGATCTCTCTCCCTAGCCAATCAAACTTGTTGATTTGCTCGGGATTGGGTGAGAAGGGCCCGATCTACACTTCCACCAAGAGACATTTGATTCCCCCCGCTTATCCCTTGCGGATCTTGTTACTCTTGGGTGTTTGAGCACCCTAGACGGTTGAGGTCACCGCAGAGCCATATTCCATTGTGGTGAAGCTTTGTGGTGTCGTTGGGAGCCTCCAATTAAGTTGTGGAGATTGCCCCAACCTTGTTTGTAAAGGTTCGGTTGCCGCCTTCAAGGGCACCAATAGTGGAATCACGGCATCTTGCATTGTGCGAGGGCGTGAGGAGATTACGGTGGCCCTAGTGGCTTCTCGGGGAGCATTGTGCCTCCACACTGCTCTAACGGAGACGTACTTCCCCTCAAAAAGGAAGGAACTTCGGTAACACATCCTCGTCTCCACCGGCTCCACTCTTGGTTATCCTATCCCTTTACTTGTGCAAGCTTATTTGTGTTTCTATCTTTGCTTGCTCGTGTGCTTGTGTTGATTGCATCATATAGGTTGTCCACCTAGTTGCATATCTAGACAACTTACTTTGTTGCAAAGTTTAATTTGGTCAAGAAAAGCTAAAAATTGTTAGTTGCCTATTCACCCCCCTCTAGTCAACTATATCGATCCTTTCAACCTTTGCAAAGAATGCTCCTTAATTAGAGATTTCTCCATTTTCGATGGAAACCGTCAGTCCGCTTGTAATTGCTCAAATATGGGTGGGAGTGTTTCAGGGTGAGAGTATGTATTTGTATCTTTTAAACCAATATTCTGATTTCATAAAATATATTTAAAATCATGGCGCAAATACCTTTAGAATAAGACCAATATTGGATATATCTCAACTATTTTGAATTTTGTAATGAGTGAAACCTGTTATTGAAAGGTGTGAAATCAGTTAATAAAGTTAGTGAAATTAGGGAATCAGTTTTTGAAATGAGTGAAATCTATTATTGGAACGAGTGAAATGAGTGATATATGCTATTGGAACGAGTGAAATCAGTTATTGAAACTAGTGAAACGAGCAAAAATGAGTGAGATATGTTATTGACATGACTGAAATCTGTTATTGAAACGAGTGATATGAGTGAAATATGTTGAAACGAGTGAAATATATTATTGAAATAAGTGAAATTTGTTACTGAAAAAGTTAGACTAGTCAAAATATATCCAAGATGATCTTGTTCTAAAGGTCCTTTTGTCAGGAGTTCAAATATATAAAAAGTTCTAAAATTTAAATATTGGTTTAAAAGATATAAATGATTTAAGTTAGGAAAGGTAAAATAAATGGGATGGATTTGTTTAGGAGAGAGAAGAGAGAAGAGCGAGGGTGGACATGTAGATGTGACACCATATGTACCGGCTGATGTGTTGTGCATGGCGATGTGTGGTGAAGGTTTGGGTTGTGTGTGCAATGTGTTAGACAAAATCCAGGTCCGAGTATGTTGGCTGAGTTACCACCTCTCCCGGTGGTACTACATATGTGTGGCAAGAGCATCACCACCATTGACCTTTAAAACAGACACACTATTTGTCCATGAACTGGTCCAGACCATTTCGCGGACATGGATGCGAGAACCGACCGTCCAATCACATCTCCTAAGGGCGTGTTCGGGAGCTCTCCAACTCCTGGCTCCTTCGGCTCCACATCCATAGTTCAACCGAACGGTCTAATTCCTGGAGTTTCGTGAGAGAAGCTGGTTATTTTATTAATACAAAATGTGAGTCGAGGAGTTGAAAAATCGGCGCTCCACCGAAACAGGGAAGCTGGAGTTGTCAAATATTACAGTGTAGTGACACCGCCAAGTGAGTTGCAAGATGCCGGTTCACTCTGTTTCCTCCCCTTGTCTCGCGACCTCATCCCCTCATGGGCCAGCTGAGTAAATGTGCTGCAGCAGTAATGGGCCAGTCACATAAATTGGCTTTTAGCTGGCTTTAGCGACCAGAAGTAGAACCTGACGAGGCAAACGAATGTCTAACTCCAAGATTTTAACGGGAAGCTGGCTGTTAGTTTTGGGTTGTGGAGCTGTGGAGTTTGAGATTGTGGAGGGTTATCGAACACGCCCTAAGTGTCTGCCAATTACGGCTAGTTTGAATTTCAAAAACATGGCAATAGCAAGTTAGAATGTGGCGTTCAAATAGCGTCTTACCACAACCAATAAGATGCCAATGTTCATAGCTTTTACATGTCTGATCACAAAAGATCTTTGTTCTGCAGCACGTGCAAAAAAAAAAAAGAATGGTTGCTGATTTGCTCTGTGATTTGTGCACCACTTTACCATAGAGAGATTAATTGTTTGAAATGAACATAATACTTGCTAAAGGCCTTTTGGATGATGTACTATCGATGGTCGAATGACTTTGTCCGATTACGGATGAGTTCGTCATGACCGGGCTTGAAATTCTTGTGCTCATGAACCAAATATGAATGTTGACCCAAAAAGTTGCCCCTTTTTGCTAAGTGCCATAGATCGGATTGATGCTAGTGGCCAACCACGTATCGCACAACAACTCGTTCTCTTGTATTTTGAAGCTTTCTCCTCAATCCTTTTTCTTTGGATTGGCCACAAAGTCCTCTGGATCAAGGTTATCATCGCCGTCCTGCTCCGCGTAGCCGGTGTCCTAATCCGGCTGGCCGGTGTATGTGCTGGTTTGTTGGGTGTACATGCGCAGCTGCTAGGTGTACATGTCCGGTTGGGTGTATGTGCCCGGCTGCTGGTCCATGAATCATCCACCTGCCCGTCCTCGAAGCAACCTCCGCCTCACCCTCCGTCGTGGATCATGTCCATCATCTCCATGTCCGCATCGTTGTACGCCGTCTCACCTAGTTGAGACATACTGATGAGCAGAGAGCGGGCACCGAGCTGCTCCACGCTTGATGTCCGTGACTGGATGAGTTGCAGTATTGCAAACGCAGAGAAAAGAAGCACCGCCACGTGCTCGACGGTGGATTCCAGGGACTGCCTGCCGAGCTGATGGGCGGCGTAGTAGTAGGAAGGTTGGTATTGTTCCGGCTAGGATGGCGTGTAATAGTTTTGTATGGTCACTTGTTAGAATGATGCAATTTCATTATTTTAGACTATCAGGAGGGCCCAAAGCCCCCCCAGCTCCAATCCTCTATTCTTAAATAGGTACAACCCACTACCTAATTTTCCTCTTCATGCAACAATGCCACATCACCAAGTTCTGCATGTAGTCATAAGTTACATTTTTCATTCCCCACATTTTTTTACCTTTTCTATTATTTTTTCGGATAAAAAAGATTAATGGATAAAAAGATTAATGCAAAACATAGCACCTCATGAATGACTTTTATTTCCCAGGGGCTTAATCAACTCATGTAAGACTTTTTTATATTTGTATTTTGCATTAATTTTAGACTTCTATCACTTATCCATATATATTTTTAAGAAGGTTCCTGCAGTAATGCACGGGGCATCATTTAATTTGCATTGGAAACGAGACCAGAGATGTTCATACATCACGCGTGAACGCATGAAAACCTAAAATGGAAACAGCAATAAAGCTAAGTTTAGGGGGAACTTATTACAGCAGGTAAAATCAAACATCCCTACAATATGGGAACAGATAAACAAAAACAAAAGTGCGAGAGAGCAAAGCTAATCCCGCGCCTCCATCTCAGACGTCCAGCATCTCGCTCATGTTGCCCATCGCCATTTCTAGCCTCACAATTTGAAGTTGTTCAATGACTTCAGTGCTCTTGATCCTCTTGATGGGCTGTGATGGAGAAGGGGACAACTCCACAGGGGAGACAGGGCTCGGTGCCATGGGATTCTTGAGCTTCATCTCCGGGCTCCTTGTAGGTGAGGTCTGGAAGTGGTAAGAGTCCAACGCACCAAGAAATGATTGGGCCCCTTCCAATGATACTTTAGCAAGGGCAGTATGATTCAGAGCACCTTTAAGGCCATCTTCGGTTCATAGGATAAGATTATTTTAGGAATAAGAAACTTATAGAAAAAGAGATGACATGTATCTCAAATTCTATGAGTAGAAATAGAAAAAGAGATGTCATTTGGTTCATATCATAGGAATTTTTTCATTGAGTCCAGACTCGTGTTTATTTTCCTTTAAAATATGGAGGATAGGAACTAATCTTATGTAGAAATAGGAATCCATTTCAATCAATCAAAGGGCTCTAAAGGGAAACATTCTATAAGAATCATATTCTATAAATTCCTCCAAACCAAAGGAAGCCTCAATGTCTAAACCATAGCCTCCTACCCCACAGTCAGTAGAAAGGGAGAGCTGGGGATATGAGAAATCTGTTGAGAATTTTTTTTCACCTCCCCCAATGACTTTTTTTTTTGCGAGAAAACTTTCGATCTATTTATCTTCAATCATGGCAGTACAACGAACACTAGAGATAATAAAAAAATACATCCAGATTCATAGACCACCTAGCGATGACAACAAGCACTGAAGCGAGCCGAAGGCGCGCCGCCGTCATCGCTCCTCCATCGCCGGAGTCGGGCATAACTTGTTGTAGTAGACAGTCGGGAAGTCGTCGTGCTAAGGCCCCATATAGGACCAGCGCACCAGAACAGTAGCTGCCGCCAATGAAGAATAACGTAGATCAGAAGGATCTAACCCAAAGACACACGAACATAGACGAACAACGACGAGATCCAAACTAATCCACCAAAAATATATCTGCCGGAGACACACCTCCACACGCCCACCAACGATGTTAGACGCACCGCCGGAACGGGGTCTAGACGATGAGACGTTTATTTCATCTTCAGGGAGCCATCGTCTCGCTTTCCTGAGCATGACACAAATCCTAACAAAATGAAAAGGAGCGATTAAAATCAGAACCCTCTTGCCGGGACGTGCCAGGATCTACTGCACCCCCATGGCCCTAGGGCCATCAGAGACGAGGCGGACCAGCAGCGGCAACGGCGAGAGGCAGGAACCCTAGCTTTTCTTGAAGGAGGAGGAGGAGGACAGTGGCGGCCTCCCCCAATGACTCTTCCTTGAAAAGGATCATCCATTTCCTCAACGTCAGATGCATTAACCACCAAATCTGTTTCAAATCACCACTAAGAACCATGTGATCTAAATATGAAGATCTCTGATTGGATTGCTATCAATGAAAATAATTATTTTCAAGCCAACTGAGTTGTAGTCACTCCCAACAGCATGTCTGCACACAAACCTACTTCACGTGGAGATCGAGGTGATCTCGGCTCACATCATGGCGACCATCGACGGAGCTATATTCATTTGCAACAATATTTTTCTAAAGATATACTATTAGGCCGCGGCATGGTAGAGGTGCACCGGAAGACGTGGCTTGGCATGCATCACCAATGGCTTGGCCAGGAACACATCATGCTCTGACTCACTGAGATCTATAGCTGCCAATCCTGCTGGCTTGCTCCAAGTGAACCCTTGCAGAAGCCTACCAAAGAGCATCATGCACATTGCTGTCCCAAGCGATGTTGCGATGCACCCACGACGGCCGGTGCTGAAAGAGATGAACCTTAGCTCGTTCTCTGTGAGTGCCACATCATCCATGGTCGTATTAATGTGGCGCTCTGGCATGAATCGAAGCGGCTCATCCCAGATGGACGGGTTCCTGCCGAGTCCAGTGCGGCTGAGGATGATATGGCTTCCCTTGGGTATGTGGTAGCCGGCGACGTTGGTGTCGGCTAGTGCAATATGTGGCACGTTGAAAGGTGCAACAGGGTGCAGCCGGAATGTTTCTCGGATGCACGCCTTGGCGTAGCTGAGCTGGGGGATATCTGACTCCTGCATCAGCCGCTCCCGGCCCACCACTCTGTCCATCTCCTCCATCGCCTTCGCCATCACCTCCGGCGCGTTCGCCATCTCTGCCAGGGCCCACTCCACGGCGTTGGATGGGTTGTCAACGGCTGCAAAGGTGATGTCCTGCATGCACCACCATGTCATGCCACGTATGCAACACATTAGTTGGCTAGTCTACTTTCTTTGCACCTTGTAAATGTTTGACATGCGTTGACCATGCATGCATGTGTGACTTCATAGTATCGTGAAGTGGTTACCAACCTGAGACTGTGCTTTGATCTCCTCGATGGTGAGCAGCGGCTTCCCCTCGGCGTCTTTGAGCGTGATGAGCACGTCGAGGAAGTCATCAAGCTCCTTCCTCTCGCCGGACTTCCACTGCCCCCACCGCTTGTCGATGACGGCGTCGTGCAGCCGGTTCATGGTCGCGTTGGCCTCCTTGACCATCTTCTCATGGCCGTCGAGGTCGAAGCCCCGCAGCCAGGGAAGGTAGTCGGAGACGCAGAACGCATAGAGAAGCCCGAGGGAGGTGAACAAGGCGTCCATGTGCTCCACCTCCATGGGCCCCGGCCCACCATCCCGTCGCCCAGGCTCGCCGAAGTACCGCCTGCCGAAGAGGAGCCGGCGGATGACGTTGCCGCAGTAGTGCCTCGCGACGTGCCGCACGTCCACGGCGCCACTGCCCAACGATGACCCCTTCGCGGCGGTGGCGAGGTTGTAGACGTAGCTGGTGAGGTTGTCGGCCTCGTCGGCGCGGCTGTCGTGAAGCCATCGGTGGCGGGAGGGGCAGATGATCTCGGAGGTGAGCACGCGGCGCATCTTCCTCCACTGGTCCCCAAACGGCGACAGCACGGCGTTCTTGTACCCGCGGCTGAAGGCGGCGGAGGCGAAGGTGAGCGGGCGGGAGGCGAAGGTGGCGTCCTGCTTCCGGAGCACCTCGCGGGCGATGGTGGGGCAGGTGACGGCGACGACGTGGACGCCGCCAAGGCGGACGCAGACGATGTCGGTGCCCATCTCCTCCATCGTGCGGTGGATCCACCGGAACGCGGGCTTGTTGAGCATCATCTCCGGGAGGCTGCCCACCACCGGCCACGGCGCAGGGCCTGGCGGGAGCGGGAGCGTGTGCGGCTTGCTGGTCTTGCGCCTGAGCCTGAGAGCGAGGTAGATGAAGGTGAGCAACAGCACCAGCATTGTGGAGGTTCCGAGGTGCTCCATTGCCATGCTAGCTAGCTAAGCTCTGTAAGATGGAGCAAAGCAACTAGCATGCACGCATGGCTTTATTGGACGCAGAGATCAGACCAGTGGTGGCCACAAGATCAGACACAGCTACGACGCGCATGCACAACGTAAACGCGCTATCTCTATGGTGGGACGGTTCTCAAAGAGAGACAGCAATATATGCTAGCTAGGTTTCTCACTATGGTATCAAGTTTACCCCCAGGAGACATTAGGGAATACATTAAGTGACATGTGGCTCCAAGAGAAGGGACAGCTTAATTCTGGGACTTAAACATACAACGGGAAACAGGAGGCGTGCAGGGTGGTTAGGATCGAAGACGCTCAAACGTGACGACGTACGCTCAAACGTCACAAGATGCCATCAATCAAACCTTGTACTGCTCCGACAAGCTTAGCTTGCTCCGTACGTACTTACAGTCCCTATGTACTTACAGACCCTCTGTAACTTTTTATTCGTGAGGAAAACTTTTTATCTATTCATTAGCTATCAAGGTAGTATAAAGAACACTAGAGTAAAAAAAGTACATTTAGGTTCGTAGACAACCTAAAGACGACTACAAGCACTGGAGCTAGGTGAAGGCGCATCGCCCTCATCAAGCCAGGCAAACCTTATTGTGGTAGAACGTCGGAAAGTTATCGTGCTAAAGCCTCCTAGGACCAGCGCACCTTCTGTAACTTAATGTAAGACCCATTTTTTGCCGGGTAATGTAAGATGATTTTAGTACTTATTAATGTAAATGATATATTAATGTTTATACTAAACCTATACCTAGTTGAGCTGTTGTCCATGTAGCTAGAGGCTGCTCGATGCATGCATGCACGCATCAGCCCTATCACCATCCTAGCTAGTACCACCCTGATCACCATCATGGTCCACGCATGACGCGTGCATCATGGTCCACACGACATGGCCGGCCGGGAGCAACGTATTTTGTTATGCGAGTTTTTTTCTTTCAAAGTGAACATTCTTATGCTGCGCCATTGGTTATGAGAACAGTTTATTAATTGATTTGGGAGTTTCTCCTCAATTTGCCCATATGGACGTATGGTGTGTGCGCGAAGCCTTTGTCATCTTCCGTGCGTCCGGTGCGGGCATAGTACTGTCGACAGTACGTACGAAGCGATGCACAAAGGATTGGTTACAGGCCGGGGCGTGATGGACGGACGACAACTACACTAAAATCCACGAGATCGATGATCGTGGACGGCAGCCAGCAGGACAGAAGTAAAGTTCGTACGTACTTGCGTATGTAATGACATTCTCTGACTGCTGTAAATATACTCTTTTAGATTTTCCATAACCAGCATGCAGTTATGCTAGCGACATTTTTCGACAACAGTCTTGCTAAATCTCAGTGTCTCAATTAATGTTATATTCGTGAAAGTTTACATTGAGATCCTTACAAAAAGACTTTTTTTTTCATACATGTTATGTCATTTGACTGAAACCAAGCCACCTCCTTTCGACAAATAGGAGTGTTGTCTCGTGCTAGTGTATATGCTACCATTGCATGGTAGAGCTGTTTCTTTTGAACAAATAGGGGCCTACCACACACGCTATGTTGTGGTGCAACATTTGCGCATAACATCGAAGACGTTTCACGAGCGAAGAACGTGTGCAATAACCAGCCTATCACACACACTATACTGCGACGCACATCATACACGTTTAATTACAACAAACTATGTGTGACGTTGTATTTGCTGCACACGTTTTGTATAAGCTAAGCATGTGTGATAAGAGTGCCTATCACACACACATTACAATAGCGCACTGATTGCAATGTGTTGGTCATCACACACGTTTGGTGACAAAGAAATGCATTTCCTCTAGGGATGCATTGCACATGGAATTGACCGATATAACTGGTTTTCCCCCATAATTTATTCCCTGCAACTGAGAAGTTCTTCAAATTTAAATTTGAAAATAGGCAACACCAACATATTTCATATCCATCATACATACCCTTTTTTTTTGCAAAAACAACATACATACCCAATTCACATAGGTTCAACAATCATTGCATAATTCAAATCATAGTAGCGTATATTCAAGCATTACAGAAGAATCAATTAATAGAAGAACCACGATAGGTTTTTTTCCTTCGAGAAAACGGTGTTTCATATATCATAGAAGAGAGGTGAGAGAACATCGGTCCACAAAGTACATTTTGTACCATGGGACAAAACCATATTACAAGAGGCTAAATTTCCCTAACAGCCCACCTAGACAAGTCAAACAAACAAGGGGCCATGTCAACCTTGAAGAACCCTGCCTGAACCCATTCTGGCGCGACCTGTAGAATTTGGCGAAGGGCATCCCGCACGGACGGGGGTGGCACCGTAAAAAACCACAGTGTTGCGGTGCTACCACGTCTCTCAAAGCACTAGAGCCGTGAAGGTATTGATGTCCTTCCTGTTCGTTGGGGACACGACCATCGACGAGCACCAAGGCAGGAGGCGATCGGCTTGACAGGGCGCCCAATCTCCAGGGCCACAAGCTGAGAGCGCCTCGAACAACACCGTGCGGCAGAAGAGATAGGTTAGCAACAAATGATCGACCGTCTCCATCTCTTGATCGCATAATTGGCATACACCTTGATGTGGCAGTCCTCTCATCGCCAACATGTCGGATGTCCACACTCTGTTCTTGAGGGTAAGACAACTAAAGAATTTTCAACGCAAAGGCGCCCTTGAGCGCCAAGTGAAGCTCAGCGCCAAGTCATGATCGCGCCCGATGAACTTGCTGGCGTAGGCTAATCGAACCAAGAAAGCACTCGAGGTCTCCAACGCCCAGCGGATTGAATCATTTGTTCCGGGATGCAACTGCACTGAGGCCATCCTGTCCCATAATTGTAGGAATTGGGCTAGCTCTGCCTGAGTGAGATCTGTGTTGGGCTAAGTCCCTCCACATGGAGGTGTGTTGGCAGCCCAACATCAGCCCATAAATCCAACGGTTGAGAGCGCTTCTAAGGGAAGTGGAGCAAGGAGAAAACCCTAGCCACTCCACCCCTGCTGGTTGTGGCTGCCATTCATGAGAGTGAGAGAGAGCACACAAGAGAAAACACAACCTGAGAGGAAGAAAGAAGAAGAAGTAGAGGTTCTGCCAGCTTTGCTGCATCTAACTAGACAGTGTTCAAGCTGGTGATTGGAGGTTCAAACGTGCTTGGATCGACCCCAAACTTGGTGAGCTCATTCCTTACTTTGAGTACTTCAATCTGGTTAGCTGGTTTGAGGATTGGTTCAGCGGAGCATCAGATTTGAGAGTGGTTTTGTCAGCTCTAACTACTGCAGTTTCACAACAGAGTAGTTTTGGGAGACGAACAGTTTGGGTAGGCAAACGATGTCTGATTGAGCTGAAATTTTGAGGGAATCTCAAGAACTCGTGTGTCTACTTGTCTGCCAAATTTGGTGTTGTTTGGTTCAATGGTTTAAGAGCAGTTTGCAAAACACTAAAGGTACAAAAGCTGTGTAAACTATGCTTTGCTCAAATCTTGCCTTTTGTGGTTGTTATTGTTGTTGTCGGTTGGCAAACATGGAGAGTGTCTTGTAAATCTCTCTAGAGTTTCTAGAGAAGACTTTGTACTCATCATTCTCATAATGAAGTTGTGTGGACCGGTCGGTCCACAGCCATGGTTTTTTACTCCTCAAGTTGAGGAGGTTTTTCCACGTTAAATCATGTGTCACGTGTGCGTGTTGTTTGTGTTATTCCGCTGCTTACTTGTTGGTTAAAGCTGTCCTCAAAGTTCATCACAAGTGGAGGGTGCTGTGTTGTGTGCATATTTGCCGTGTCGGTGAATTTGTGCAACACATTGTTGTTGTCCAGCCCCAACAGTCTGGGCCAAGATCTGTCGCCCAAGCCACAGCCATGGCGTCGACTACTGTTCTGGAGG
The DNA here is from genome assembly GCA_021605205.1 of Aegilops longissima. Lineage (NCBI taxonomy): Eukaryota > Viridiplantae > Streptophyta > Magnoliopsida > Poales > Poaceae > Aegilops > Aegilops longissima. The sequence goes on from CM038680.1 coordinate 716,928,935, forward strand.
CCCTGATCCATGGCTTGATCTTAGCATACACTAGCAGCGCACACGCCTGAATTCGCCAGCCGTGAAGCTGCCTATCGTCCTAGAAAAAACTCTCCCTGCCATCACCAATTCCCACGAATACAACCGCCTGGTATATCCGTCGAGATTCAGTGGACGCGGCGATCGTGAACTCCGCCGAAGGCCGACTTCTGTCGCTCTCTCCTTTATCCATAGCCATCGTGCCCTCATGGTGTGATTCAGCCAACACAGATCCGGGAGCCCCAGACCCCCGGCCCACTTTGGTTGGCAAATGAAGTCCCAGGCAATGGCGCACTGGCCGCCCCTCGCATCCGCTGATCCGTGGCACCGGCCCAAAGAAAACCGCGACAAATCCTGATGTTTTTCGACAATACTTTTGGGGGAACATCAAGCGCTAACATTGCGTGGACCGGCATTGCAGAGAATCGATTGTACCAGATTTAGCCAACCAGCCCTGTCGAGAGTTGTGACGCGCAAGGTGGACTGGCACAAAGAACCACTATAGTAAAAGATGATAAAGAGAGGGGTGAAAGACATGTTGGTTGTTGGTGTAAGTGAAGAAATGTAATGTCCATATTGTGCCCCCCTCCATGCAAGGCACAACTTTACTCCAACCCCTTTGTGATCACCATCTTCCCATGCTTCTATGTCATGAGGAAGACTTCTAGTTCATCATAGTAGTCAGGATGAAATACATTAATTTTCGTTGTGTCGGCACCAATCATGTAGTTTGTGAGGTAATATTTAATAAACTGCTTTGGAAATCACTAAAAATAAAAAAATAGATATTGCTGTCGAAATACTTATCGTGGGCTGGGAAAAGAAGCCTTCATAGTTCTTATCATCCTAATTCATTTCTTATTTTTTATTTTTAATATAGGGGAAAGAAGAAGACTGGTGGAAGAAGAAAGTAGAAGGCCTTTGGATATCGATCGGCCGGTGGAGAGCAATTTGACTGAACCGATGAGAGAAAAATTAGACGGCTGTTTAATAGTTGGCCTCTATGTTAATTGTCGCGTGAGGCCAAAAGCGTAGTATCCTTGCATTCAGAGGTGTTTCTCAGCACAGTGCCACGGATCCGGCTTGCCTGCTCCCTCTCCATGCTCCCATCTGTGCTCCCACCTCATCCTACGGCTGTCTTTTTTTTTTCTTTCTAATCTAATCATTTCCCTTCTGATTTTAAGGGGGTGGGGTCAGGTCTTATTTTATTCCAATCAAATCAAGCCACGTATGCGGAAGCATGGATGGGCGGACAAGCAGGGAGCAGGCAAGTCTCGTCCCAGTGCCACAGTCCAAAACACTGTCGACCGATATGCCGACATACCATGCACTGTCGGCAAAACTTACATACAGCAGGGAGCTAGCCACCGTCCGATTTCCAAACACAGAGAAAACCGACGGCAACTAATTGAAAAGATCGATCGGGACGTACGTACGCAGAAATGGGTGCTCCGATGGACCCAAATTAGGGGATCGGAGAGACGTAAGAGCGTACGTACGTATGCACTTCTCAGTTTCCAACTGTCCTGACTGATGCACTGCAGGCTGAGTTTTTGGCCAAGAATTTGCTTCTACTCACTGCCGCTGTACTACAGGCGCGGGCGTGTACGCCGCCTGTACGTATCAAGCGTACGTGTCAAGAAGTTGCACTTTTTTTTAGCTGTAAGATAAGAAGATGCAGCTTTGTAAGGGGACTTCCTATTCCACGCGCGCTACGCGCTGGAAAGAGAGACAGCACACACAGGAATATATCCGGTGCACCCACACTTGTGATGCTACGTTGCACCGAATGCCATAGAACATTTCAATAGATCTGGAAAAAATCTAGCGCATTGACACAACATTAATGCCCGTTGTAACAAGATTTCGTATCTAAATTCGAAACATTTATTGAGATACAAGAATGACAAATTTGACACCAATGTGATTATGGGCCAAATCTAAAGCCCAGATTGTGGGCCAAATCTAGCACATTGACACGGCATCAATGTCTGTTGTAACAAGATTTTGTATCTAAATTCGAAACATTTATTGAGGTACAAAAATGACAAATTTGACACCAATGTGATTATGGGCCAAATCTAAACCCCAGATAGAAAAATGACAAATTTGCACCAATGTGAGTATGTAATATTCAGTATTAAGTTTGTGGTTTTTGCTTCTTGAACTATGTTTTGAATTTTGACTTGAAATTATGTGACAACCAATATTTATGTTGTGTAAATGTAATCAATTATTTTCAATTCTTTTTAACATTTTAGAATATGCAATATGAGTTCGATGCACCGTAGCACCATAAGCACCGGTGCACGAGATATTCTCCGCACCACGCACCCCCTCGCTCCAAACACATGAACTTGGGCCGGCCAAGGTGCAAGGCACGGCTCCCCTATTTTTTATTTTCTTATTTTCTTTTCTGTTTTTATTTTTTATTTCTTAAAGAAGTTTAAAATTTCAAAAAATGTTCATTAATGGAAAAAGTGTTCAGGAATTCAGAAAAATGTTCACACTGTAAAAAAAGAACATGTTCTTTTTCAAAGCGCAAAATTTGAATTTTTTTTAAAATAATTTAGTTCAGTTATTTTTATATTTGATGAAAAATGAAATAAAATTCTTTCAAATTTGAATAACTAATTTTATTTTAATAATTATTTTTGAATTCAATGAACATATTTCAAAATTTGTGACACATTTTTATTATGACGATATTTTTTTAGTTCCATGAAAAATTGTAAAAACATTCCCTGATTTCTGAAAACGTCCATGAATTTGGAAAGGAAAAAGATAAAACCAAAGAATGAAAAATAAAGGAAAAACTAATATTAAAATAGAAATAAAAAAATGAAAATGAGATAAAACAAAAGTTTTAAAAACCGGTTAACGGGCTAGTTGGGCCGGCTTAGATGTTCGGAGCGGAAAGCGGGGGGTAGATGCTCTGTTGCTATCGGAGCTGGGACGTTTTGAAGAAGATGCACGTGGGCTACACTGCCGAATCCAAAATGGCCCCTACCGAGTGGCAGCTCCTTCTAGCCCACCCTGCCGATCGTTATGAGCCTCCGCCTACTAGTGCTCCTTTCCTCGTCCGCCCTTACACTAAGTCGTTCAACCCTTACTCTGTTTTTGCTTGATTTTGAAAAAACTTCTATAATAAAAAGTTGTTGATGTTTATAAAAATATCTTCAATTTTAGAAATTCTTCAAATTATGAAAAATGTTTGTGGATTTGGAAAAATATTTTTCAAATTTATAAAATGTTTAAAATTGTGAAAAAAATATTTATATTTTTTTATAAAATGAATTAGAAAATATTCATGAATTTAAGAAAATATCAAGATTTTAAAAATATAACAAATATAAAATTGTGTCGAATCCTGGGCAAAGTACAATGATCCCAACATATTAGGTTATTGGTCCTTAGTGAAGAAAACATATGGGAAACCTTATCTGGGGGACATTTTCTAGGAGCATTTTCCAATGAATGCCCCAAACTTTCCATGTCATACCAACTAAAGTTGCCATGGCAACTTTAGTAACTTTAGTAAATTCACCATGATCGGGGGTGAGAGTTGCCATGTAGTGCAAAAATATGGTAGAAAATTTGCTACGTTGCAAAGAGAAACTGGCAGCCGTTTGATCGTGATCCGAAAGCTTTGTGGGCGTTCGTTGGGAGCTCTATAAATCTGACATTACCTGCGTATTGGGGTCCAAACATAGTAGGTTCTGGGCACATGATCTTGCCCGTCTTTGCGTGGGCAACTCATGAGTCCCTTTTCCGTCATCAGTGGGCAATTATATTAATTAGGTTATGCTTTGGTGGTGAGGGTGATTTCAATGCGGATCATCAGATGGACATCATCAAATGTTTGCAGATACATAGGTATCTGTTGACAGACAGTCAGTAGCGCGGAGGTCATCCAACTATAGTCACCAAATCTCTGTCTCATTTCTGGACTCCTTTTTGACAAATTTATCAAGAACAATAGTTATTCAACTATATATTTAAATAGTCGCAAACAAATGAAACTACAAGTAAAAGCTCTGAAGTTCAATAAATATTTCGCATCCATCGATCCCAAAGCCCCCAATCCGGCTGTCTGTGCCAAATACCTCAATTATCGACCTCTTATTCAGTCTCCTTTTTCACAAAGCGTTTACAATTAGTAGCACACTACTCTTGAACAAACTTCACCGTGTCGGGATCCAAGTCCACCACCTTCACGAATAATAACTTTTGTGCCACGCCTTTAGCCTTCATACCAATCTTTGTCTCCTCAAGCTTAAGCTTCTTCTTTTGCATCTCCGTGAACATGTCAAACCTCTACGGCTTCTTTTCCTCCTTCATCTCATTGCCATTGGAAATCGTCTCCTTCTTTTTTGCTATGATGACCTCAAACTTCTCCATCATCTTGGCCGCCGCCCCTTCTCACTTCTCCTTCTTTGCCTCCAACTTCCTCTCCCCTAGACCTAGCCACATGGGTGGCCAGTGCAACCCTCCTTTTGTTGGATCACCGTCTTCATCAACTTCTTTGGCGATGGCCATGGTCTTGTTGGAATTGGCAATGCTTGCACACTTTCTTTCTCCATTCATGTCCATCCAACAAATGCATCAACGTGAAGGGCTTCTTCTCTATTTTCTTGTACAAATGACACACGCATGGGGCTAGCAAAGCAAGAAAAGGACATGATCAACAAGTTGTAATATTAAGCAAATCAATAAAATGACTAGCACATGGAGCAACAAGCTACAAAACTTACTAGCTCGAGGACTGGCGCATTAATTCATCATCGATTTTGCACTTGTTATATGCGTCGGCATATTTGTTGACCTCTAATTGAATGGTGTACCATAGATGGGCTAGCAACTACAAATTGTAATAATGGATAAATTCATTTTGGTAGTGGTCATAGTGCTTTTGCCCATGAAACCAATCATGCCTACTTTGCCGAAAATCCGACCCCTTTGGCTCTATACCTTGAAACAGATCAACACTAGTGGCCAACCATGCTAACCACACCCTTCATCCTCCTGGTCATTGTACGTGTTACCCATCTTCTTCTTTGGGTCGCCATCGGGCTGCTCGGTGTCCGGGTGCAGTTCTGTCTCTTGATTGGCGAGTAGAGGTCCTCGAATTGTCCATCTTCTGTCCGCCGCCGTTGTGGATCATGTTCACCATAGACTCGTCGGTTGTCGCCGTCAAACATGGGGGAGGCATTCCGCCGAAGAGTGACCGGACACGGACGGACGAGGGCTCCTCCCACAAAAACGGTGACCAAACGAGTTGCTGCGACTACGTCTTCGTGAATATGTAGTCTATGTTGAGGTCGACCATGTATGGTTAAGGTTACCTGGATGCAGAGTTGAAGGAGGGGTAGAGTGCTACAATGATTCTTGCGTGTCTGGGTGATCGTTTAGATAGTGGGCGTAGTATTGCAGCGGCTTGTACTGGTAGACGGAGGGGGTGGCAGGGTTGCAATTGCGTGGGTGACCGACACGGTGGTCCACTTTGCAGGCGGTGCTCTGGCCTCCATTGCCTTCTTCTTCTCTCTTGCCTTCACATGTCGGCTTGGCCGTTCCACGGATGCGGCTGCATGCACAGCCTCCCCCGGGTTCGAAGGGACACCATACCAATCGATGGGCTCTTGTGGATCCATTGTGGCAAAACAGACGGTGAAATGGGAGATGAATGACCGGGAGGGGGACAAAAAATGGGGGCGACTACGATCGAGGTAAGGAGGGCGGGCTTTCTGCTCGAGAATTGTTAGAGAAGTGTCTAAATGCACGAGCTCCCCCTTGATTTTGGGTGGGCAAGGGTGTTGGAATCCGACATGGAAATCTCCGAACCCATAGGCCTAGATTCCCTGATACCTCCTTTTATTGATCCGGTATTGGAACAGAAAAGTGTATCCCGCACCTATTTCCCCAGAGGTGACCATGGGTTTGAAAGTACAATCATGCCCTTAATCATATTTTGATAGTTGTTGACAACATACATATAGGGAACTAATCAATTATGTCAAGTGCATCTCAGGTTTTGTTCCCGAAAGATATTAGTGTGGTTCTAAAATGACATATTCAAGATACTCAAAGGAAGGTGAAACAAGACACAAAGCTTTAGAATGCTCTATGTTTTCCTTTTATTTGAGTATAGGGATCCCGCACTATTAAGAGGGGATCACTGGTTCTCGCAAAAGACTTGTTCAAAATCTAGGATAAAATCTCTTAGTGAGTGTTCCTATCTTAGCTATGCTATTTGGCCTCTGTTTTCGTCCGGACGACCAAAGGTCTCCGGACGTCCAGTGCTTCCCAATCCTCCAGACGTCCGGTGCTCTTCGGATGTCCGATGGCGTACCACAGAACAAAAACTCTCGGATTTCTGGTCCTTTAGGACGACCGGCTTCCGGACGTCCGGTGGTGACCGCTCATCCGGTGCCTCTTCACAGAGCCGAAATTAACAGAAGTGGACGATCGTGCACCGGACGACCATCACTCTCGGACGTCCACTCCTTGTGCGTCTTCTCTCTCTACTACTGCACTAGATCACTATTTTCTCTGTATGCCGGATGACCGGTGCTTGTCGGACGTCCAGTCCAACTTTTCTGTCTGGACGACCGGTACCTGTCGGACGTCCGGCATCTGGGCAGCATAAGTGACCCCCAACGGCCATTTTTTGCACTATGACTATAAATATCCTCTTCCCACCCCGTGGGAGAGCTGTCCAACACAGTGGAAAGATTCCAAGAACACCTTTCTCTCTCACTCTCTCTTGCTTTCACCAAATCCTAGATCCCAAGAGCATTTGTGAAGATTCTTGAGTGTTGTTCCAATCAAAAGATAGATCGTTCCTCTCTCCTCCTCTTAACCAAAGGAATTCGTGATTTGAGAAAGTTTTGAGCGGTTCCTTTGATCTTTTTACTCTTGGAGGTTGGAGACTCTTAGGTGGTAGGAGTCATTCAGTGAGGAATCAAACCATTGTGATTTCCCCTGAATAGTTTGTGAGGATTTGGAGACCACCCCAAGGTCTACCACTAGTGGTTGAGAATCGCCTTCGTGGTGATATCTCAAAGAGAGAATAGGGTGAGCCTTCGTGGCGTTGGTGTGCCTTCGTGGTAACACCCACCTCTCTAAATGGTGATGTAGCTTCCCTACAAGGAAGTGAACATCGGCATACATCCTCGTCTCTTGGAGTTGCGGTTATTCCTAACCCTAAATCCCTACTTGTGGTTACTTGTCTCTTAGTCTTTACTTATCATATATTATTCTTGTTTACTCACATACTTGCGATACTTGTTCACCTTGCTTAGCTCTGAGTATCATTCTTGAATTGTTAGGGTCACCTTTATATTCCGCATTATTGCCTAAAATTGCTAAGTAACAATTAAAATTTGTAACTATACCTATTCACCCCCTCTAGGTCCATCTCGATCCTTTCAATTGGTATCAGAGCCTCGTTCTCTATTCTTCTGGATTAAACGCTGTCGGTGTCAAAACCGGCAGATCTCGGGTAGGGGGTCCCGAACTGTGCGTCTAAGGGTAATGGTAACAGGAGGCAGGGGACACTATTTTTTACCCAGGTCGGGCCCTCTCGATGGAGGTAATACCCTACTTCCTGCTTAATTGATCTTGATGATATGAGTATTACAAGAGTTGATCTACCACGAGATCATAGAGGCTAAACCCTAGAAGCTAGCCTATGATTATGATTGTTGTTGTCCTACGGACTAAACCCTCCGGTTTATATAGACACCGGAGGGGGCTAGGGTTACACAGAGTCGGTTACACAGAAGGAAATCTACATATCTGAATATCCAAGCTTGCCTTCCACGCAAAGGAGAGTCCCATCCGGACACGGGACGAAGTCTTCAATCTTGTATCTTCATAGTCCAACAGTCCGGCCAAAGTATATAGTCCGGCTGTCCGAGGACCCCTTAATCCAGGACTCCCTTAGTAGCCCCCGAACCAGGCTTCAATGACGATGAGTTCGACGCGCAGATTGTCTTCGGCATTGCAAGGTGAGTTCTTCTCCAAATCCTCCAGAGCATTGTTGTAACGAGCAGTGTCCAGCTCCTCATCAATGTCGCGCTCCTCGGCTTCTGTTCTTTAATAACGGATGTTTCCACGTGTCGAGCGAATGTGAGAAGTCGAGGCATTTTTACATTTGCCACCCCAACCCTGCGAGTAAATCATCTATAAAAGAGACGGGGATTCTCAGATCCAAATCACACCATCTCCTCCCAGCGAGTATTCATCAGAGCGCGCCCGGGCAAATCCATACCACCATGGCCGGTCGTCGCGGTTCCTCCTCTCGCTCCCGTAGCACTAGGCCAGGCGATTGGGAGAGATGTTCTGTTCCCCACAGCCGACTAGTAGAGTTGCAGACCAAGGGGTATCTCCCACCTGCATACATGGTCCCCGTCCGAGCTAGACTAGCAACTTACAATGGCGGGGAGCAAGCGGAGAGCTTTCCAAACCCATCCAAGGGAGAGCGGGTATGCTTCGTCCCCTACTTGCTGAGGGGGCTCAGATTTCCAATCCATCCATTCCTCCGCGGGCTCCTGGAGTTCTACGGCCTCCAGCTGCATAACTTTACCCCAGCCTCCATACTGCACATCGCAGGCTACGTTGCCCTCTACGAGCTTTTTCTGGGCTGTGAAGCGCATTTTGAGCTGTGGAAGAGGCTATTCTGCCTCGTACCCCGTACTCAGGAGGGGTCGGTATATTAAGTGGGCGGAGCCGAAATATGGCGCATCGTCGGGACCGGATATCTATCCGGCACCCCGAAGAAGACATCCGAGGACTGGCCCTCGGAATGGTTCTACGTGGAGGATGTCCCTCTTCCGGACCCTGTTCGGAAGGGCCTTCCCGAGTTTGTAAATGCCCCGTTGAAGAAACGCCATAGATGGCGCCCCAGGAGCCCCCAGGAGGAAGATAACATAGAGATCCTTTTCCTGATGGACAGGATAAATACGTTGGCCAAATCAGGACTGGCAATTATTGAAGTCATGTCCATATGTATAATGCGGGGAGTGCAGCCACTTCAATATCGGGGAAAACCCATGTGGCACTTCAATGGAGAAGACGATGCTACCCGCTGCGGCCGTAAAGGTCCGGACTCTCCTGCCGCTCTGGCGAAGATGCTGTCCGATTTGTACAAAGGAGAAGAGGAGGAGTTCATCCATATCAAGCCACGGGATGGATTCTCCATGTACAACCCCACAAGCTGGGTGAGTCGCTATCTTTTATTCCAGTCTTTCCCACATTTTTAGTGCAGATGTTTACTTCGTCGATTCATAGCAGGAACTGCGCAGAGCCATGAAGGATGTTCATAGCCCATCTCCTCAGCCAGAGGATTCCAACCGGGCTCTTGACCCCGGACTCGAAGAAGATCCGTATACATTTGTGGAGCTTGTTGACAGGACATTTTATCAATTAAGCTGCGATGGTGTGATGGTGGCCATCATAGCTGATTATCCTGGCCTACTCCCTATATCCCAGGTAAGTGAAGCCAGAGTCCCAACTTCCAAAAAAGGGTTCCCTCTTCACACTTCACCCACCGCACATGTACTGTGTCTTACAGGGAAGGCCATCGGGGCGCCAAGCCGAACCCGCATCGACTCGCCAACAAGGGGCACCGGAGTCGGGTAGGCTTAAAAGGAAGGCGGTCAGGACCGAGACGCCATTGCAAAGGTATGTTAAAAAACCTGCCACGAATTTATCATTGTTAAGATATAACAATGTCCACTGTCTTCTGACAGAAAAAGCGCTCGCCGGACTATATCCGAAGAGCCTGCCGGTCACGCCTCCACCAGCCAGACTCCAAGGCCGGACTCAAGGGCGGAGGTCAACGTGGACGATCCTCCAACAGAGGATGCGGATAGATTTTCCGCTACAAACTCCGAAGTGGAGAGCGCTATGAATCATAGGCGCCGTCGGGCCGCACTACGCGACCCTATTTTCTCTGAAGAGGCGTTCGATGCCTTCAACTCAGGGGACGCGTACATCCGGGCTGCTCAAGGTGGCCTCACTAGGGCCACAGACCAGTACGTAAAGGATATACGGGTAAGAAAATTTGATAAGCATGTATATAAGTAGCCCCTGAGACTTTAAACAGTTGGCACAACTGATTTAAGGATCCTCGCATGCATAGATTCTGACAGAGAAGAATACCCAGCTATCCAAAGAGCTGGAGGAGTGCAAGGCCCAACTGCGGGCCGCAATTGCCGTGATGGAGGAGTCTACGAAGGCCCCATCTGGTAATATTTGCTTTAAACGAAAATAATGTCATGGCATGTACCAGTTAAGTATTCGGCATGAATGCGATTCTAACAATAGAATCTGCAGACAATCCCGGAGGCAATCCGGAGATCGTACCAGAGGATGAGCAACATTTTCGGCGACAGCTGAAGGCTGGCCAGCATGTGCTTACAAAGGTTATAAAGGAGAAAAATACTCTCCAGGACGCGAACGTCCGACTGGACGTCGAATTAAAGGATGTTCGGGCCCAGCTTGCTGACTCCGTAAAGGAGAATAAGAGGCTACGGCGCGGGATATTCAGTAAGTGCTCTGACGAACCACTATAAAGTTCAGCAAAGAAGCGTGCTAACAGAATTATGTTTGTAGGCATGCTAACAGGCCGTCCCGAGGAGGAGATGCCCGGATCTGCAGGTGATCTTCTGCCGGAGCTCTCACAACTGCACGAACAATTTCAGCAGGTGATGCGGGGCATTGCCAAGTCTTGTGTCCATCCGCCTCCCTGCCAGGAGGCATGGGGGAGCTTGTGGAGATGCTCAAGGGAGCGCGGCAGCGCTTCCGATTATGGAAGATATCGGCCTGCCGACAAGGCGCAAGGGAAGCCTGGGCTATGGTGAAGACGCGGTACACCAAGGCTGACCCGAACCACATGCCGAGGTCGGACCTGTAGGGTCAGATGGGAAGGAAATCCCTGTACATCTGGTGTATGACCAAGTAGCATTAGCCGCTAAGTATTCCCAACAGGACTGTAGGCTAGACAGCCTGTTGGATGGTATAGAAGAAGAATTTAGTCAGTCCAAGTGACATTGTACTTCGAAGGACATATTTTGTCCCTAGCCAGATTGTAAATCATTTGTCTTGGTCGGCCTTTTCGCTTCAACCTCTGGACCCGACAGTCCGGAGTGTATCCAAATACCCGCTCGGTTACGTGAAAATCGGGGCACGCGTGGAAACCAGGCGTAGGGGTCATAAGTGCTTGAACAGACAAGTACCCAATTAGTTATGTTATATTACATGGGTAGTTAGAAACATTTTCCGGGGAGAATAGTTCCTTTAAGGGTTCCTTTCCCTGGGTGTGCATGCATTGATGTGCATGTCCAAACTGCGAAAATTTACGCAGGATTTAAGCATCTGGGGGCATGTTTTGTAATAGGTAAAATACATCTTTTGTTCACCGACCGAATATTCCCTTAAGAACGCTAGCTTTCAGCTTCACCCAGTCTGAGGTACACATCCGGCTGACCCGACAGTAACAATCGCAGAGGTGCTCCCCTTATGCCCTAGCCGAATTAACGGGAACGTAGGGCACAAACACAAGAGCCAGGCAACCTAGCTTGGCCAAAACTTAAGTCATATCGATGCATATAGTGGTGAAAAAAGGCACATACGGAGAAGTGATGCATATGTGGTGGGCATAAATCCTAGAAGACAATTAAGCTTCTGTGTAAGAAGCCCCCAAGTATATTGAGCGCGCATAGCGCGGCCAGAGTGTGCGGTCAAAGCATACTTGAAGCTTTTAAGGCTATAAATGTAAAAGGCAGAGAGAGAGGATATAATTTAAAAATGGAGACGGAGGTAAGGAGACAAACACGGAGTTCGGCACTAGGCATAGAATCTTCGGAGTCTGGCCGCGTTCCATGGGTTCGGCTCGAGTCGATTGTCTGATGCATCACGCAGACGGTACGCACCTCCAGTGAGAACTTTGTCAATGATGAAGGGGCCCTCCCACTTGGGCTTGAGATTGTCCTTTTTCTTCTCTGGTAGGCGTAGAACGAGTTCGCCAATGTTATAAGTTTTGGCCCGCACTTCTCTGCTTTGATACCTTCGAGCCTGTTGTTGATAGAATGCGGAACGGGCCTTTGCGACGTCACGCTCCTCCTCCAGGGCATCTAAGCTGTCCTACCGATCCAACTCGCCTTCTCTCTCTTCGTACATGCACACTCTAGGTGAATCATGGATGATATCGCAGGGTAGCACTGCCTCTGCACTATACACCATAAAAATGGTATGTATCCGGTTGTGCGATTTGGCGTGGTCCGCAGCCCCCATAATACGGAGCCAAGCTCCTCGACCCAGTGTGTATCTGATTCCTTCAAGGATTGCACTAGTCTGGGTTTAATGCCGCTCATAATAAGATAGTTCGCTCGTTCACTTGACCGTTTGTTTGGGGGTGATAGACGGAGGCGTAATCAAGTTTTATGCCCATTTTGCTGCACCAGGTTTTCACCTCATCGGCAGTAAAGTTTGAGCCGTTATTTGATGATGATGCTGTGGGGGACACCGTAGCGGTGTACGACCCCGGATATAAAGTCTATCACTGGTCCGGATTCGGCCGTTTTAACTGGTTTGGCTTCTATCCATTTGGTGAACTTATCGACCATGACCAACAAGCATTTCTTCTTATGGCTTCCTCCTTTATGGGGTCCAACCATATCGAGCCCCCAGACCGCGAAGGGCCAAGTTATGGGGATTGTTTGGAGGGCGGTGGGCGGCATATGGCTTTGATTTGCAAAAATCTGGCAACCGACGCAGTGTTGGACAAGGTTTTGTGTGTCTGCCCGGGCTGTCGGCCAGTAGAAACCTATACGGAAGGCCTTGCTTACGAGCGCCCGGGCTGCGGCATGGTGGCCGCCGAGTCCGGCATGAATTTCGGCCAAGAGCTGCCGCCCTTCCTCTTCGGAGATGCACCTTTGGAGCACTCATGTCGCGCTTTTCTTATAAAGCTCTCCCTCGTGGACTTTGTAGGCTTTAGAGCGCCGCACAATGCAACGTGCCTCATTTTGGTCCTCCGGGAGTTCCTGCCTATTTAAGTAAGCTAGGAAGGGTTCCGTCCACGGGGCGATGACCGCCATAATCATGTGGGCCGAAGGTGTGATTTCGGTGGCGGAGCCTCCGATTATGTCGGATTGTTCAGGGTCTGGGGTTGTGTGCGGATCCGGGCTAGTGTTGCCGGACTCCCCTTCCCATACCACGGATGGCTTGAACAGCCTTTCCAAATAAAATTTGGTGGGACGGGGTCACGTTTAGCGCCGATGCGGGCTAGGATATCCGCCGCTTGATTGTTTTCTCGAACCACATGGTGGAATTCGAGCCCCTCGAATCGAGCTGACATTTTGAGAACGGCATTACGATAGGCCGCCATTTTCGGGTCCTTGGCGTCAAAGTCTCCATTTATTTGAGATATTGCGAGATTTGAGTCCCCACGTACTTCTAGATGTTGAATGCCCATGGAGACCGCCATCCGAAGACCGTGCAGCAATGCCTCATACTCAGCTGCATTGTTGGAATCTGTGTAAAGTATTTGGAGTACGTATTGGACTGTATCTCCGGTGGGGGACGTCAGGACGACGCCAGCCCCTAGACCAGCTAGCATCTTAGAGCCATCAAAGTGCATGATCCAATTGGAGTACGTGTTGTACTCTTTAGGGAGCTCGGCTTCTGTCCATTCGGCGACGAAGTCAGCCAGTACCTGCGACTTAATGGCCCGTCGTGGTTTGTATGTAATGTCGAATGGGAGGAGCTCGATAGCCCATTTTGCAATCCGGCCCGTGGCGTCGCGGTTATTTATTATGTCATTGAGTGGTACTTCGGAGGCCACCGTAATTGAACACTCTTGAAAGTAGTGTCATAGTTTTCGGGATGCCATGAATACCGCGTATGCTATCTTTTGATAATGTGGGTACCGTGACTTGCATGGAGTGAGGACAGTGGATACGTAGTATACCGGCTTTTCTAATGGGAATTTATGTCCATCTGTCTCTCGTTGGATGACGAGCACTGCGCTTACAACCTGGTGTGTTGCGGCTATGTATAGTAGCATGGGTTCGGCGACATTTGGCGATGCCAGAATTGGATTGGTGGCCAAGAGGGCTTTTATTTCCTCCAACCCAGCTGTAGCCGCATCCGTCCACTCGAAGTGTTTGGTGCGTCGGAGAAGGCGGTAAAGAGGTAGCGCCTTTTCTCCTAATCGGGAGATAAAGCGGCTTAGGGCGGCCACGCATCCAATTAGTTTCTGGATTTGCTTGAGGTCTGTTGGGGTAGCCAACTGTGACAGAGCTCGGTTTTTAGCCGGGTTTGCTTCGATTCCTCTATTGGAGACAATAAATCCCAAGAGTTTTCCGGCTGGTACGCCGAAAACGCATTTTTCCGGGTTGATCTTGATGTCGTATGTTCGGAGATTGTCGAGCGTAAGCCTCAAGTCGTCTATTAATGACTCTACGTGTCTGGTTTTAATGACCACATCGTCTATGTAAACCTCCACTGTTTTGCCGATTTGTGTTTCCAGGCATGTCTGAATCATGCGTTGATAGGTTGCACCGGCATTTTTTAGCCCGAAAGGCATGGTGTTAAAACAGAAGGGACCGTATGGAGTGATAAATGCCGTTGGGGCTTGATCGGACTCCGCCATCTTGATTTGATGGTATCCGGAGTATGCGTCGAGGAAACACAATGAATCGTGTCCTGCGGTAGCGTCGATAATTTGATCGATGTGGGGGAGGGGGAAGGGATCCTTAGGGCAAGCCTTATTAAGGTCTTTGAAATCGACGCATAGGCGCCAGGATTTGTCCTTCTTTGGTACTATCACCAGGTTTGCTAGCCAGTCCGGATGTTTTATTTCTCTGATGAATCCGGCTTCAAGTAGCTTGGCTAGCTCCTCACCCATGGCTTGTCGCTTGGGTTCTAAAAAGCGCCGAAGAGTCTGCTTGACTGGCTAGTATCCCTTTAGTATGTTTAGGCTATGTTCGGCCAGCCTGCATGGGATACCTGGCATTTCTGAAGGATGCCAGGCGAAAATTTCCCAATTCTCGCGCAAGAACTCTCGTAGTGCGGCGTCTATTGTGGGGTTCAGTTGTGCCCCAATTGATGCTGTTTTTGTGGGGTCCGTTGGGTGGACCTGAAATTTGACTATTTCGTCTGCTGGTTTAAAAGAGGTAGACTTGGGTTGTTTGTCGAGTATCACGTCGTCCCTGTCTACTGCGGAGCGTAGCACAGTTAACTCTTCGGCCGCGAGGGCTTTTGATAATGCCTCCAGGGTTAGTGCGGCAGTTTTATTTTCGGCCCGGAGTGCTATGTCCGGATCACTGGCTAGAGTGATGATTCCATTGGGCCCCGGCATCTTGAACTTCATGTACCCGTAATGGGGTATAGCTTGGAAGCTTGTGAATGCGTCTCGTCCCAAAAGGGCGTGGTATCCACTGCTAAATGGGGCCACTTGGAATGTGATTTCTTCGGACCTATAATTCTCCGGGGTGCCGAATACCACATCCAGTGTGATTTTCCCTGCGCATCGTGCCTCCCGTCTAGGGATGATTCCTCTGAAGGTCGTGCTGCTTTGCTCAATGCGGTTCTTATCAATTTCCATTTTGTTAAGAGTTTCCTCATAGATGAGGTTTAACCCGCTGCCGCCGTCCATGAGCACTTTAGTAAGCCAAAAGCCATCGACGATTGGACTAAGGACCAAAGCGGCTGGTGCTCGGACTGTTCAAAATTGAGGTTTGTCGCTGGCGCTGAAGGTTATGGACGTATCGTTCCACGGGTTTATTGTTGCGACGTGGCAGACTTCGGCGAGGCTGCGGAGCGCTCGCTTGCGCCTGTTGTTTGAGGCGAAAGTCTCGAAGACGGTCAGTACTGTACTGTTATTTTCTGCGGGATGGTGCTCTGCGGTATTGTCGATGAGAAGGTCCTTGAGGGAGTCCTGGACTAGGGGGTGTCCGGATAGCCGAACTATCATCTTTGGCCGGACTCCTGGACTATGAAGATACAAGATTGAAGACTTCGTCCCGTGTCCGGATGGGACTTTCCTTGGCGTGGAAGGCAAGCTTGGCGATACGGATATGTAGATCTCCTACCATAGTAACCGACTCTGTGTAACCCTAACCCTATCCGGTGTCTATATAAACCGGAGGGTTTTAGTCCGTAGGATGAACAACAATCATACCATAGGCTAGCTTCTAGGGTTTAGCCTCCTTGATCTCGTGGTAGATCTACTCTTGTACTACCCATATCATCAATATTAATCAAGCAGGAGTAGGGTATTACCTCCATCGAGAGCGCCCGAACTTGGGTAAAAACATCGTGTCCCTTGTCTCTTGTTACCATCCGCCTAGGCGCAGTTCGGGACCCCTACCGAGATCCGCCGGTTTGACACCGACATTGGTGCTTTCATTGAGAGTTCCTCTGTGCCGTCGCCGTCAGGAAGGATGCCTCATCCCGTCTTTAAAGGCGACCATAGTACAAAAGTACTGTGCGATGGAGAGTGCTTGGAAAACCGAAAGTAAATTTTGGGATAATCCGGCCCGAATACATCCCTAGTCCGAAATAAAAGGGTGCATCATCACCAAGCACCTGGTTAAACACCAAAAACCAAAACCCCTAAAGGGTGCGGAACCGTCTTCGGAGGGTTGGCTAAACGGACCCTACAAAATTCATAGCACAGAGGGCGCCACTCCAACTCATAGCCTTCGAGCATGTTGGATACTACGGCAGGTGGCCAAAAGTGGCGAAGAGCTTCTAGCCTCAGAATCCCAGCCCAGCAACACCAGTACGGTGTTAAAAGTCTTCGAGACTTTCGCATCAAATAACATGCGGAAATGAACACTCCGCAACCTTGCCGAAGTCTACCAAGTAGCAACAATAAATTCATGGAGTGACACGGCTATTACCTTTAATGCCAGTGACAAACCCAAATTCCGAACAGCCCGAGCACCAGCCGCATTGGTCCTCAGTCCAATAGTGGACGACTTTCGCCTTACTAAGGTACTCATGGATGGCGGCAGCGGACTAAACCTCATCTACGAGGAAACCCTCCGAAAAATGGAAATAGACTGGAACCGCATTGAGCGAAGCAGCACAACCTTTAGAGGAATAATCCCTTGCCGGGAAGCATGCTGCATAGGAAAAATCACACTGGATGTAGTGTTCGGCTCGCCGGACAATTACAGGTCCGAGGAGGTCACATTTCAAGTGGCCCCGTTCAGCAGCGGATATCATGCTTTATTAGGGCGAGAGGCATTCACAATTTTTCAAGCTATACCCCATTATGGGTACATGAAGCTTAAAATGCCAGGACCTAACAGAATCATCACTCTCGCTAGTGATCCGAACATAGCACTCCGCACCGAAAACAAGACAACCGCACTAGCCCTCGAGGCACTATCCGAAGCCCTAGCGGCGAAGAACTCACTGTGATGCGCTCCACGGTGAATAGGGACGATGTGATACTTGATAAAAGATCCAAGTCCACCTCTTTTAAACCAGCAGATGAAATAGTCAAATTCCAAGTCCACCCAACGGACCCTGCAAAGACGGCCTCCATTGGGGCACAATTAAACCCGGATGTAGACGCCGCACTACGAGAATTTCTACGAGAAAACTGGGACATTTTGCAGGCACCCTTCGACATGCCAGAATCCCACATCGGGTGGCCGAGCACAGCCTAAATATCCTAAAAGGATTCAAGCCAGTCAACAGGCTCTTCGTCGCTTTTCGAACCCAAGAGACAGGCCATGGGAGAGGAGCTAGCCAAACTTCTGGAAGCCGGATTCATCAGAGATATAAAACATCCGGACTGGCTAGCAAATCTGGTGATGGTACCAAAGAAGGATAAATCCTGGCGCGTATGTGTTGATTTCAAAGACCTTAATAAGGCTTGCCCAAAGGATCCCTTCCCCCTCCCCCGCATTGATCAAATTATCGACGCTACAATAGGACACGACTCATTGTGCTTCCTCGACGCGTACTCCGGCTACCACCAAATCAAGATGGCGGAGCCAGACCAAGCTACAACAACAGCATTCATCACTCCATACGGCCCATTCTGCTTCAACACAATGCCCTTCGGGCTCAAAAATGACGGCGCAACATATCAGCACATGATTCAGACATGTCTGGCAAACCAGATCGGCAAAACAGTGGAAGCGTATGTGGATGACGTGGTCGTCAAATCCAAGCATGTCGAAACTTTAGTAGACGACTTGAGGCTCACATTCGACAATCTCCGAAAATACGACATTAAGCTCAATCCGGAAAAATGCGTCTTCGGCGTTCCAGCCGGAAAGCTCTTGGGCTTCATTGTGTCTGGTAGAGGAATTGAAGCAAACCCAGCCAAGATCCGAGCTCTGTCACAATTGGATATCCCAAAAGACCTCAAACAAATACAAAAATTGACTGGATGCGTAGCGGCTCTAAGACGCTTTATTTCCCATTTGGGAGAAAAGGCGTTACCCCTTTACCGCCTCCTCCGGCGCACCGAACACTTCGAGTGGACGGAGGCCGCCACGGCCGGACTCGAAGAAATAAAAGCCATATTGGCAACAAATCCGGTCCTGGCCGCGCCCAACATGGGCGAACCAATGCTATTATATATCGCCACAACACATCAAGTTGTCAGCGCGGTGCTCGTCGTCGAGCGAGAACGGACGGACACCGTTCCCTCTTCAAAACCGGTTTACTATGTGTCCACCGTCCGACTCCATGCAAGTCCCGTACCCACATTATCAAAAGATAGCATACGCGGTGTTCATGGCATCCCGGAAGCTGCGACACTACTTTCAAGAGTGTTCGATAACGGTAGCCTCCGAAGTACCTCTTAACGACATTATAAACAACCGCGACGCAACGGGCCGGATTGCTAAATGGGCCATAGAGCTCCTTCCATTCGACATAACCTATAAGCCACGACGAGCTTTTAAGTCGCAGGTTTTGGCCGACTTCGTGGCCGAATGGACCGAAGCCGAACTCCCTAAAGAGTACGGCGCATACTCCAATTGGATTATGCACTTTGACGACTCCAAAATGTTGGCCGGCCTGGGGGCTGGCGTCGTCCTGACGTCCCCAACCGGGGACAGAGTCCAATACGTCCTTCAGATAATGTATACAGACTCCAACAACGCAGCCGAATACGAGGCCCTCCTGCACGGCCTCCGGATGGCAGTCTCCATGGGCATTAAACGCCTAGAGGTGCGCGGGGACTCGAACCTCGCGATATCTCAAATAAACAGAGACTTTGATGCCAAAGATCCGAAAATGGCAGCGTACCGCAATGCGGTCCTAAAAATGTCAGCACGGTTCGAAGGGCTCGAATTTCATCATATAGCCCGGGATAACAACCAGGCGGCGGACATATTGGCACGCATCGGCGCAAAACGCGATGCCGTCCCGCCCAACATCTTCCTGGAACGGCTGTTCAAGCCATCCGTACTATGGGAAGGGGAGTCCGGAAATAACAATCCGGACCCAACCGCACTGCCTGACGCCGAACACTCTGACACAACCGGAGGCTCTGCCACCGAGATAACACCCTCCGCCCACGAAATAATGGCAGTTATCGCCCCGTGGACGGAACCATTCCTAGCCTACCTAACTAGGCAGGAACTCCCCGAAGACCAAAATGAGGCTCGCTGCATAGTACGGCGATCTAAAGCCTATAAAGTGCATGAGGGAGAGCTCTATAAGAAAAGCACAACAGGAGTCCTTCAAAGGTGTATCTCCGAAGAGGAAGGGCGAAACCTCCTGGCTGAAATTCATGCCGGACTGAGTGGGCACCACGCCGCAGCCCGGGCCCTTGTAGGCAAGGCCTTCCGTACAGGATTTTATTGGCCGACGGCCCGGGCAGATGCACAGGATTTAGTCCAACGATGCGTCGGTTGCCAGCTTTTTGCTAACCAAAGCCACATGCCACCCACCGCCCTCAAAACTGTACCCATCACCTGGCCGTTCGCGGTCTGGGGGCTTGACATGGTTGGACCCATTAAGGGATGAACCCACAAGCAAAAATATCTATTGGTCATGGTGGATAAATTCACCAAATGGATAGAGGCCAAGCTCATTAAAAGCGGCCAATTCGGGCCGGTGATAGACTTCATATCGTGGGTAGTGCACCGTTCGGCGTCCCCGCAGTATCATCACGATAATGGCACCAACTTCACGGCCGATGAGGTCAAATTATGGTGCAAACACATGGGCATCAAGCTCGATTCGCCTCGATCTATCACCCTCAAACCAACGGCCAAGTCGGCGAGCAAGCGGTCTAATCATGGCGGCATTAAACCCGGACTAGTGTGGTCCTCAAGGAATCTAACACGTCTTTGGGTTGAGGAGCTCGACTCCGTACTGGGGCTGCGGACCACGCCGAATCGTACTACGGATTCACACCATTTTTATGGTGTGCGGCGCAGAGGCAGTCTTGCCTGCGACATAATTCATGACTCACCTCGCGTGCGCATGTATGAAGAAAGAGAAGCCGAGCTCGATCGGCAGGACAGTTGGACGCATTGGAGGAGGAGCGCGGCGTGGCAAAAGCTCGTTCCGCATTTTATCAACAGCAGGCTCGAAGATATCAAAGCTGGGAAATGCGGGCCAAAGCTTACAGCGTTGGCGAACTAGTTCTCGCTGCGGACAAGAAAAGGACAAACTCAAGCCCAAATGGGAAGGTCCCTTCATCATCGACCAGGTCCTGACTGGCGGAGCATACCGTCCGCGAAACGCATCGGATAACTGACTCGAGCCGAACCCATGGAACGCAGCCCGTCTACGGAGATTCTACGCCTAAGCGCCGGATTCCGAGTTTGTCTCCTTCCTCCGTCCACATTTTCTATTTTTTGCGGTCTTTTATTTCTCTCCTTCCTCCTCCTTCTTCTTGAAGCCTTTAGAGGCTCATTTGCGCTTTGTTTCGCATATACTTGACGCGCTGTCCGCGCTCATTATACCGGGGGGTTTCTTTAACAGAAGCTTATTTATATGGGCTTTATGCCCAACACATGTGTCAAACTTCCGCATGTACCTTTTGCTCACCATTATATGCATCGATATGACTTAAGTTTTGGCCAAGCTGGGTTGCCTGGCTCCTGTGCTTACCCCTACGTTCCCGATTGTTCGGCTAGGTGGTAAAGGGAGCACCTCTATGATTATTCTTGTGGGTCAGCGGATGTGTACCTCAGACTGGGTGAAGCTGAAAGCTAAGCGTTCTTAAGGGAATATTCGGTCGGTGAACTGAAAGATGATTTTTTAACTATTTATCCATCTGCCCCCAGATGATTTTCTGCTTTCTTAGCAGCTTTGACATGCACTTTAGGGCATGCCTCCCAGCGAAAGGAACCCTTAACGGAACTATTCTCCCTGGAAGATGTTTCTTACTATCCATGTAATATAACATAACTAGTTGGGCACTTGTCTGATACAGCAATAATGACCCCTACGCCTTGTCTCCATGCATACCCCGGTTCTTATATAACCGCGAGGGTATTCGTACACACTCCGGACTATTGGGTCCCGAGGTTGAAGCGAAAAGGTCCGCTATGACAAACGATCTACAATCCGGCTAGAAGACATTTTTCATGTCATATTCAATTTCATAGTCAACTCGACTCATTGTATTCCTCCTCAATGCCATCTAAAAGGCTATCTAATTTACAATCTTGCTGGGAATACTTGGCGGCCGATTCTACTTGGCCGTACACTAAGCTTACAGGGATCTCCTTCCCATCAGGCCCCACAGGTCCAACCTCGGCCATGTGGTTTGGGTCAGCCTTCGTGTACCGCGTCTTTACCATGGCCCAGGCCTCCCTGGCGCCCTGACGGCAGGCCGATATCTTCCATAGTCGGAAGCGCCGCCGTGCTCCTTGAAGCCGCTCTGCCAGCTCCCCAATGCCTTGAGCAGGGAGATAGATAGCCACAAGGCTGGCCGGCGCCTTTCATCACCGCCGAACCCGTTCGTAGCCGACGCAGATTCGGAAGAATATCACTGAGAACGGGCATCTCCTTCTCAGGACGACCTGTGAGCAAACCTACATACATGTTTATGTTAGTGCCTTCCTCGCCGAACTCTTTCAAATTTCGTTCAAGCACTTACTGAAAATGCCGCGACGAAGCCGTCGATTCTCCTTTACGGAGTCATACAACTGGGCACGAACATCCTTTAGTTCCTCACCCAGTTGGGTGTTGGCATCTTGGAGGTTATTTTTCTCCTGCCGCACCCTCGTAAGCACGCTCTTGCCGGCCTTTAGCTGGCGCAGAAGCTGTTGCTTGTCCGGATCTAGTCCGGTGCCATCTGCAATATTATTGTCAGATTTACACACATGCCGCACTTCATAAACTATTTATCTTTTGAAGCATATATTACGGAGGGGTCTCTGTGGCTCCCCATGGCGGCTAGTCTTGCCTCAAGTTGGGCCTTGCATTCTTCATGGTCTGGGACAGTCGGTATTCTTTTTGTAAGATCTCAGCATAACAAATGATCCTTAAATCAGTTATTCTAACTATTTTAAGTCTCGGGAGCTCTTGGCATATATAATCACAAATTTCCTCACCCGTATGTCCTTTACATACTGCTCCGTGGCTCTGCTAGACCATCTTGGCGGCACAGTGCGCATCTCCGAATTGAAGGCATTCAAGGCCTCTTGAGAGAAACATCGTCACGAAGAACTGTCGGCGGCGCTGTGATTCATGGCGCTCTCCACCTCGGAGTTGGTGGCGGACAATCTGTCGGCATCCTCTGCCGGAGGAGCATCCGACGCACGCCTCGTGCTCGCCTCCGCTTCTGGACCCGGCTTTGGAGCCTGGCTGGCGGAGGTTCGATTGGCAACCTCTCCGGACTCAGTCCGGCGAGCGCTCTTTTTCCTGAAAAGAGCACCAACGTTAATCGCCTTCCAGGAATCAATCCACAGGAATATGGTGACGCGCCATACCGTTGCGGCGGAGTTTCGATCCGGACCGCACTTCTTTTTAGCCTGCGGGGCCGTACTACCCCTTGTTGGCTAGCCGCGCGGCTCGGCCTCCTGCCTCGAAGGCACCCCCTGTGAAACACCATTGGTATCGGTGATCAAAAAATAAGCACGGATGGGTCATGGTGTCCGGACTTGATCACGGTTACAGGGAGGCGGAAATAATCCGGGTAGTCTGCCGTAATGGCAACCAAAGCATTGTCGATGCTAAGTTGGTGGAACACCCCGTCGATCAGCTCCACCTTTATATCCGGGTCCTCTTCGGAGGCCGGATCGAGGGACCGTTCCGGATCCTCGGGTTGTGGAGGCGGGCTGTGTATCTTCTCCACGGCCCGGCGCAGTTCCTGCGTAGAAACCATAAAATGAGATATTTAACCACGGGAACATGGATCGGACATGCCACAAAGATATTTGCTTACCCAACTTCGAGGATTATTCGAAGAAAACCCGCTCAGTGGATTGACGCGGAGAAAATCCTCCTCTTCCCCTTTGTACATGACGGACAAGGTCTTCACCAGTTCGGTGACCGATCCCGGCCCTTTGCGGCCATGGCGGGTGGCGTCGTCCTCTCCTGTTGAAGTCCCACATGGGGTGGCCCCTATATTGGAGCGGCTGCACTCCCCTCATAATGCAGATTGCCATGACTCCAATCATGGTCAATCTGGCATGAGCCAGTAATCTTATTCGGCTCATCAAGTAAAGGACGTCCCGGTCATTTTCCCTCTGGGGGCTCCGCGGGCTCCTGCTTAGGCGCTTCTTCAGAGGAGCATTGCTAAACTCTGGAAGGCCGATCCGAACAGGATCCGGCAGCGGGACGTCCTCCATGTAAAACCATTCCGAAGGCCAGTCTTCGGACGCCTTCTTCGGGGTTCCGGATAGGTATCCGGTCCCGGCGATGCGCCATAGTTCGGCTCCGCCCACTTGATATATTGACCCCTCATGAGAACGGGGTACTAGGCAGAATAGTCTCTTCCACATCGCAAAATGAGCCTCGATGCCCAAGAACAGTTCGCACAGGGCCACGGAGCCCGCGGTGTGCAAAATGGAGGCAGGCGTAAGGTGGTGCAGCTAGAGGCCGTAGAACTCCAAGAGCCCCCGGAGAAACGGATGAATTGGAAATCCGAGTCCTCTTACTAGATAAGAGATAAAGCACACCCGCTCTCCTTTAGAGGGATCGGGGACACTCTCCGCTTGCTTTCCGCCCTTGTAGGTGGCGAGTCCGACTCGAACCGGAACCATGAAGGCCGGGGGAAGAAATCCCTTGGTTTGGAGTATAACTAGCTCGCTATGCGGAACTGAGCATCTCTCCCAATTTCCAGGCTGAGGGCTGGGAGCGCGAGAGGAGGAGCCGCGTCGACTGTCCATGATGGAATGGGTTTTTGTCAGAGGCGCTCCGATGAAAGGTCGCGGAGGGGGGATGGTGTGACTCAGATCTAGATCCTCATCTCTTTTATAGGCGGCTCATTTGCGCAGCTAGGGGGGTAAGTGTAAAAATACCCTGGCTTTTCGCATTCATTCAAACACGTGGAAGACGGCCATTATTGGGCGTAGAAGCCAAGGAGCGCAGCATTTATCAGAAGACGGACACTATTCGACAAGTATATGGAATTTGGAGAAGAACCCGCCTCGCAATGCCGAAGACAATCAACAAGCCGGACTCATCGCCATTGAAGCCTGGTTCGGGGGCTACTGAGGGAGTCCTGGACTAGAGGGTGTCCGGATAGCCGAACTATCATCTTTGCCGGACTCCTGGACTATGAAGATACAAGATTGAAGACTTCATCCCGTGTCCGGATGGGACTTTCCTTGGCGTGGAAGGCAAGCTTGGCGATACGGATATGTAGATCTCCTACCATTGTAACCGACTATGTGTAACCCTAACCCTATCCGATGTCTATATAAACCAGAGGGTTTTAGTCCGTAGGACGAACAACAATCATACCATAGGCTAGCTTCTAGCGTTTAGCCTCCTTGATCTCGTGGTAGATCTACTCTTGTACTACCCATATCATCAATATTAATCAAGCAGGAGTAGGGTATTACCTCCATCGAGAGGGCCCGAACCCGGGTAAAAACATCGCGTCCCTTGTCTCCTGTTACCATCCGCCTAGACGCACAGTTCGGGACCCCCTACCCGAGATCCGCCGGTTTTGACACCGACAGTCCTCGCCGCTCTTGGCCACCTGCCGGAGTATCCAACATGCTCTAAGGCTGTGTGTTGGTATGGTGTCCGGTGTGCTGTGAATTTTGCATGGCCTATTGAGCCATCCCTCCAGTACGGTTCGACGCCCTGTAGAGGGCTTTGGCTTCTTTCTAATTGGGTTGGGTGACTTGCGAGAGCGCACCCTTTTAGTTCGGACGAGGGGTTTAGTCAGGGTCAGAGGATCCCAGAATTTTGTTTGGGTCTTCTAGGCGCTTTCCATTGCGCAGTACTTTTGTACTATGGCCTCCAGGTCGGCGACTTATGGCATTGAGAATTCCCTTGTCCGTGCAATTTTTGCAGAAGAATGAGATTGCGTCTTCCTCGTGACAGTCCTTAATCTTGCTCATTACAAGGAGGAATCTGGCCTAGAAGTGGTGTAATGTCTCTTGGGGCTCTTGTCTGATGTGGGAAACATCGCTTGCGTCTGGGTGGGTGGGTGGAATTAAGTCCACGCCCTGACCCAATCTGGAACCCAGGGGCGAAGGAGCTCCTAAGCTTGGCAGCTCGGGCTCCAGGATATTGCCCGATATTTGTGGCCCGCTGCCCGATTCTAAGTTCGGAGCCTGGGCAACGTCCTCCCATAGACGGGTATTCGGCTCAGAGAGCTCGGGAATCCGGACATAGTTCATCCTCAGAATAGAGGAAGAATTGCCGTTTTGTTCCTCCACCACTGCTATCTGATGGGTGACTAGCGGAGAGTTAATATCCCTTAGGTCGGGTTTAAGCCCGATCCGATCATAATTCGTAACGACTCCCAGGGCGGCGATGCGATCCAAGAGCTCGTTTAAGGAGGAGAGCTTCATTGGATCCATCTGCTCGGTGAATTCCGGGCTGGCGCGGAGGTTGTTTTTGATGACCTGAGATGTCATCGTCGGCGTGGCGGCCGAACGGGCGGCCATGACGAAACCGCCCAACTGGAGAGTTTGGCCTACAACCAGGGATCCTCCAGAGGTGATGTTATCCTGGACAACGAGGCGAGCCATCAAGCCTTATCGGGACGACACAGTGGAACTCTCAATGAAAGCACCAATGTCGGTGTCAAAACTGGCGGATCTCGGGTAGGGGGTCCCGAACTGTGCGTCTAAGGCTAATGGTAACAGGAGGCAGGGGACACGATGTTTTACCCAGGTTCGGGCCCTCTCGATGGAGGTAATACCCTACTTCCTGCTTGATTGATCTTGATGATATGAGTATTACATGAGTTGATCTACCACGAGATCATAGAGGCTAAACCCTAGAAGCTAGCCTATGATTATGATTGTTGTTGTCCTACGGACTAAACCCTCCGGTTTATATAGACACGGAGGGGGCTAGGGTTACTCAGAGTCGGTTACAGAGAAGGAAATCTACATATCCGAATATCCAAGCTTGCCTTCCACGCAAAGGAGAGTCCCATCCGGACACGGGACGAAGTCTTCAATCTTGTATCTTCATAGTCCAACAGTCTGGCCAAAGTATATAGTCCGGCTGTCCGAGGACCCCTTAATCCAGGACTCCCTCAACCGCCCTAGAGCGAGATGAACCCCGTTGGGACTCCCCTTGTTGCGGATCTGAAGGATAAGGGTGCGGCTTCCACGGAAGCCAAGTCCTTTACTTCTGAGGATCTAGAACAGGCCCTTGCTAAGCAAAAGGAAGAGCATAATGCTTATCTTGAGGCCTTGGTCGAAATGAGATTAGCCACATTAACCACGATGCTTGCACCACTTTCGGGTGGTGTGGCCTCGAAGCCAACTGTGCCTACTCCTTCACTTGGCCAACAACCTCCTAGTAATGATCACTCCAGTGTTCCATGGATTTATGCAAGACCTCAAATAGAGAAACCAAAGTATAACCCTCAAGGCAAACCTCCTTTACTTGATGACACTACCGATTTTGCTTTGTGGAGAGTTGCTATGCACAGTCATCTTCGATATGGAAATGATGAGATGTTGGACATCTTGGAGTATGGTTACCAAGCTGTTGACCCGAAGAATCTTACATCAAGATAAACATATGACAAGAATCTCAACGACACCGCAACCATGTGCATAAGCAGAGGTATGACTGACAAGCAAAGGAGACCATACATACACATCACAAGTGCCAAGGAATTATGGGATAACATTTTGATCACCAAGAACGGTACCTCCACTCTCCGGCTTGCTCAATATGAAATTGCCAAAGGTCAATTGCAAAACTTTTGTATGGAGAAAGGTGAATCTCCCAAGCAGCTCCTTGAATGTCTAATGACTCTAACCGCCGACATTGAGTCATGTGATTGTGACAAGACACAAGATGGATTCAACTTGACTAAACGATTTCTTGTGGACAAGTTACTTCATGCTCTTGCTCCGTACCATCAACAAATGGTGTGGGACATAAGACAACATCATGGATTCAAGGAAATGACTCTAGATGACATCATATCCACTTTCCAACTATTTGAAGAATCAAAGGCAAATGCTACAAAACATCCTGCCATGCATGGTATCTCAACATCAAAGATCAATCTTGCTTTGAAGGCCAAGCATGTATGTGAGGAAGAGCAAAGTGAAGAAGAAGAAGAAGAAGATGATGATGATGATGATGATGATGATGATGATGATGATGAAGATGGTGATGAGATTGACTCCGATAAGAGCCCTTCATATGAAGACAATGCCCTCTTTGTGAAGAAGTTTAGCGCGGGAAAATTCAAGGGAAGATTCCAGAAGAAGAAAGTGAGAAAATGCTACGACAGTCCACTTCTCCAACGATTGCCCTTATGAGAAGAGAGAAGATAAACCATGGTTTCCCAAGACCTTTCCCTAGAAGAAGTTGCAAAATCCTTTGGACTCCAAGCTCAAGAAGAGAGATGGGAAAGCAATGGTTGCTCATGAAGAATCCGATCCGGATGATGTTGGTGGGGTTGCCTGAGTATCTCAAGATTCTCAAAACACCTTGATGCTAGTCAACAAGAGTAGTGATGTTGTCACCTACAACTATACGAAAGACTACAAGGGCAACGCTCACAAGTGCCTAATGGCAAAGGTTGTGGTAGAAGATGGAGAAGACCAAAACTCTCCTGACAAGGTCAAGGTAACCCCATGGTCAAACACTCCTCTTTTCACTTCTTCTACTCATTGTGATGAGTATCTTGATGCGAAGGATAATTATGATGACGATGATGATATAGATGATCCTATGCTTGCTAAACTAAATAAGTTCATGTGCTCCCTCAAAGGAAAGAAGCTCACTATGTTTCGTATGCTTATGGAGATGGTGAGTAAGCACACCATCACCATTAAGGAACTCAAAACCCTCGTTACCAAGGAAAAGGAAAAATATGAAATCCTTGAGTGGAAAGTCCAATATGAGGAATCACGAAATGATGAACTATGCTTAAAAATTGGTGCAAGCATTGATTTTTATGCTAAAGACATGCCTCCTTGAAAAAGGCCAAGGACTCTTGCGAGGAGTTGATGAATGATAAAAGTAAGCTTGTGGAATCTCATGCTTCTCTCTCTAAGAATTGAGTGCTTCTATCTGTGTCCCTCAAGACTAAGGAAGATGAGCTCACCCTTCTTTCAAAGAGTTTTGAGACACTCAAACTTACTTATCTTGAAACTCTAGCCAAGTTTTACTCTTCACCTATTATCATTGGTGATGCTTGTACTACTAACTCTAGTGGTGACCTAGCATCTATTCTTGAGGAAAACCGCTTTCTGAAGGCACAACTCGAGAGAGGACTCATGACATATGCTCAAGGAAAAAAGAACCTTAATGAGGTATTGAGCCGACACAATGAAGTGGTTGCCAAGGAAGGGCTTGGGTTTGACCCGAGCACAAGCGAGAAGAAAATATTCTCTCAAAAGTGCACCACACCTCTCAAGGAGACGTTTGTATGAGAAGGGCACAAGGAGAAGGGTAAAGTTGTGAGGGGGAAGGCCACTAGGGGCATGCCCACTCTCAAAAAGTCAAAAGAAATCATGCCTCCATCCTATGTACTTCGTAAAACAAAGGATGGAGAAATTTATGCTAAATTTGCTGGTCCTTGTAATGCATTTCGGTTTTATGCTATTTGGGTCCCTAAGAGCCTTATGACTAACTTGAGTAGTCCCATTGCAAAATGGGTGCCTCTAACCAAGTCATAAAATTGTGTGTAGGTTGCTTTCTCTCGTGGACTCAAATGGGTGAACGATAGTGGATGCACCAACCATATGACCGGAGATAGCAAATTACTTTTCTATTTCATGGAAGCTACTCAACTATTTATGAGCATTGTGTTTGGTGTAGGATCAAAAGGACAAGTACTCGGGTTGGGCAAGGTGGCTATCACAAATTACATGTCACTTGTGAATGTCATGCTTGTCCAATCCCTCAAATACCATTTTCTTTCCATTCGTCAATTGGCTTCTGTTGGTTATGATATAATATTTGGACTAATGGATGTGAAAGTCTTTAAGTGAGATACTCTCGAAGTGGCCTTTGTTGGAGAGTTGGATGGCAACCTTTACACGGTTGATTTATCGAAAGAGAGCACATTCCATGCAACTTGTCTAATGGCCAAGGCCGACAAGGGGTGGCTATGGCATCGCCGGCTAGCCCATGTCGGCATGAGAAATCTTCAAGATCTCTTAAAGGGTAATCACATCCTTGGACTAACCAATGTCTCTTTTGAGAAAGATTGTGTGTCTAGTGCATGCATAGCCGGGAAGCAACATCAATCAAAGCACCCACCCAAGAATGTTGTATCCACTTCAAGGCCTTTGGAGCTCCTTCATGTGGATATTTTTGGGCCACCTTCATGGGATAGTCTTGGCGGGAAAAAAGTATGGACTTGTCATTGTTGATGATTACTCAAGATATACATGGGTGCTTTTTCTCAAGTCCAAGGACGAGACGAAGGTCACCTTCACTGATTTTGCCAAGCAAACACAACGCAAGTTTGACAAAGAAATCTTGGCAATAAGAAGTGATAATGGCTCCGAGTTCAAGAACTACACCTTGGAGGAATTTCTTATTGATGAAGCAATTGAGCATCAATATTCTGCACCATACACTCCTCAACAAAATGGTGTAGCCGAAAGGAAGAACCGTACACTTGTGGAAATGGCAAGGTCCATGTTGGATGAATACAAGTCACCACATAGTTTTTAGGCCGAGGCTGTCAACACCACATGCCATGCATCAAATCGGCTCTTCCTCCGCACGATATTGGAGAAGACTCCATGTGAGCACTAAGTGGGAACAAGCCAAATGTGAAGTACTTTCGTGTATTTGGGTGCAAATGTTTCATTCTCAACAAAAGAGAATGGTTAGGAAACTTTCAATCCAAAACAATTGAGGGCATATTTGTTGGTTATGGATCAAACTCTCACGCCTACAGAGTCTACAACAAATCCAATGGATGTGTTGTACAAACTTGTGATGTGGTGTTTCATGAATTTAATGGCTCCCGTGGGGAGCAAGTTGATCTAAGTGATGTAGGTGAAGAAGATCCTTCTCAAGATATTTTGACCATGGGTGTTGGTACTCTTCTTCCAATGGAACAAGAACCTCATGATGATGAAGAATAAGATGGAAGTTTCACACATCATCAAGACATTTCAACACCCATACCACCACAAGCGCGTATTGCTCAAACGATGCCCAATGTTCAAGTACAAGAAGAAGATCAAGTCCCTGACCATGATTATCTTCAAGAACAAGATCATCACCAAGAGCAAGAACAAGAAAGTGCAATAATTGATGATGAACCTCAACAAATGCAATATGAATAAGAAGATCTTCCATCACACATTAGTGATCCATATGTTGAGGATGTGGATGATGGAAATGAAGTTGAACCTCATGAAACCCTAACCTCCATCATGCGCCGAGTGGCCGGTCGTGTTGATGTTGATCAAATTCTTACCGGCATATCAGAAGGTAGAGTCATTCGTAAACCATTGACAAACTTTTGTGATCACTTTTAGTTTGTCTCTAGTGTTGACCCACTCAAGGTACAAGATGCATTGATGGACAATGATTGGCTCGTTGCTATGCAAGAAGAGTTGAACAGTTTTGAACGCAAAAAAGTGTGGTCATTAGTCAAGAGACCAACTAAGGAACACAATGTCATTGGAACAAAATGGATTTTCAATAACAAGCAAGATGAGAATGGCGTAATTATCCTCAACAAGGCAATGTTAGTGGCACAAGGGTACTCACAAGTTGAAGGTTTTGACTTTGGTGAGACCTTTGCTCCCGTTGCCCATCTTGAATCTATTCGCACTTGCCTATTGATACGTATCCAACGTATCTATAATTTTTTATTGTTCCATGCTGTTGTATTGTCATTCCTGAATGTTTTACAATCATCTTATAGCAACTTTATATCATTTTTTGGACTAACCTATTGACATAGTGCCCAGTGTCAGTTGTAGTTTTTTGCTTGTTTTTACATCGCTGAAAATCAATACCAAACGGAGTCCAAACGCAACAAAACTTTTTGGAGAATTTTTATGGACCAGAAGAAGCAACATGGGCCAAAGAAGTACGGAGGGTGCCCGAGGGGCACAACCCACTGGCGCGCCTGGGGGCCCAGGCGCGCACTGGTGGGTTGTGCCCACCTCGGTGGCCTCCCGCATGCCTCTTTGCCCTATAAATTGCCAAATATTCCAAAAACCCTCGGGGTAACCCTAGATCAGAAGTTCCGCCGCCGCAAGCCTCTATAGCCACTAAAAACCAATCTATGCCCCGTTCCGGTACCCTGCCGGAGGGGGAAATCATCACCTAGCCATCTTCATCATCCCGGCGGCCACCATGATGAGGAGGGAGTGGTCCACCCTCGGGGCTGAGGGTATGTACGAGTAGCTATGTGTTTAATCTCTCTCTCTCTCTCTCTCTCTCTCTCTCGTGTTCTTGAGATGGCACGATCTTGATGTATCGTGGGCTTTGTTAATATAGTTGGATCATATGGTGTTTCTCCCTCTCTATCTTGTTGTGATGAATTGAGTTTTCCCTTTGAAATTTTGTTTTATCGGATTGGATACTTTTATGGATTTGAGAGCACTTGATATATGTCTTGCATATGAATACCCGTGGTGACAATGGGGTATTATATTGATTCACTTGATATATGTTTTGGCACTCGCGGATACCCGAGGTGACATTGGGGTAATCTCCGGTAGAAATCTTGGGGGCCTCTTTGAGGTTCTTGTTGGAAATATGCCCTAGAGGCAATAATAAATTAGTTATTATTATATTTCCTTGTTCATGATAATCGTTTATTATCCATGCTATAATTGTATTGATAGGAAACTCAGATACATGTGTGGATACATAAACAACACCAAGTCCCTAGTAAGCCTCTAGTTGACTAGCTCGTTGATCAACAGATGGTTACGGTTTCCTGACCATGGACATTGGATGTCGTTGATAACGAGATCACATCATTAGAAGAATGATGTGATGGACAAGACCCAATCCTAAGCCTAGCACAAAGATCGTAGTTCATATGCTAAAGCTTTTCTAATGTCAAGTATCATTTCCTTAGACCATGAGATTGTGCAACTCCCGGATACCGTAGGAATGCTTTGGGTGTACCAAACGTCACAACGTAACTGGGTGGCTATAAAGGTGCACTACAGGTATCTCCGAAAGTGTCTGTTGGGTTGGCACGAATCGAGACTGGGATTTGTCACTCCGTGTAAACGGAGAGGTATCTCTGGGCCCACTCGGTAGGACATCATCATAATGTGCACAATGTGACCAAGGGGTTGATCACGGGATGATGTGTTACGGAACGAGTAAAGAGACTTGCCGGAAACGAGATTGAACAAGGTATCGGGATACCGACGATCGAATCTCGGGCAAGTACAATACCGCTAGACAAAGGGAATTGTATACGGGATCGATTGAGTCCTTGACATCGTGGTTCATCCGATGAGATCATCGTGGAACATGTGGGAGCCAACATGGGTATCCAGATCCCGCTGTTGGTTATTGACCGGAGAACGTCTCGGTCATGTGCGCATGATTCCCGAACCCGTAGGGTCTACACACTTAAGGTTCGATGGCGCTAGGGTTATAAAGGAAGTTTGTATGTGGTTACCGAATGTTGTTCGAGTCCGGATGAGATCCCGGACGTCACGAGGAGTTCGGAATGGTCCGGAGGTAAAGATTTATATATGGAAAGTTGTTGTTCGGGTTCCGAAAAAGTTCGGGTTTTTCGGTATTGTACCGGAAGCTTCCGAAGGTTCGGAGGATTCGGAGGGGTCCGGAGGTCCGGAAATAGTTCCACCACGTCCAATACAGTAGCATGGGCTGTAGGGGGGCGCCCTAGCCTTAATGGGCTAGGGGCACCAGCCCCCTCAAGGCCCATGCGCATGGGAAGGGGAAACCCTAAGGGGGAGGGCCTCCACTTGACTTGGGAGGCACTCCTCCCCCCCTTGGCCGCCCCCTAGATGGGATCTAGGGCTGGCCGCACCCCTTGGGGTGGGAAAACCCTAAAGGGGGCGCAGCCCCCTTTCCCCCTATATATACTTGAGGTTTTGGGGCTGCCAGACACATGAGAACCTCTCCCTCTTGGCGCAGCCCTACCTCTCTCCCTTCTCCTCTCTTGCGGTGCTTGGCGAAGCCCTGCTGGATTGCCATGCTCCTCCATCACCACCACGCCGTTGTGCTGCTGCTGGATGGAGTCTTCCTCAACCTCTCCCTCTCTCCTTGCTGGATCAAGGCATGGGAGACGTCACCGGGCTGTACGTGTGTTGAACGCGGAGGTGCCGTCCGTTCGGCACTAGGATCTCCGGTGATTTGGATCACGATGAGTACGACTCCTTCAACCCCGTTCTCTTGAACGCTTCCGCTTAGCGATCTACAAGGGTATGTAGATGCACTCTCCTTCCCTCGTTGCTAGAATCTCCATAGATTGATCTTGGTGATGCGTAGAAAATTTTGAATTTCTGCTACGTTCCCCAACAGTGGCATCATGAGCTAGGTCTATTGCGTAGATTCTTTGCACGAGTAGAACACAAAGTAGTTGTGGGCGTTGATTTTGTTCAATATGCTTACCGTTACTAGTCCAATCTTGTTTCGACGGTATTGTGGGATGAAGCGGCCGGACCGACCTTACACGTACTCTTCGTGAGACAGTTCCACCGGTGACATGCATTTGGTGCATAAGGTGGCTAGCGGGTGCCGCCTCCTCCCACTTTAGTCGGAACGGATTCGATGAAAAGGGTCCTTATGAAGGGTAAATAGCAATTGGCATATCACGTTGTGGTTTTATACAGTAACATCCCAAAATTCTAAATTTTGGAATGTTATAAACAAATAGATAGATTTGATTGATTGTTTGATTGATTGACTGAAAGTGAGTGAATTGAAACTTTTGAAAGTTAAATGAGAGGAATAAAAGGACTTTCCCAAACTTTCATTTTGCTTTTATGATCTTCGGGAATTCAAATTCTTTTCATCACAAAACCCTGGAGAGAAGATGACATGACTTCTTCCATTTATTTAAATGACAAGGGGTGTTGAAAATATTTGAATTTCATTTGGAAAATATTTTCCAATTCTGAAACTTTATGCAACTCAATGATTTTCACGAGAGAAGATAAAATGACTTCTTCAAAACATATGAAATATGAGTTGGGAGTTTCAAAGAATTAAATTCAAAGTTCCTTTGAATTATTTTTCAATTTGGAGTTATTTGAGTTTTATTCAAATTATTTTTCTCCAAAAATAAAATATATGGAAATAGGGTAACATGATTCCCTACATCATAAAATTGGAGAGAAATTAATTTGAAATCATTTTGGTATTTTTAAAATGATTTTCAGTGAATTTTATTAGGGCAGTAGCACTGTTTGTTTTATTTGAATTTTTGTGTATTTTATTTGAAGCTAGAATAAAGTTCATCATGTAGGAAATCTTTTTCTGAAAATTTTGATATATTATATGCCTATATAATATATTTATTTATTTGGTTTTATTATTTTTATTTGTCTCTGTTAAAAAAACTAAAAAAAAAGAGCGCCTGCCTTGGGCCAAAGGCCCAAGCCGCCAAAGCCACCGGCCGGCCACAAGGCCAACGCCCACGCGCGCACGCACCAAGGGAGGCAGGAAGCCACTCCTTTTTCCTAATTCTAGTAGGACTCTTTTCCTACTTCGTTTATTCCGTATCTATTCCTAGATCTATTTCCTAGGATTCCTAATCCTAATCTATTTCTTGTCCCCTACCCCAAGCAAAACCTCTCCCCTCCCCAATATAAATACCCAAGCACCCCCCCTCCAACACATCAAATCAACTCTCCTTTCCTCTCCTCCTCCTCAGCAGCAGCAGTCTTGCCATATAGCCAGCCGCCGCCGCCGCCACGCCGCCGCCCTCACCAGCCGCCGCCGCCACTCACCAGCCGCCGCCGCCACCTAGCCGCCGCCCCTCACCAGCCGCCGCCGCCCCTCCACCAGCCCGCCGCCACTTGCCGCTTGCCGCCGCCGCCCCGCGCCGCCCTCGCCGAGGTCTTAGCCTAATAGCCCAGCGCTCCGTTTCTAGATCGGTTTTCTAAATCGGTTTCCGTTCCGTTTTCTAGATCGGTTTTCGTTTGGTTTCCTTTCCAAACCCTAGATCGGTTTTCTCGCGGTTTTCTTTCGGTTTTGTTTAGCGGCGTTAAGCTCGATAGAATTTTATTTTATTTTAATTTCCGTCATGGACCTATCCGTAGTCCCTAATCTTCAAACGGCTATAACTTTTTACTCGTAAGTCGGAATCCAACGAAACCAACGCCCACTTCTTCGTTATGATCTCCTCTATCCAGTAATACAACTCAAACATGTTTTTGAAAGTTTTAAAATTTGAATTCAAACAGATTTGTATTTGAACTTCGTTTGATCATAACTTGAGTTTCAGAACTCCGATTTAGTTGATTCTTTTGCAAATCGAAGCTATTGACCTAAACTTTCTGATAAGGCCAAATACACATAGTTTTGGTACTGTTAGAAATTGTTTTATGCTGCAAGAGTTATTAGATTTGGTTTTGACGTTTCGAATTGTTTCTTGATCCTTCCGATCTTTTGAGTGATTGCTTATGTGTGGTTACTATTGCTTGATTACGATAGATTGACCGGAGTGTGACGAGTAGATCTATCAAGAGTTTTGAGTGCGAATCATCTTCATCAACTTTGCAGGCAAGTAACACTTTGATCATACCTTTTTCATACCCAGTTTTTATGCATTAGATCAATCCTCAAACACTTGCATGGTTAGGATCTAATTAAATTGTGGGATGAGAAGTAGATTGAGGTAGTACCTATTACCTGTTTTATTTATGAAACCTTGGGAGTTACTTCTACGTTTGCTTGTTCATGCCATGCTATGCTAGTAGACGTGGATTGGGTGAGTGAATATCCATGACAGATGTGAGATTGTTAATTAATGGTTTATCTAAGGTGGCAACCTAAACACACATCTGGGTGGATTGAGGCACCTGGTTTCTATCAGGACTTGCCTGTATTTCTTCGGACCGCCACCCAGGCTCTAAGGGATCATAAGATTATTCAAACTGGAAACTTCCGTGTGCAGCCACAAGCCAATTATGGGCTCTGGCGTAGTTGACTAAGTCGTCACGAACTCTTACGGGTAGGCTAGCTGATGTAGGGGATGTAGGTTGGTACGGTCTACCCACATGTAAGGTGCTAGCGCTTCTGAAAGACTATGTCTCGGTCATCCGTTTCTCAAACACCATGTAGTGCGAGAAACCAAACGGAGGCGATCGAGTCTTGTGGGGAAAAGTGCGCAAACCTCTGCAGAGTGTATAAACTAATCATGATTAGCCGTGTCCCCGGTTATGGACAATTTTGAGTATCTAGTACTTGGATTTTCCTGTTGATCTCATCACGTTACTTAATATAATTTGTTTGGGTTTAATGAGTACTTTTAATTGGGATTGAGGATGCTGTCAACCATTCTCAATGTTTAACAACCACCATGATAGTTAAATAAATTTATTCCTTTGAAGTAGGGAAAAATTGGCTTTTCAAAAACTGTAACCATAGAGCTTTCTACCAGCCATATATGCATGTAGTAAACATTATTCTTTCATTACTCTCTATGTGTTACATTGCCAGCATATTCCATGTGCTGACCCGTTTTCGGCTGCAACTTTTCATGTTGCGAGACTTTTCGAACGACAGTAAGTGATACGTTAGGGTTACGATTTTCTATACTCAACTTTGCCGTTGGTGTTGATGGGAATCCACAACCTTGTTGCTTCCGCTATGTTTTGGATTGAGGTAATAGTTTTTACGCTACTTTATACATGTGATTTACCTCTGTTATAAATCCTTGAGTCTTGTGTGTGTCAAAGATACCGATCCGGGGATGACACGAAGCACGAGACTTGATCCATTCTGGTCGGGTCGCTACAAGATGGTATCGAGCACATGTTGATCAGTAGGACGTGACCCTAGAAACTGACAAGCCCATAGGAAAGATTTTTCTCTACAACTTCATTTTCAAAAAGATCTTTTACCTCTCTTCTCTTCTGAGTTTATTCAAATATTCCCTTTTTAGTGAGACCATACCCCTTTTCCCTTTTGACCACTCGAGGATTTGACTGATGAGACCACTCCAAGGAGATAAGATATCGGACAACTAAGACCATTTGGAATGAAGATGATTTTACCGTGTAAACGGAAACTACAACGGTGAAGACTCCGAAGACTAGGAGATTTGAAGGCTCCAAATAAATTCCGGATTTGTATGACCTAGGAAGGTTACGCTTATGGAACTTGGCAGACTATGGAAGTTATCAATAACCGAGATCAAGGTGTATCGGAGAAAAACTGGAACATGGAACATTAGAATTCAAAGCTTTGTCAGGAAAACCCTAAGGCAGGAGATATCAACTATGGAATGATAGCTCATGAAAATGACAAGAGCAGAAATACGCTATCCATGATGTTATCGCCCGCCTATGCTATTGTCACCGTGCGGAGTTAAGCATGCAGATGCATGGAAGGATTGGATGGTAGAAAGCTGATGGAGCATCTATCTGCAAATGTTGGAGTTTTAACCTTAGCTGGTGTATCACCAGGATCTGGAGTATTACATGAAGAAGTTTAAGGTGGATCTGCAGGAAGCAGTATTTGATAAGGAAGCAGTTCGGGAAGAACTCAGGACCCAGAAGCTGAAAGTAGACAAGATGAAGGAGCAAAACATCGAGATACCGGAGATTTGACAGTAACTGAAGGACAGTAGGGTCATGGATCATGTCAAGGATGTTGAAACCGGCAGTTGGAACGTAACTCCAGGAATATTGAAGGACGTCGCGAGAGACTTCGCGTCAACAGAGATGATCTGGCAAAAGAACTTGAGAAGGACAAGCATGATCAGAAGGAGCCATCAGAGACATGATCAAGATTGGAAGAGTTTGACGACTTTGAAGATCTATTGACCTTTAGAAGACCAAACCCCTGTTACATACCTACGTTAGATGCGACGATTGTGAGCTGTCATTTTGTTGATGTTTTTCCGACAGCCACAATAAAATCTGTCTTTTCAAAACCATTGCTTGTATTGTGTGCATCCCTCTCGATCTCTCTTATCCCACCCCAAACCCATGGACCCATTAGAGGATGGATGGAGATGAGCTTGTAATTTCGGACCAATGAGTCAATTGGAGACAGACCGATGGATTCGAACATGGAGGATCATATGAAGAATAACCCTACAGCGGAAAGGATATGACCCAAATGCTCTTCATTGCTTTGAAAGAGGTGCTGCTATTTGGTGAAGGATGTACCAAACCATCAATGGATTGCAAAGAGTAACCACTTGGGAAGAATTTAAGTTGACTTTGCTAAAGTCTCGGTTTGTGACCCAGAAGTTGAAGCCTTATGGAAAGGATATGAAGAAACCTTGTGCGTGCAAGCCTTGTGGAGAAATAGGATATAACCATAAATAAAACAAGGACGAATACCCTCATAATCGGAGGATTACCAAAGGAGTTAGCCGAGGATCTCAAGGAACTTCAGTTGGAGATTGTTCCCAAAGGTTTCGTTGCAGTAATGGAAGTTCAGTTTACATTGTTGGAAAAGATCCGTGAAGCTCAGAAGGATGACAAAGAGATTGCTGAGGTAAAAGAGAGGATGAGCAAAGGAAAAGCCAAAGGTTTTCGTAAGGATGAGCACGACACCTTATGGTTTGAGGACAGTGTACATATACCCAATAATGCAGAGATCAGGAAGTTAATGCTTCAGGAGGCTCATGACTCACCATACTTGATTCGCCCTGGAAACACCAAGATGTATTCGGATTTGAAGGAGTATTTCTGGTGGACTGGTATGAAGAAGGATATTGCAGAGTATGTAGTTGTAGGTGACATATGTTAGAGAGTGAAGGCAGAGCATCAGAAGCTAGTCAGAGTACTACAGCCTATGCTAATACCTGAATGGAAGCAGGATAAGCTTGGCATGGATTTCATTACCAGATTTCCCAGAACCCGAACGGGATATGATTCTATCTGGGTAGTAGTTTATTCGCTTGATCAAAGTGGCTCACTTTATTCCAGTGAAAAACCACCTATACAAGTGTGAAGTTGGCCAAGATATATTTGACAAGGATCATATGTCTGCATGGAGTTCCGAGGACCATCGTAGAGGAACACAGTTTACCTCAAAGTTTTGGAATCAGCCGCACCAGACTTTAGGTACTAGGCTAGAGTTCAGTACAGCCTTTCATCCGCATACAGATGGATAAATCAAGAGAGTCAATCAGATTTTGGAGGACATGTTGAGAGCATGTGCGCTAGATTATGGATCTAGTAGTGATGATAATCTACCCTACGGGGAGTTCTCATACAACAACAGTTACCAAGTCAGTTTGAAGATGGCCCCTTTTGAAGCTTTGTATGGGAGAAGGAGCGGACACCGTTGATGTGGGATGAAGTTGGAGACCGTCATTGTTTGGACCAAATATGATCAAGGAGTCAGAAGAGAATGTTAAGTTGATTCGAGATAGACTGAAGATAGCTTAGTCCAGGCAGAAAAGTTATGCAGACTCAAAAATGCAAGGAGGTAGTCTATGAAATTGGAGACAGAGCATATCTTTGTGTGCCACCTCTGCGAAGAGTTAAACGATTTGGAGTTAAGGGAAAGTTAGCCCCGAGATTTGTAGGACCATACCGAGTTTTGGAGCATATGGGAGAATAGGCTAACAAGTTGAAGTCACCCGAAGGACTGTCAGGAGTTCATGATGTGTTTCACGTTTTCCAGTTGAAGAAGTGCCATGCAGAGATGGCCAATATTTCCTTGTAAGGACGCAAAACCCTGGAAAGGATAATGAGGTTCCACGAAGTGGAGTATGGATTTCATAAGTATAAGTTTTATCACGGTATGTGGGACATCCCACGAGGATGAAGAGATGAAGTGTTATTGGATATAAAGGAGGTATGATGTTGGAAATATGGATCAATGGAAATTCCATGATGAGTCTGAGTAATCACGTCTTAGTTTGGTGCAAATATAAGGAAAAGAGACAGTACAATTGGATGGATTTAAGTATGCCAGGGAGTTGGATGTTGGGATAACGATCAGTTGCCCCGAGGATGTGTTCAAGGATTGCAAGTGATGAGATGGGCCATAACCCACAGGCCCCAGGACCTGCCAAGAAGCAAGCACACTCTTGCTGAAGGAAAAACCCTGGAAGAAGTTACGACTTGTATCAACCGACGATTCTATAGGAGTTTACGCAAAACCTGAGAGTTGTTAAGGAACGATAGATGTTTGTTTGGCTTGCAGAATCAATGGATTTTCCGGACTTGGTTCGTCGACAAGAGAAATTCTGCAATGCTTGTGAGGATGACCGAGTGTTAGAATGCGAGATTCGCTAAACCATGTACAAGGTAATGATTTGGGTGCGGGATGGATTGATCACCATACCGACTTACTCTTATTATTCGCTTTGCTATATGGGATAGTAAATCTGAGTGACTTACCTATAGTTGCAAGACGACGATATTAAACCTTGTTTAAACCTTAGAACGGTATAGGTATTTCTTTTCCCCTTGTACACGGCAGCTGTTGCCAACCGTAGGTCATACGGTGAGGTTCAACCCAGACCCGTTTTCTGCAGGAGAAACCATAAATCGTTGACCACCATGAGATACCGATATTTGTTTAGAATTGGCGCCAGACCCGTCAGCTAAGAAGACCCGATTTCGGGATAACCTTACCAAGAGGAAAGGACAAAGGAATTGAGGAAAAGGTTATGCCACTACGGAAGAGCCAGAGAAGGAATTATCCTTAATATCTGAGAAGACCGACAATCATCGAGAATAAGGATGGAGTATCTGAGTTTTCATGGAA
Organism: Aegilops longissima; assembly: GCA_021605205.1. Taxonomy (NCBI): domain Eukaryota; kingdom Viridiplantae; phylum Streptophyta; class Magnoliopsida; order Poales; family Poaceae; genus Aegilops; species Aegilops longissima. The sequence goes on from CM038680.1 coordinate 716,970,431, forward strand.
CCGTAACAATGCTTCTAAGGGTGGTAGCACCGAGACCCGGAGACGATCGATGGATTTTGAGAAGACCCCAAACCCTAACCTATTTCTTTCTAGCCTCTCCGAATCTCGAGGACGAGATTCATTTTAAGGGTGGTAGTTTGTAACATCCCAAAATTCTAAATTTTGGAATGTTATAAACAAATAGATAGATTTGATTGATTGTTTGATTGATTGACGAAAGTGAGTGAATTGAAACTTTTGAAAGTTAAATGAGAGGGAATAAAGGACTTTCCCAAACTTTCATTTTGCTTTTATGATCTTGAATTCAAATTCTTTTCATCACAAAACCACGGAGAGAAGATGACATGACTTCTTCCATTTATTTAAATGACAAGCGGTGTTGAAAATATTTGAATTTCATTTGGAAAATATTTTCCAATTCTGAAACTTTATGCAACTCAATGATTTTCACGAGAGAAGATAAAATGACTTCTTCAAAACATATGAAATATGAGTTGGGAGTTTCAAAGAATTAAATTCAAAGTTCCTTTGAATTATTTTTCAATTGGAGTTATTTGAGTTTTATTCAAATTATTTTCTCCAAAAATAAAATATATGGAAATAGGGTAACATGATTCCCTACATCATAAAATTGGAGAGAAATTAATTTGAAATCATTTTGGTATTTTAAAATGATTTTCAGTGAATTTTATTAGGGCAGTAGCACTGTTTGTTTTATTTGAATTTTTGTGTATTTTATTTGAAGCTAGAATAAAGTTCATCATGTAGGAAATCTTTTTCTGAAAATTTTGATATATTATATGCCTATATAATATATTTATTTATTTAGTTTTATTATTTTTATTTGTCTATGTTAAAAAAAAATTAAAAAAAAAAAGAGAGCGCAGCGCCTTGGGCCAAAGGCCCAAGCCGCCAAAGCCACCGGCCGGCCACAAGGCCAACGCCCACGCGCGCACGCACCAAGGGAGGCAGGAAGCCACTCCTTTTTCCTAATTCTAGTAGGACTCTTTTCCTACTTCGTTTATTCCGTATCTATTCCTAGATCTATTTCCTAGGATTCCTAATCCTAATCTATTTCTTGTCCCCTACCCCAAGCAAAACCTCTCCCCTCCCCAATATAAATACCCAAGCACCCCCTCCAACACATCAAATGAACTCTCCTCTCCTCTCCTCCTCCTCCGCAGCAGCCGCCCGCCATAGCCGCGCCGCCGCCTCTCGCCGCCGCCCCACCAGCGCCGCCCGCCCCTCACCAGTGCCGCCGCCCACCTAGCCGCCACCTCACCAGCGCCGCCGCCGCCCCTCACCAGCGCCGCCGCCGCCACTTGCCGCCGCCACCACCCTCGCCGCCACCGCCGAGCCCCTCGCCTCTTGAGGTAATAGCCCAGCCACAGGCCACGTTTCTAGATCGGTTTTCTAAATCGGTTTCCGTTCCGTTTTCTAGATCGGTTTTTCGTTTGGTTTCCTTTCCAAACCCTAGATCGGTTTTCTCGCGGTTTTTCTTTCCGGTTTTGTTTAGCGGCGTTAAGCTCGATAGAATTTTCTTTTATTTTAATTTCCGTCATGGACCTATCCGTAGTCCCTAATCTTCAAACGGCTATAACTTTTTACTCGTAAGTCGGAATCCAACGAAACCAACGCCCACTTCTTCGTTATGATCTCCTCTATCCAGTAATACAACTCAAACATGTTTTTGAAAGTTTTAAAATTTGAATTCAAACAGATTTGTATTTGAACTTCGTTTGATCATAACTTGAGTTTCAGAACTCGATTTAGTTGATTCTTTTGCAAATCAAGCTCTTGACCTAAACTTTCTGATAAGGCCAAATACACATAGTTTTGGTACTGTTAGAAATTGTTTTATGCTGCAAGAGTTATTAGATTTGGTTTTGACATTTTCCGAATTGTTTCTTCTATCCTTCCGATCTTTTGAGTGATTGCTTATGTGTGGTTACTATTGCTTGATTACGATAGATTGACCGGAGTGTGACGAGTAGATCTATCAAGAGTTTTGAGTGCGAATCATCTTCATCAACTTTGCAGGCAAGTAACACTTTGATCATACCTTTTTCATACCCAGTTTTTATGCATTAGATCAATCCTCAAACACTTGCATGGTTAGGATCTAATTAAATTGTGGGATGGGAAGTAGATTGAGGTAGTACCTATTACCTGTTTTACTTATGAAACCTTGGGAGTTACTTCTACGTTTGCTTGTTCATGCCATGCTATGCTAGTAGACGTGGATTGGGTGAGTGAATATCCATGACAGATGTGAGATTGTTAATTAATGGTTTATCTAAGGTGGCAACCTAAACACACATCTGGGTGGATTGAGGCACCTGGTTTCTATCAGGACTTGCCTGTATTTCTTCGGACCGCCACCCAGGCTCTAAGGGATCATAAGATTATTCAAACTGGAAACTTCCGTGTGCAGCCACAAGCCAATTATGGGCTCTGGCGTAGTTGACTAAGTCGTGCGAACTCTTACGGGTAGGCTAGCTGATGTAGGGGATGTAGGTTGGTACGGTCTACCCACATGTAAGGTGCTAGCGCTTCTGAAAGACTATGTCTCGGTCATCCGTTTCTCAAACACCATGTAGTGCGAGAAAACAAACGGAGGCGATCGAGTCTTGTGGGGAAAAGTGCGCAAACCTCTGCAGAGTGTATAAACTAATCATGATTAGCCGTGTCCCCGATTATGGACAATTTTGAGTATCTAGTACTTGGATTTTCCTGTTGATCTCATCACGTTACTTAATATAATTTGTTTGGGTTTAATGAGTACTTTTAATTGGGATTGAGGATGCTGTCAACCATTCTCAATGTTTAACAACCACCATGATAGTTAAATAAATTTATTCCTTTGAAGTAGGGAAAAATTGGCTTTTCGCAAAAACTGTAACCATAGAGCTTTCCACCAGCCATATATGCATGTAGTATAGCTTATTCTTTCATTACTCTCTATGTGTTACATTGCCAGCATATTCCATGTGCTGACCCGTTTTCGGGCTGCAACTTTTCATGTTGCAGACTTTTCAGACGACGAGTAAGTGATACGTTAGGGTTACGATTTTCTATACTCAACTTTGCCGTTGGTGTTGATGGGAATCCACAACCTTGTTGCTTCCGCTATGTTTTGGATTGAGGTAATAGTTTTTACGCTACTTTATACATGTGATTTACCTCTGTTATAAATCCTTCGAGTACTGTGTGTGTTAGCATACCGATCCAGGGATGACACGAAAGCACAGAGACTTGATCCATTCTGGTCGGGTCGCTACATGCGTAGGTAAGAAACGTTCTTGCTAGAAACCCATAACAGCCACGTAAAACATGCAAACAACAATTAGAGGACGTCTAACTTGGTTTTGCAGGGTATGCTATGTGATGTGATATGGCCAAGAAGAATGTGATGAATGATATGTGATGTATGAGATTGATCATGTTCTTGTAATAGGATTCACGACTTGCATGCCGTTGAGTATGACAACCGGCAGGAGCCATAAGAGTTGTCTTTATTTATTGTATGACCTGCGTGTCATTGAACAACGCCATGTAATTACTTTACTTTATTGCTAACCGGTAGCCATAGTAGTAGAAGTAATAAGTTGGCGAGACAACTTCATGGAGACACGATGATGGAGATCATGGTGTCATGCCGGTGATGATGATGATCATGGAGCCCCGAAGATGGAGATCAATGGAGCTATATGATATTGGCCATATCATGTCACTACTATATAATTGCATGTGATGTTTATTATGTTTATGCATCTTGTTTACTTAAGAACGACGGTAGTAAATAAGATGATCCCTTACAACAATTTCAAGAAGTGTTCTCCCCTAACCGTGCACCGTTGCTAAAGTTCGTCGCTTCTAAGCACCACGTGATGATCGGGTGTGATGGATTCTTACGTTCACATACAACGGGTGTAAGACAGATTTACACACGCGAAACACTTAGGGTTAACTTGACGAGCCTAGCATGTACGGACATGGCCTCGGAACACGAGACCGAAAGGTCGAGCATGAGTCGTATAGTAGATACGATCAACATGAAGATGTTCACCGATGATGACTAGTCCGTCTCACGTGATGATCGGACACGGCCTAGTTGACTCGGATCATGTAATCACTTAGATGACCGAGGGGATGTCTATCTCGTGGGAGTTGATAAGATGAACTTAATTATCCTGAACATAGTCAAAAGACCTTTTGCAAATTATGTCGAAGCTTCGCGCTTTTGTTCCACTGTTTACATATGTTCCTAGAGAAAATATAGTTGAAAGTGGAAAGTAGCGATTATGCGGACAGAGAAAGCTTATGTCCTTAATGCACCGCTCGGTGTCTTTGAACCCCAAACGTCGTTTGTGGATGTTGCGAACATCGGACATACACGTTTTGATAACTACGTTATAGTTCAGTTAAACGGTTTAGAGTAGAGGCACCAAAGACGTTTTCGAAACGTCGCGGAACATATGAGATGTTTCAAGGGCTGAAATTGGGATTTCAGGCTCGTACCCACGTCAAAAGGTATAAGACCTCCGACGATTTTCTTAGCCTGCAAACTCAGGGAGAAAAGCTCAATCGTTGAGCTTGTGCTTAGATTGTCTGAGTGCAACAATCACTTGAATCGAGTGGGAGTTAATCTTCCAGATGAGATAGTGATGTTTCTCCAAAGACATTGCCACCAAGCTACTAGAGCTTCGTGATGAACTATAACATATCAGGGATAGATATGATGATCCTTGAAGTGTTCGCGATGTTTGACACCGCGAAAGTAGAAGTCAAGTAGGAGCATCAATTGTTGATGGTTGGTAAAACCACTAGTTTCAAGAAGGGCAAGGGCAAAAAGGGATACTTCATGAAACGGCAAAACAGTTGCTGCTCTAGTGAAGAAACCCAAGGTTGAACCCAAACCCGAGACTAAGTGCTTCTGGAATAAGGGGAACTGCCACTGGAGCAGCATTATCCTGGATACTTGGTAGATGAGAAGGCAGGCAAGGTCGATAGAAGTATATTGGATATACATTAAGTTATTGTGTACTTTACTAGTACTCCTAGTAGCACCAGGGTATTAGATACCGGTTCGGTTGCTAAGTGTTAGTAACTCGAAATAAAAGGCTACGGAATAAACGAAGACTAGCTAAAGGTGGGCTGACGATATGTGTTGGAAGTGTTTTCAAGTTTGATGTGATCAACCATCGCACGCTCCCTCTACCATCAAGATTACTACTAGGAAAAGGGCTATAGATGGGAATGACAGTAATGGCGCACCGGAAAGATGGTGCGCCATTAGTATATACTAATGGCGCACCACCATCTGATGCGCCATTAGAGTCTAAACTACTAATGGCGCACCATGCTTTGGGTGCGCCATTAGTATCAAATTTTTTAAACTAGTGCGCTTGTCCAAACATACTAATGGCGCATCCTGCCCAAGTGCGCCATTAGTAGTTGTAACTACTAATGGCGCACCAGTGGTGTGGGTGCGCCATTAGTATAGAAACTTTTTTTGAACTAGTGCGCTTATCCAAACATACTAATGGCACATCCTGCTTAGGTGCGCCATTAGTAGTAGTAACTACTAATGGCGCACCATGCAAGAGGTGCGCCATTAGTAAGTGGGCAGCAACAAGATATTTGGGACAGCCTCTCCTACCCACACACTCACTTTCTCCCCACTTCATTCTCTCCACCTCCTCCTTGTCTCGGTGCCTCCTCTTTTCACCTCATTTCCACCATAGATTCATTCAAATTAAGTGGTTAAATTACCTTGTTTTAATAGGTAAGTAAGGGGAAGCTATATTTAGGTTGTTCTCCTTACAACAATGTGCACATGCACTTTTTACGGCCTAGCTAGATCTATGTATGTTCGTGGTGTTGCATATGTTTGTGGTGTTTGCATATGTGTTTGTGTTTGGAGGTGTACGGTATTTGAAATGCGATAGTTGCCAATATTTTGCGGAATGTTGATTCATTTCCGTTTAAGTGAGAATTTTGGCATGCATTAAGCATTCTTTTTGGTCCTATTTTTAGGGAAAGTCATGCCAATTTTTTTTTTTGGTTCTAAAATATCGTTTTGCTCTACCCCGCAGGCGACCATGGTCCGCATGATGACCGAAGGCATCGTGAATAGGTTTTTGAGGTCCGCGAAGGCCGAGATGCTTCAAAAGAACGAGACGGAGATAAGATGTCCGTGTCGAAGATGCAAGCTGAAGAGCCTTATTGCGGACCCGGATTCCGGGCAGGTGCGGGACCACCTGCTGTTGCGTGGTTTCATGGATGGCTATCGGTGGCAAGGTGATGAAGATGACTACGAAGTCGTCCATGCGGGCGGGCAAGAAATGAGGAAGGGCAGCAAGACAACCACCGCGGCTCGGGCGGGCGAGAAGACGAAGAATCCCGGTGAGATGATCACGACTGTGATGTTGTACACAATCATCATGTAGAAGATGCAGGACATGATGATGAGGAAGATGCCGAGCAGGCGACGGGCATGATCATGAAGATGATGATGCGGCGGAGCGATTTACGCTGGACCATCGATGGGCTGGGTGCAGGACCCTCATATTCAAGAGCTGCTTCTCAAGCGGCACGGATAACGCAAGAGCTGCCGCCCGAGAGAAAGCCAAGATGGATCAACTTGAGTTAGACGCGTTACTCCATTGTATGAAGGATGCAGGCCCGAGGATACCCGCTTTGAAAGTAACGCCATGGCCCCGGAGATGAAGGTAAAACACAAAATGACCGACGATGCTTCGACGAGAACATGTCATTCGCACTAACGCCTTCCCAAGGGGAACAAGTGCCCGACCAGTTTGGAGGAGGCGAAGAAAATCGTGTGTCCTCTCGATTTACCGCACGTGAAATACCATGTGTGCATGAACAATTGCATCATTTATCGGGACGAGCACGCGGAGTCTACCATATGTCCGGTGTCTTGGCGTCACTCGATACAAGAAGAGGAAGAAAGCTCCTCGAAAAGTGGTGTGGTACTTTCCGATCACTCCTCGTCTGCAGCGCTATTTCGCGGACCCTAAGGTAGCAAAGCTCCTGCGTTGGCACGCGGATAGGGAGGAGAAGAAGTGGGAAGATGACGCAAATGATCCGGAGATAGATAAAAAAGACAAGATGCTGAGTCACCCTAAGGATGCGAGCCAGTGGCAAGCGTTGAACTTCGAAGACTCGGAATTTGGGAACGATCCAAGGAACATCGTGCTGGGCGCGAGCACCGATGGAGTCAATCCGTTTGGCAGCCAGAGAAGCACACATAGCACCTGGCATGTGTTTGTGTGGATGTACAACCTTCCCCCCTGGTTGTGCATGAAGAGGAAGTACATTCACATGAGTATGCTAATTGAAGGGCCGAAACAACCAGGGAACGACATCAATCTGTATCTGGGGCTGCTGAAAGAGGAGCTTGACACGCTGTGGAAAACGCCAGCCAATACATGGAAAACGATGTCTGTTTTCTGGGACTTGCCGTACTGGAAGATCCACCGTGTGCCTCACAGCCTTGATGTCATGCATATCACGAAGAACGTGTGCGAGAGTCTGCTTGGTACCCTGCTCAACATGCCGAGAGGACCAAAGATGGGCGAAAGCAAGGGCAGACTTGAAATCAATGGGCATCGAGCAGGAGCTTCACGCTATATATGATGATGATGATGATGATGATGATGATGATGATGAGGCGAAGCAGGACACGTAAAGTCGTCGCAAAGGCAAAAGGCCAAGAAGACCGGAAATGACTACCCTCCGCGTGCTTCACTCTAAGTCGAGGAGATCGAGCAGTTTTCACCTGCCTCCTAGGAGTAAAACTTCCTTCGGTTACGCTGGGAAGATAAGCGAGATACCTAGACCCAGTGAAGCGAAGTTCAGCGGGATGAAGTCTCACGACCGCCACGTCCCGATGACGCAGATACTTCGATTGCAATCCATGGGATCATGGACGCGCACGTCCGTGAAATGCTATTTGGCCTATGCAACTTCTTCGACGTCATCTCTCGGAAGTCGATTGGCGTGAGGCAACTCAGAAGGCTACAGGAAGAGATCGTGGTGATACTATGCGAGCTTGAGATGTACTTCCCGCCCGCATTCTTCGACGTTATGGTGCATCTGCTGGTCCATATAGTGGAGGATATCATCCAACTCGGGCCGACGTTCCTGCACAGCATGATGCCGTTCGAAAGGATGAATGGTGTCATCAAAGGATACGTTCGCAACATGTCACGTCCAGAAGGAAGCATAGCCAGGGGCTTTCTGATCGAAGAGTGCATCTCCTATTGCACGAATTATCTAGGCATCGAGAACCCGTTGGTCTGCCCGTCAACAGGCACCTCGGCAGGCTCGCTGGATGGGGTCACCGTGAGGGTCGCCGCGAAATGCATGTCGACTTCGAGGGTCGACTCGCCGACTTTGAAAGAGCAAACCTAGTCGCGCTACAACACATAGACGTGGTCGATCCTTGGGTGGTAGAGCACAAAACCTTTATTAAAAAGACGACAATGACCGAGGCCAACAGAGGACGGACGGACATACACTCAAAGAGCACAACTCATGTTTCACGCGTTGGTTCAAGCATAAGCTTCGTCGTACCCTTTACATGAGGATTCTTCCGCGGAAGAACAACTCATATTCGCCTTTGTCACAGGCGCCGAGCACAACCTCGATGACCTATGAGGCGCACGATATCAACGGCTACACATTCTACACCGAGGCCAAGGACATGAAGAGCGATGGTTATCGAACTCCGGGTAACGATGGAATCCTACACCGTAACGACAAGGACAGATACTATGGAAGGATCGAGGAGATCTGGGAGCTGAGCTACGCCGAGAGAAGGTCCCGATGTTCCGTGTCGATGGGCCAAGAATGTCATAAAAGAAGACCGGTATTTCACCACCATGGTTATACCCGGCCAAATCCAAGACCATGGGCGCAAACGTCACCGCAAAAATGAGCCATGGGTACTGGCTTCCTAAGTGGACCAATGCTTCTTCATTACCGACCCGCCAAAGCCCGATCGTGTTGTCGTGAGGAGAGGCAAAGGAAGATCATCGGAATGGATGGAGTAGCCAATGAGCAAGACTTCGACAAATACGGGCGACCGAGGATCGAACATGACGACGATGATGAAGTAGCGGCATACACCACAAGAAGAAGCAGGACCACCCTACCTAAAGGACGTCCGTTCCACGTAAGAACTCCATTTGCGAAAAAGAAGGGCAAGAAGATTGTGAACAGATAGCTAGCTAAGATCGATTGTATTTAAATCGTAGCCTTCATTTCTCGATTGTATTTCATGGGTACTTTTGAACTATCATGAATATTTTTAAATTTCATGGACACTCGATCTCGATCCCCTCCATCTCGATCGCTATCCCACCTCGCCAGATCCGCCCCCGCCGAGCACCCCCAGTCCACCGGCCGCCGCCACACCCCCCACTTCCCAAGCACCGCCTTATAAAAAAATAAGTATCAAACAGCTTTTTAAATGCTACTGTCTTATAAAAAAATATTACTGTTATTATTTAAACAAGTTTGAACATTTTAAACACAAATAAGTATCAAACAGCTTTTTAAATGCTAAAAAATTTATGGAGCCCACCTCGATCCCCTCCATCTCGATCGCTGTCCCACCTCGCCAGATCCGGTCCCCCTGCCGCCGAGCACCTCCCAGTCCACCGGCCGCCGCCGACCCCCGCACCTCGATTCCCTACTCAACCGCCCACCCCCCCGCACCCAGCACAAGACCGTCTTATAAAAAATAAGTATCAAACAGCTTTTTAAATGCTACTGTCTTATAAAAATATTACTGTTATTATTTAAACAAGTTTGAACATATTTAAACATAAATAAGTATCAAACAGCTTTTAAATGCTAAAAAATTTGTGGAGCACAGGAGTCGAACCCAGGACCTCCTGTGTGAGAACTGGCTGCTGACCAATCGAGCTAGTAGAGTGGGCTTGACATAGATAGGTTACTGTACTACATAACCTTTTGGCTCGAGTTGAAATAATAAAAATACTAATGGCGCACCACGGTGAGGTGCGCCATTAGTATGGACATGCTAATGGCGCACCACGGTGAGGTGCGCCATTAGTATTGTGGCCCCCTTCGCCGATCCCCCTTCGCCCGATCCCCTTCGCCTCGATCCCCCTCGCCAGTTCTCTCCTCTCGATCCACCGCCGCGCCCGCCTGCCCTCGCCCTCGCCCTCGCCCTCGCCTCTCCCTCCCTCGCCCTCTCCTCGCCTTCCCTCTCCCTCACCCGCCTCCCCGACGCCACCGTCCCCGCCACCTCGGCGCTCGACGCCTGACCCCGCCGCCCGGGCGCCGCCCGCCCGCCGCCTCGACCCGCCCGACCCGCCGCCCGGGCGCCGCCCGACCCGCCCCCGGACGCCGCCCGACCCGCCGCCCGGACGCTGCCCGACCTCGCCGCCCGGACGCCGCCCCGACCCCGCCGCCCGGACGCCGCTGCCCCACCTCGACCCCGCCCCGTCCACACCACCGTCGCCGGGGCACCCGTCCTCCCTCCGCTGCTAAGTAATTTCTTCACTCTCCCGCCCCGTCCAAAAACCCTTCTGATAAGAATTGAGATGGATGCTCCCGGTGGACTGCACCTTGCCTACGGAGGCAGGTCTGCTCTGCTGAATTTGGTTGGAGAACTAGCCTCTGACACTGTAAATGTGAACTCTGATATCACTTGTAAATTGAGCTCTTTTGCTTGTTCAGGAATCATGATACTACATCCTTAGTTAGTTAGCTATCGTGTATTGTTTATGAATTGGATGGCTCAGAGTGGCCATTTTCTGTCACAAACTTGTGCCGGTAGCTTTGCGTTAACTAGCAAGTTCAGGTTGGGGAAAGCTGTGGTGGGTACCTATGACGATAAAGTGAACTGAAACCATTTAGTATGCCTGACCGTGAGCCCATGAATTACAAAATCGAGTGGTGATTACAAGATGAATCTGATGATCAACTTATATGTGCACATAGTGTGAGATCATGTCCACTTATGCGATATCAAATGCACTGTAATTTCATATACATCTCATGAGGCTGCACTATGTACCAATAAATATGGCCCCGATAACACAATCGTAATCATGGACATAAGTTAAAACTGAACCTTATGCAGGCGTTGCCTCTTTTAAAAATAATAATTATGCAGGCATTTGTAAGAATTGAGATGTTCATTTGAGGAATTTTACTTGTATCCACAAGAGAATGGCAGTATCTCCACTTGTATCCTGGAAGTCCAGGGTTTGAGTTAGTATCCTTAAAAAGTCAAACAAGGGAAATGCTGCCTAAGAACCTAATAATTCCCTTTCCCAGGCCCCCACAACAAGTGGGAGCTTTTGATGCTGGGATAACCTTTGGTTATATTGTTGAGAGTGAAATATATATCTTTCTCCTTTGCACTAAATCTTACGCATCAAATGTTTTGAAGAACTCGCACGTCCTACCTGCAAAGAAATATTTCTTTTATTTTTACACGCAGTCACATTTTTTTGGATGTGGTTCCCTAAGTTCTATGGTTTATAGTTGTTCACTGGTTTGCTACTCAGAAGTAGTTTTGGCTTGCATCTCTTCTGTTTTGATTTGTAGATGTTGCTCGTAAAGGTAAATTTGGCAAGCATCTGCTGGGATGTTTCTCCAGAACATATTAACATGCGGGGATGCTCTCCCAAACATATTATTTTTTATGTTGTTTCTGCTAATTCCACTTTAAAAAGTATTGAAGAATAAATCTGTTTCGAACTTCCATACATCTCTGTACATCATTATGTAAGCTTAAATAGCAACACTTAAGTTAATAATATGCTATTGAGTACTGCATCCAATTCTCTATTTGTTCTTGCATTTAACTTATACTCAGATCTCATTGTATTCCTTGGAATATGCAGTTCATCAGCTCAGAAATATTTTAGGCGAGGGACACGCCTAAATTGGCTGAAGGTGTCATTACAAGAGAAAGCATCGAGCAGTCGAGAAAACTACACCGCTAAAGGTTTTGATTCCCTGATTATTCCTTTTTAGTTTTATTTGGTCATCCTTTTTTACCAATTTTCAAAGAACCTGTGCATTTTTAAGCCAAAGTGGAAAAGCTGCAAAATCTGAAGTATAAGCGCAAACAAACAGGGCCTTACATAAGTAATCGCACATGACTTTCTCAAAAAAAAAGTAACTGCACATGTATAGATAAGTCTTCTTCCACTGGTTTGAGACTATGTATGGTAGTGCATACATAGTGTACATGTGTGAGAGATAGTGAGAGGAGACAAGAAGAAGGGATTTTTAATTGGCTTCTTGCAGTTTTGAAAATTCAGTTTATTCGGTTCTTGAAAATTCAGTTAATTCAGTTAGGCACACAAATTGATGTGCTTTGTAAAACTTGTTCATGTACTGAACTACTAATGCCTTGTGATGCTCTGAATTACTTGTGATGCCTCTGAATTACTTGTGATCACATTGAGAAAGACTTGTAAAGATGATGATCATCTTTAACGAGAAAACAATTTGTGATGATTTTGCTAGTTTGCTGGGTTTTGTCTCCAACCATCGTGTCGTGATGATTTTGCAGGTACCCGAGAGGCCCTTGAGTTTGCTGGAATGTCGATTAACTTCGTTCCGGCAAATTGGTATTTCCATATGTCCTATTTTCAGCAAAGGTCATGCTGAAATTTTCCGTGAATTTTAGCATGACTTTGCTAAAAATAGGACATATGGGGTACTTGTGACTAATGCATGGGCCGGGGTATCTTAGTAGTTAATTAAGTAGGATCAAGTGCCCCGGCGTACTTGTGACTAATGCATGGCTTTTAGGGTGCCTCGGTGTCGATAAAAACCGAAATGATGAAAAGTTAGGCTTTTAGGGTGCATGGGCCGGGGTATCTTAGTAGTTAATTAAGTAGGATCAAGTGCCCCGGCGTACTTGTGACTAATGCATGGCTTTTAGGGTGCCTCGGTGTCGATAAAAACCGAAATGATGAAAAGTTAGGCTTTTAGGGTGCCTTGGCGTCGAAAAACCCTCAATGATAAAAGCTTAGATTTTAGGATGCCTCGGTGTCGACAAACCCTAAATGATGAGACCATGATCTTGTTCCTTGACAATAACCAACTTTTTGACCAAACTTTGTTTCTATTTAGAGAAAACATGGCCCACAACGATGAGGCCGGGGTTGAGGGCGGCAAGGCATTCTAGGAGCTGTCCCAGAGATGGAGGAACAACCTCACTTGTATGAGGCCGCCGCCTTCCCACCGATCCCGAGACCACGGATGGTGCCGCCGAGGATGACCACACCGATGCCACCACCGATGGTGCCGCCGAGGATGCCACCATCGATGATGGCGGCGCGCGCACGATGGCAGCCAGCCAAGAGGCAACGGAAGGACGGCGCCCGATCGTGCTCCGCACCCTCAAGGAGGAGTTCTTGAAGTGGACTCCAACGGAATCCAACGGCGCCGAACGAATAGTCAAGGGTACTCGCTTCAGCTCGGGTGCATTGTCCGAGCACCGTCTCGATCAACACCGAGAACCCGAGGCATCCCGACCGAGGGAATTTGCGCAACCTCCTCTTCACGAAGCTGCACGAGCGATACAAGTTCCCGCTGAATTTGAAAACACAAGCCTCAAAGGGAATAAAGTGAACAATGCTGCCCTCACGAAGATGAGCAAGGCCCTGTCTACTTGGAAAAGCAATGTGAAGAGAATGATCGAGAAAGGTGAGAGTTATGAGAAGATCAAGGAGAAAAATCCTTCGATCACGAAGATGACTACAACGACTTCAAGATCAATTGCTCGAGCACCGCAAGCTCCCAATCAAGTGAGTGGGGGAAACAAATGCGGAGCTGAACATAGGGGAACACACACTCGGTCCGGCGGTTCAGAGTGGCGGAGCCTATATGGGACAAGGAGGAGGCGGACCGTGCCGAGCAAGGCCTACCGCCCCTCTTCGATACATCTGGCGGTGACAAGTAGACCAGGAACTTTGTCGGGCCCGGTACAAGAAGGACCCAAAACAAAGGAGCTTACCACGGATCCAAGACCAGGCAGCTTGAGCTTGTTCGGTAAGGAATACACCCCGTAATTAGCTCCATATGGTTGCATTCTAATTAATGAAGCGAATTTCTAAATGGTTCACATTCCTTCCGCAGCGATCGAAAGCAATAGCGCTGGGTCGACTCAGAGCAACCCTTGGGACACCACTCTAAATAGGGGTTGAATGTAATGAAGAACAAGGATAAGCTCAGAAGCGACGTCGGTGGGTCGTGGTGGCGGCAAAGGCTTGTCGACAAAATGGGGTCATACTATACCGCTGGTGTGCGGAAGGAGAAAAAGACCAGCTCGGAAAGCCAGCGCGAGAGGTTCAAGAACTCAAGGCACAGGTGGCGCGGATTCGGAGATTGTCCAAGAGCAAGTGGAACAACGACTGGAGCGGCGATCACCGCCCTTGTGCCTACCTTGATCTCGGGTTGAGTGTGTGGATTGCGGGCGCCAACAGGGCCGCCCGATTCCTAGCTTCACGGCCAGCAACTCGCATAATGCGATGGCGGGGCCATTGGTGCCTCCAGCGGAGGCGGCATTGGTGTCTCCGACGCCGCACGGAGCTTAATGCACCGGGTGTCGCCGCCGGCACCTCTGCAGCAAGCGGCCCCTCCGTCAATGCACGCCCTCCGTTGGCGGTGCCTCTACATTAGCCGAGCTCGGCGCCATCATCACGGTAACTAATTAAGCCTCTCTCGCCGAGGACTTCATCTCCTTGCCTTTGATCGGGCATCCTGACGCCCTACATGTTTTCGCAGGGCGCCGCCGACGCGTTCGTGCACTCTCCTCCACTTCGTGAACAACGAGTTGGTCGATGTCGCCAAGGGCAAAATCGTTCAACCGGCAACCTTGTTCCACGGTACCCAGATGCCACCCAACTTGTTTAGGGTTCAACTGGTTCGGTGCTGCCAGGCTGCGACGACTTGTTACCTCGAATCGACCCGTCGGGGCCGACGATGATGACGTGATGACCCTCGGCGCTGCTGAGCTGGCCCTGCTTTGGCGAAGAGCTAGATTCGTTTGGGGCGGGGACACCACCCAAAGACAACACCGCCAGTCGTGCGGCGCCAAGTCGGCCCCATGGCAAGACCGCCATAACGGTGCGGACATCCCTATGCCATGGATCCAAACATGCATATGGCACAGGATCGTAATGACGACGACGACGACTATGATACATTTGGCAGCGTCGATCAAGACTTTGCCGAGCATGGGTGCGATGGCGACTTCATGGGGCCTCCTTCTCAAGAACCAAACCCAACAAAAGGCGTAGTGCGATCTAGCTCGTGCATCGGAGAAGCCAAGTTGCAACAGCGCGCCGTCGGCGTTCAGCTCTCGAGAGACGCCTCTAGCTGCCGACTTCACCGAGCCTCGAGATAGGCGAGGTGCGAAATATTATCAGCCCCAACACACTCAAGAAGGCGGTGCATGAGCAAAACTCGGTCCCATTACAGGAGAAGAAGAAGGCACGCAAAAGAAAGACTAAGAAGGGTGCGAGCCAGCCGGCACCGAAATGCGATCCGTGCTCGGGGCGGGCCACCTTCACCGCAGGATATCTCGAGGAGGGTGCATGTGGCGGGTAGGGCGATGCTACCGACAAATATGCTCAATGCTGCAACCGGTGCTATGCGGAGTCTGCATGACAGTGTTCTTTCTTTGGAGAAGCGGCGTCTCAGGGAGAAGGATGTGGCATACCCGGTTTTCGCGGCCAAGGTGCCGAGGGCAAGGGCTTTGTGGATAACTCCATCGGGCGTACGATCGTCCTGCGTTTTGATGACATCCACGCTATGTTGAACCTTCATCCGCTGCACTACACCTTCGTTCGGCTATTTTCGCTGAGTATGGAGATGCGGATCATTCGCGACAAGACCCCGGACATCGTGATAGTCGACCCCTTCTACATGCGTGCCAAGATCTTGGGCAGCGCTGGGGACCGCAAGTCGCGAGTTCTTACCTCGAAGCGCTATTCGGCAAACCAAGATAAGGATAACTTCCTCGTGCCTTACTTTCCGAGTAAGTCCTCCCTCAACCGCCCGTAACATATGAATTCTTACATTTCGATCGTTTTCTTTTAACATTCCGTGTTTTCTGCGGTGACACGTTGCACGCTCATCCTCCTAAGCCCCAAATATTCCATGGCCACGTATTTCGACCGGACCGTCGATTGAACGACTACACAAATGTCAAGAAGGTTCTTGATGATGTTCTCCCGGCTCGCCAAATCTGGAGGCACCTTCACCAGGCCTATTCGTAAATCACGGCAAGCACGTGTTCTCCCACAATCGACGTTACGCTGCGTCAAGCAGCCGCTTTGCGGTCGAAGGGTGCCTACTACGCCATCCATCACATGCGGGCGATCGTGCGGGACCATCATCAACTTCGCTACCGAGTAAACTCCAAGATTGGGCGCGGCGTGTCGGCAATCCAGGGCGGACCTCCGACAAGAATTCTTTCGCATCCAGTCGGAGTTTGCGGAAATCATCCATCAAGATGTCCTTCGTACCTCGGGGCAGTTCTACCTCAGAAATCAACCGTCCAACAGTGACATCGACACAATGCTACAAATGCAGGATGACAACGCCTGTTCTTTCATGACTCCCACGATAGACGGCGGCTTCATCCACGCTCCGGTCCCTTGAGTCGAGTTGTCTAGTTCTGAAACATCGATTGGCTCATGTTGTAATTAAACTTTAATGAACTTGTAGTATGTCTCTTTGGTTTCGAGAGTCGTTCAACTTAGATGTAATCGATGCTATTAATGTCTTGCTTTTCTCTTCCGATCGTTCTGTTGCATACTTATATATTGCTTATGTATTGTCTGTGAATTGGTACTAACGTTTCGTTTGGCTAGTGCATAGCGATGCCGACGTATGTCGTGTACAAGGGTAAGGTTCCCGGAGTCTCGATGACGGGAGGAGTGTCGGAGACAGGTTCACCGATTCAGCGGTAACAGTTACAAAGGGTACACCACTAGGGCCGAGGCCGAATCTAGATACGCCCGCTATCTAGCGGGAGAGGGGAGGGAGCGTTGGAGGAACCGGATGAAGACGAGTTTCATCATGATGATGCTCATCGTGATGACCGCAGCTCTCTTCTATGTGATGGTAGTTTAGATGATCGATATCGACTTGTAATGCGAAGATAAACTCGCTACTCGCGGTCTCGAGACTTGTAATATAATGTTCTATCTTTGTTCGGTCTTTTCAATTCGGAGACTAATATGATGAATTGTATTCGAGACTAATATGATGAATTGTATTCAAAGACTAATCTTCTATTGTATTTGATGAATCTATTGTTGATGTGTGCTGTCTATATTTTGTCAAATTATACATTTTGTAACCTGTGCAAAAACAGAAAATAAAAAATAAAAACAACCTAATATTCATACTAATGGCGATCACATGATAAAGCGCCATTAGTATGACAGTGCATACTAATGGCGCATCACGGGAAGTGCGCCATTAGTATGTTGCGATTACTAATGGCGCATCCAGGGTGGTGCGCCATTAGTATGCCAAAGCACTGGTATACATGCCCCCGGGCGTATACTAATGGCGCACCCTCGATATACTAATGGCGCACCAGGTGGTGCGCCATTAGTATACCAGATACTAATGGCGCACCAGGTGGTGCGCCATTAGTAAAAATTACTAATGGCGTGCTGTCAATGGCGCACCTGTGATGCGCCATTAATGGCCATATTAGGTGCGCCATTAGTAGTGGTATTTCTAGTAGTGAATTAGTATTAAACCAGAATAATGGTCATTTGGTGTTTGCGTTGAGCATAGACATGATTGTATTATGTCTATCGCAATATGGTTATTCATTTAAGGAGAATAATGGTTACTCTATTTATTTGAATAACACCTTCAATGGTCTTGCACCTAAAGGAATGGTTTATTGAATCTCGATCGTAGTGATACACATTTTCATGCCAAAAGATATAAGATAGTAATGATAGTACAACTTACTTGTGGCACTGCCATGTAAGTCATATTATAAAACGCATGAAGAAGCTCCATGTTGATGGATCTTTGGACTCACTCATTTTTGAAAAGTTTGAGACATGTGAACCATGTCTATTGGTGTATACGCATGAAGAAGCTCCATGCAGATGGATCGTTTGGACTCACTTGATTTTGAATCACTTGAGATATGCAAATCATACCACATGGGCAAGATGACCAAAAGCCTCGGTTTCAAAGAAGATGGAACAAGATAGCAACTTGTTGGAAGTAACACATTTTGATGTGTGCAGTCCAATGAGTCTTTGAGGCATGCAGATGAATATCGTTATGTTCTTACTTCACGATGATTTGAGTAGATGTTGAGTATATTTACTTGATGAAACACAAGTCTGAATTATTGAAAGGTTCAAGTAATTTCAGAGTGAAGTTGAAGATCTTCGTGACAAGAGGATAAAATGTCGTGATGTGATCATAGAGATGAATGTCTGAGTTATGAGTTTGGTACACAATTGAGACATTGTGGAAATTGTTTCACAACTAATATCGCCTGGAACACCATAGTGTGATGGTGTGTCCGAACATCATAGTTGCACCTTATTGGATATGGTGCGTACCATGATGTCTCTTATCGAATTACCACTATCGTTCATGGGTTAGGCATTAGAGACAACCGCACTCACTTTAATAGGGCACCACGGAATTACGTTGAGATGACACCGTATGAACTATGGTTTAGAAAAACCTAAGTTGTCATTTCTTAAAAGTTTGGGGCTACGACGCTTGTGTGAAAAAGTTTCAGGTTGATAAGCTCGAACCCAAAACGGATAAAATACATCTTCATAGGACACCGAAAACAGTTGGGTATACCTCCTAATTCAGATCCGAAAGCAATAGGGATTGTTTCTTGAATCGGGTCCTTTCTCGAGGAAAAGTTTCTCTCGAAAGAATTGAGTGGGAGGATGGTGGAGACTTGATGAGGTTATTGAACCGTCACTTCAACAAGTGTGTAGCAGGGCACAGGAAGTTGTTCCTGTGGCGCCTACACCAATTGAAGTAGAAGCTTATGATAGTGATCATGAAGTTTTGGATCAAGTCACTACCGTACCTCGTAGGGTGACAAGGATGCGTACTACTTCTGAGTGGTACAGTAATCCTGTCTTGAAGGTCATGTTGCTAGACAACAATGAACCTACGAGCTATGGAGAAGCGATGGTGGGCCCAAATTCCGACAAATGGTTAGAAGCCATGAAATCCGAGATAGGATCCATGTATCAGAACAAAGCATGGACTTTGGTGGACTTGCCCGATGATCGACAAGCCATTGAGAATGGATCTTTAGAAGAAGACGGACGTGGACGGTAATATCACCGTCTATGAAGCTCGACTTGTGGCGAAGAGTTTTTCACAAGTTCAAGGAGTTGACTACGATGAGATTTTCTCATCCGTAGCAATGCTTAAGTCCGTCGGAATCATGTTAGCATAAGCTGCATTTATGAAATCTCGCAGATGGATGTCAAAATGAGTTTCCTTACCAGTTTTAAGGGAAAAGTTGTATGTGATACAATCGAAAGTTTTGTCGATCCTAAGGATGCTAAAGGTATGCTGGCTCCAGCGATCCTTCTAAGGAATGGAGTAAGCATCTCGGAGTTGGAATGTGCACTTTGATGAGATGATCAAAGATTTTAGGTTTATACAAAGTTTATGAGAAACTTGTATTTCCAAAGAAGTGAGTGGGAGCACTATAGAATTTTGATGAGTATATGTTGTTGACATATTGTTGATCGAAATGATGTAGAATTTCTGGAAAGCATATAGGGTTATTTGAAAAGTGTTTTCAAGTGAAAACCTGTATTAAGCTACTTGAACATTGAGCATCAAGATCTATAGGGATAGATCAAAACCGCTTAATGGTACTTTCAAATGAGCATATACCTTGACATGATCTTGATGGTGTTCAAGATGGATCAGTCAAAGAAGGAGTTCTTGCCTGAAATGTAAGGTATGAAGTTAAGACTTAAAGCTCGACCACGGCGAGAGAGAGAAAGGATTTAAGGTCGTCCCCTATGCCTTAGACATAGGCTCTACAGTATGCTATGCTGTGTACCGCACCGGAAGTGTGCCTTGCCATGAGTCAGTCAAGGGGTACAAGAATGATCCAGGAATGGATCATTGGACAGCGGTCAAAATTGTCCTTGGAGTGAATAAGGACATGTTTCTCGATTATGGAGGTGATAAAGAGTTCGGCGTAAAGGGTTACGTCGATGCAAGCTTTAACACCTATCCGAGTGACTCTAAGTAGCAAACCGGATACGTATAGTGGAGCAACCATTTGGAATAGCTCCAAGTGGAGCGTGGAAGCAGCGTTTACAATATGACCTAGAAATTTGCAAAGCACACACGGATCTGAAAGGTTCAAACCCGTTGACTAAAACCTCTCTCACAAGCAAAACATGATCAAACCTCAGAACTCATTGAGTCTAAATCACATGATGATGTGAACTAGTTTACAGACACTAGTAAACTCTTTGGGTGTTGGTCACATGGCGATGTGACCTATCAGTGTTAATCACATGACGATGTGAACTAGATTATTGACTCTAGTGCAAGTGGGAGACTGTTGGAAATATGCCCTAGAGGCAATAATAAATTAGTTATTATTATATTTCCTTGTTCATGATAATCGTTTATTATCCATGCTATAATTGTATTGATAGGAAACTCAGATACATGTGCGGATACATAAACAACACCAAGTCCCTAGTAAGCCTCTAGTTGACTAGCTCGTTGATCAACAGATGGTTACGGTTTCCTGACCATGGACATTGGATGTCGTTGATAACGGGATCACATCATTAGAAGAATGATGTGATGGACAAGACCCAATCCTAAGCCTAGCACAAAGATCGTAGTTCGTATGCTAAAGCTTTTCTAGTGTCAAGTATCATTTCCTTAGACCATGAGATTGTGCAACTCCGGATACCGTAGGAATGCTTTGGGTGTACCAAACGTCACAACGTAATCGGGTGGCTATAAAGGTGCACTACAGGTATCTCCGAAAGTGTCATTGGGTTGGCACGAATCGAGATCGGGATTTGTCACTCCGTAAACGGAGAGGTATCTCTGGGCCCACTCGGTAGGACATCATCATAATGTGCACAATGTGACCAAGGGGTTGATCACGGGATGATGTGTTACGGAACGAGTAAAGAGACTTGCGGAAACGAGATTGAACAAGGTATCGGGATACCGACGATCGAATCTCGGGCAAGTACAATACCGCTAGACAAAGGGAATTGTATACGGGATCGATTGAGTCCTTGACATCGTGGTTCATCCGATGAGATCATCGTGGAACATGTAGGAGCCAACATGGGTATCCAGATCCGCTGTTGGTTATTGACCGGAGAACGTCTCGGTCATGTTCGCATGATTCCCGAACCCGTAGGGTCTACACACTTAAGGTTCGATGGCGCTAGGGTTATAAAGGAAGTTTGTATGTGGTTACCGAATGTTGTTCGAGTCCCGGATGAGATCCCGGACGTCACGAGGAGTTCCGGAATGGTCCGGAGGTAAAGATTTATATATGGAAAGTTGTTGTTCGGGTTCGGAAAAGTTCGGGTTTTTCGGTATTGTACCGGAAGCTTCCAAAAGGTTCGAAGGATTCGGAGGGGTCCGGAGGTCCGGAAATAGTTCCACCATGTCCAATACAGTAGCATGGGCTGTAGGGGCGCCCTAGCCTTAATGGGCCAGGGCACCAGGCCCCCAAGGCCCATGCGCATGGGAAGGGAAAACCCTAAGGGGAGGGCCTCCACTTGACTTGGGAGGCACTCCTCCCCTGGCCGCCCCCCAGATGGGATCTAGGGCTGGCCGCACCCTTGGGGTGGGAAAACCCTAAAGGGGCGCAGCCCCTTCCCCTATATATACTTGAGGTTTTGGGGCTGCGGACACATGAGAACCTCTCCCTCTTGGCGCAACCCTACCTCTCTCCCTTCTCCTCTCTTGCGGTGCTTGGCGAAGCCCTGCTGGATTGCCACGCTCCTCCATCACCACCACGCCGTTGTGCTGCTGCTGGATGGAGTCTTCCTCAACCTCTCCCTCTCTCCTTGCTGGATCAAGGCATGGGAGACGTCACCGGGTTGTACGTGTGTTGAACGCGGAGGTGCCGTCCGTTTGGCACTAGGATCTCCGGTGATTTGGATCACGATGAGTACGACTCCTTCAACCCCGTTCTCTTGAACGCTTCCGCTTAGCGATCTACAAGGGTATGTAGATGCACTCTCCTTCCTTCGTTGCTAGAATCTCCATAGATTGATATTGGTGATGCGTAGAAAATTTTGAATTTCTGCTACGTTCCCCAACAGTTCTTTGTGTTGGATTGAGTATTATGAATCTGAATTTGCTTTGGTGTTATTTTATACGAACTATTGATAGATCGATCGGAAAGAATAACTTGGTGTTATTTTAGTACGGACTCTTGATAGATCGATCAGAAAGAATAACTTGGTGTTATTTTAGTATGAACTCTTGGATATATCGATCAGAAAGAATAGCTACAAGCAATTTCTTCTTATGTTCTCCGCTAGATAAAAACTTTGGAGTGATTCTTCGTCGCACTTTGGGGGATGGTTATATTATCCAATTAGATTAGCATTGTTGAGATATTGCACTAGTGAAAGTACGAATCTAGGCCTCATTTCAAGCATTGCAATACCGTTTGTGCTCCATTTTATCAATTGCTACCTAGCTGTTTTTTATTGTTCCTATTACAAAAACCTATATCTACTATCCATATTGCACTTGTATCACCATCTCTTCGTCGAACTAGTGCACCTATACAAATTACCATTGTATTTGGTGTGTTGGGGACACAAGAGACTTTTTATTATTTGGTTGCAGGGTTTTTTGACAGAGACCATCTTCATCGTACACCTCCCATGAGTTGATAAACCTTAGGTCATCCACTTGAGGGAAAATTGCTACTATCCTACAAAACTCTGTGCTTGGAGGCCCAAACACGTGTCTACAAGAATAAAGTTGCGTAGTAGACATCAAGCTCTTTTCTGGTGCCGTTGCCGGGGAGGTGAGTGCTTGAAGGTGTATCTTTAGATATTGGAGTTGAATCTTTTAGTTCCTTGTTTTATCACTAGTTTGGTTTATAAAAGAAAACTACAAAAAATGGAGTTGAGGTGCTCTCATATTGTTTATCTTTATCATGTCTTTCTTGAAAATGATGGAAAGGAAAATTGTGCTCAATCGATAGAAGAAGAATTCAATAAAATGATTGGCATAAATGATGAGCATGATTGCAATGTTGTTAGTATGAATTATTTGAATATCCATGATGATAATGATATGCAAAACCACAAGCTTGGGGGTGCTATGTTTGATGAAGATGATATTTTTAGTCCCCCCAAGTTTTCACGAAAGCATGCCTCCGATTTATGATGATTATATTGGTGAAAGTGGATTTGGAGAGGTCATGACTTTATTTTGTGACGAATCCACTATTTTGGAAGAGGTTGCAATTGATTATGACAACAAAGTCCCTATATATGATGATTATGGTGATGACATGTATGCTATATTGAATAATGATAACCATGAAACTTGTTATTGTGATTTTAATTTTCAATATCATGATAGTTATTTTATTGAGTTTGCTCCCACTACTATTGATGAGAACAAATCTGCTTATGTGGAGAGTAACAAAATTTCTATGCTTGTGGATCATAAAAAGAATGCTTTATGTGAAAGTTATATTGTTGAATTCATTCATGATGCTACTGAAAATTATTATGAGAGATGAACATATGCTTTTACATATCTAAAAATATCAAGTTTGCTCTTTATGTGAAAGTTATATTGTTGAATTCATTCATGATGCTACTGAAAATTATTATGAGAGATGAACATATGCTTTTACATATCTAAAAATATCAAGTTTGCTCTTTATGTGAAAGTTATATTGTTGAATTCATTCATGATGCTACTGAAAATTATTATGAGAGATGAACATATGCTTTTACATATCTAAAAAATATCAAGTTTGCTCTCTATGTGTTGAAAGTTTTGAAATTATGCTTGTTTTGCCTTCCTATGCTAGTTGATTCTTATTCCCATAAGTTGTTTCCTCACAAAATCCCTATGCATAGGAAGTGGGATAGACTTAAATGTTCTTGCCATGTGTTTCATGATGCTATCATTATGTTTCAATTCTTTACTTTTATGTGAGCATCATTGAAATCATCATGCCTAGCTAAAAAGGCATTAAAGAAAAGCGCTTGTTGGGAGACAACCCAAAATTTTACCAATTGTTTTTGTGTGTTCACATGATTAGGCTACTGTACTAATCATGTTTTATAGCTTTTGTTTCAATAAAGTGCCAAGTAAAGCATTTGGGATAGTGTGGATGATAGTTGACTTGATTCTGTGCAAAAACAGAACCTTTTGCACTCAGTCCAGGAATTTTAAAAATTCACTGGAACATGCTTTTTATCTGATTTTTTACAGGTGATAGATATACAAATTCTCTATGTTGTACTAATTTTTCAGACTGTTTGGAGTTACACAAGTATGGTTGGAGTACATATTACTTCAGTCTGTTCTGTTTTTGACAGATTCTGTTTTCAATGCATAGTTTCTTGTTTCCTAGTTTCTATGGCTTATATTGCTCAATATAAATTATGGAAATGATAAGGTACATTAGGCTTTGTGTGAGAAAAATCATGAATCTTGTCTTTGACAATACCAAAGTGAATGATTTGCTTTATCATACTAACCTGTCTCACGAAGTTCCATTAAGTTTTGTGCGATTGAAGTTTTCAAGTTTTGGGTGAGATATCGATATGAGGAGAATAAGGAGTGACAAGACCCTAAGCTTGGGGATGCCCAAGGCACCCCAAGTTAATATTCAAGGAAGATCCAAGCAACTAAGCTTGGGGATGCCCCAGAAGGCATCCCCTCTTTCGTCTCCAACATTATCGGTAATCTTACTTGGGGCTATATTTTCATTCATCACATGATATGAGTTTTGCTTGGAGCTTCATTTTATTTTGTTTTTATTTGCTTTCTGCCATATATATATATATATATATATATATAATAATGTTTTGCATATTTTACTTCAATGAAAATGTCAAGTATAGCCTTTGCCATGCTTATTTTGCAAGTCCACATGTTGCTGTTTCAACACAGAAAGTTTATCGTTGTTGCAAAAATTCCTGAGAAAAGTCAGAATGTGATAAAATGTTGAAACTTTTTGAACAATAAGCTATGATGAATTTTCTAGAGTATATTAAATTTTAAGAATTTTTTTGGTTAAATGAGTATGGTACTTCTCCATCCTTTACGGACTGTTCTGTTTAGACAGATTGCTGTTATGTTTGCATTGTTTGCATATGTTTGCTTGTTTAATGATTCTATTCGAGGATAAAGGTATTAAATATGCAGAGGCATTTAGTATGCAATGTTAAATAATAATTTTAGTGATTTGCTACAGTAGAGAATGATAAGGTTATTGCATTTATTTATATTAACTTATCTCACGAGTTCTTGTTGAGTTTTGTGTGGATGAAGTTTTTGAGATTTAGGGAAACGGTGATATGAGAGGAATGAAGAAGACACAAGAGCTCAAGCTTGGGGATGTGCAATTCATCCCAGTTATATTCCAAGAAGTCTCGAGCATCTAAGCTGGGCATGCCCCGGTAGGCATCTCACCTTTCTTCATCAACAATTATCGGTTAGCCTCCGTTGAGCCTAAGTTTTTGCTTCTTCACATGATGTGTGCTATTCTTGGAATGTCATTTTGTTTTGTTTTGCTTGCTGTTTTAATTAGATACTTAGATCTGAAAGTTTTTAAATAAGAGAGAGTCCTGAAATAGCTACCCATTTACTTAACTACTCACTTGATCTTCACTTATATCTTTTTGGAGTAGTTTGTCATTTACTCTAGTGCTTCACTTATATATTTTTGAGCACGGTGTGCTTTAATATTTTTGAAGAAATTCTCTCATGCTTCACTTATATTATTTTTGAGATGAAAATTTGCATGCTCATGTTCTTCACTTAAATTTATTTGAGCTTGTCAAAAGCGATTGCAACATATGAAACTAGTCCCAAAGTGATAGATATTCAAGAAGGATATAATAAAAATGTTCATGAAGATCATTGGACAAAATAAACTTGATTCCTTGTAATAGTTTTGAGATATGATGATAGTGATATGTGTGTCATGTTGGTGAGTAATTATGCTTTAGTAAGAATATTGGTGTTAAGGTTTGTAATTCCCTATGCAAGCACGAAAGTCAATAGTTGTGCAATGAAATTACATCCTACTTATGGTTCATTATTCGGTGTTAGTTATGCTCCATGATCGTTTATGGGAATTTCCGTTTCTTGGTTGGTTGATTCTCAATATATTTGCTAGCCTCCATTTGTACTAAGTAGAAATACTACTTGTGCATCCAAATCCTTAAACCCAGTTTTGCCACATGAGTCCACCATACCTACCTATATGTGGTATTTTCATGCCGTTCTAAGCAAATTTGTATGTGCCATATTTAACTTTCAAAATGAATTTCCTTTTTGTGTTCTCGTACCACTCATGAAACGGTAGGGGGTGGCTGATATTTTTCCATGCTAGATGTGTTATTCTTAAGATGAGTGTTTATTCACTTGTCATTGCACGAGAGTACGACAAAGGTAATAGGCATGCCCAGTCCCGAAATGAAAAATGAATTTACTTTATGTTGTCAAATAATAAATTCCTTGGAAAGTGCTGGTATGGACGGTACCCGTGGATACGGCTAGCCGTGGAATGTGAAAGAATGGTGGAAAAATGAATACACTTTATTTTTGTTTGGGAACCGCCTATGATATATCTAGCATGGAAAGTATTGGGGACTACCTGAT
This sequence comes from Aegilops longissima, assembly GCA_021605205.1. Classification (NCBI taxonomy): domain Eukaryota; kingdom Viridiplantae; phylum Streptophyta; class Magnoliopsida; order Poales; family Poaceae; genus Aegilops; species Aegilops longissima. Next base: position 716,997,365 of record CM038680.1, read on the forward strand.
CGTTTTCGTTGACAGGAAAAGCATGCCATCCAAAATGTTTTTATCTCTCTTTTTCGCTTTGAGCTCTGGCACCTCTACAAATCCCTACTTCCCTCTGCGAAGGCCTTTCTATTTACTTTATGCAATTTTTATTTTTACTTGAGTATCCACCTTCTCTTATAAAGCACCAACTAGCTAGGGAGCACTATGATCGTACTTGAGCATTGGATGTAGCTAATATGCGAGTGTGTTTCATGAATGGATCAATGATTGAGCATGATGGGCTAGGGATAACTTGCTTTAGTGTTGATATTTTGAAAGACGTGGTTGCTTATTGATATGCTTGAGTATTGAAATCTTCATGTCAAAACTAGACTATTGCTTTGAACCATATAAAAGTCCAAATGTCCATGCTACAAAAGAAAAGAATATGTGATGAACATGTTAGGCAGCATTCCACATCAAAATTTTGTTTTTATCATTTACCTACTCGAGGACAAGTAGGAATTAAGCTTGGGGATGTTGATACATCTCCAACGTATCTATAATTTTTGATTGTTCCATGATGTTATATTATCATTTTTGAAAGTTTTACAATCATTTTATCGCAACTTTATATCATTTTCTGGGACTAACCTATTGACATAGTGCCCAGTGCCAGTTGTTGTTTTTTGCTTGTTTTTTACATCGCAGAAAATCAATACCAAACAGAGTTCAAACGCAATGAAACTTTTTGAAGAATTTTTATGGACCAGAGAAGCAACATGGGCCAAAGAAGTACCAGAGGGGTGCCCCGGTAATCATAATCATATTCTGATAGTTCTTGACAACATACATATAGGGAAATAATCAATTCTGTCAAGTGCATCTCAGGTTTTGTTCCCGAAAGATATTAGTTTGATTCTAAAATGACATATTCAAGATACTCAAAGGAAGGTGAAACAAGACGCAAAGCTTTAGACCCTTTTATGTTTTTCCTTTTATTTGAGTATAGGGATCCCGCACTATTAAGAGGGGATCACTAGTTCTCGCAAAAGACTTGCTCAAAATCTAGGATAAAATATCTTGGTAAGTGTTCCTATCTTAGTTATGCTATTTGGCCTCTGTTTTCGTCTGGACGACCGAAGGTCTCCGGACGTCTGGTGCTTCCCAGTCCTCCGGATGTCCGGTGCTCTCCAGATGTCCGGTGGCATACCACATAACAGAAACTCTCGGATTTCTGGTCCTTTCGAACGACCGGCTTCTGGACGTCCGGTGGTGACCGGTCATCCGGTGCCTCTTCACAGAGCGGAAATTAACGGAAGTTCGTTCCCTCCGGACGATCGTGCACCGGACGACCGTCACTCTCGGACGTCCGGTCCAACTTTTCTGTCCGGACGACCGGTACTATCGGACATCAGGCATCTGTGCAGCATAAGTGACACCCAACGGCCAAATTTGCACTATGACTATAGATATCCTCTTCCCACCCTGTGGGAGAGCTG